>VXAX01003266.1:49025-60373 GCA_013399835.1 Leptocoma aspasia
ATAAAATAAAATAAAATAAAATAAAATAAAATAAAATAAAATAAATCAGAGAAACTGAAATCTCATCAAAAGATCCTGCTCAGCAAAATATTCTGGTTTGCACTATTTTCTTATCCTTATGAATAAATTTAATAAATCAAACAACCTTGTTAGCACACTTCGATGTACTCTGGAACAGTGCATATAGGGTCATTATGACATTGAGAAAGTGAATAGTGTATGAAGAAACAGTGTTTCTGAAATCTGCTCCAAAATTTAGATATATTTGTAACAAGAATTCCTGATTTAATTCTCCAGTAATTTTATATCCATGAAGCAAACAAGGTTTCTCTTTCACAAATTTCTCCCTATATTGTTCTTTTAATATTTTAATATGTTCTTTAATATTTTAATATTTCTTCTATCTATCCAAAGTAAATGTCTAGAAACAGCATTAGTTTAAAAGTTAATTTGAAAACAATGTTAAAGTTGTTTCACAGCTTTTCACAAATTTTAAGTTTGCATTTATTGACAACACTTACTACTGTAATTAATACAAAAAATCAGCCTTGCTAGAAAGTTCTTATTAGTACAGGTATTTGAGAACATTTTCTCTTATAATAGCATTTGGCAGACAAAGAGCAGAAGACATGGCCTGGGTGCCCACCCAGTTCATACATTTTGAAGGCTCTTACTCATTACTTAAAAAGGCCTCCCAAAAACTCTGCCACAATGGGAATCATTTGCTGTGTTGTTGCTACCCGCAGTCCTGGCAACAGGAAGGAACATTTGGTAATAGTGCTCCTGTGTAACTCCAGTGAACTCTCCACTGTGCTGTGCAGGACACCCCTGGCAGCAGCAGCTTCTCATCTCTGTGGTAAAACCCAGCTGAATAAATCTGATGACAGTTAAGTCACCCAAAGCCCTGCTGGATGCTTAAACAAAACATCCTGTCTGTTTGCTACTAAAGTTACTTTGCTAAGTAAGTTGTAAGTAATTTTCAAAGGATGATTTCTTCTAAACATTGAAAATATTTAGAAGAGTCACTTGTAATTTTAAAAACATAATAAACTATAAAAGTAGTATTTCAGTCCAGATAATAGTAATTCAGTGTGCAGGAAAAGGGTTTCACTGGAAGTGTCACTGAGCTATAATCTCCATTAGAAGACAAAGTATCCAGTAATAAAGATCACCAAGATCCAACTAACAAGCAGAAAGAGACTGAACCTTAGATGGCTTTGAATGATGTGTCAGAGGTATTGCTGAGACAATTTAACTGTCAACAAAACCTTGCTACACACAGGTCTAACTAAATTATCTCTCTCAATTGTCATAGCATAGTAAATGCTGTTGAAGAAAATCATGGGAACATACACTCAATAGAAGTTTGTAATACTTACAAAAGAAATTTATATCAAAATTTCTGCCTGATATATCTTTAAATCAATTTTAAAATTTATAGAGACTTTTTTCCTGCTAGGATATAGCTGGCCTCCAAAAAAATGTGCCACCTTCCCTTGGGAATGTCTCTTTGGCAGTCTAGCAACAAGTTAAACAGTATTGCATAGGAAGTTTTGCAGGGAAGAAGCCTCATAAAAACAAAATAATAATAATAAAATCCCCCTAGAACTGTGTAAGCACATTAGAAAAATGAAATCAGCTCTGATTATCATCACACACAGAGAATCACAGGGAGGTATCCATGAAAATACAGAAATCGATGGGGTTCTGACCAGCCTGGTCTTGTGGAAGGTGTCCCTGCTTATGGCAGGGAGTTAGAATGAGATAAGCTTTAGGGCTCCTTCCAACCCAATCCCATTCTGGGATTCTGTGATCAGACTATTTTGCCTACAATCTGCTTCTAGATCAAAGAAGCAGAAACCCTCCAAACCTCCAACCAGGGAACTGGCATGGAGCATTGTTCCCTCAGCTTTGGGAGGCTGCCTTGGGACTTCCTGAGAGCACGTGCTGGATCCCAAACTAAGCACAGCTGCAGTTTTGGTAACATTCTGGGATGTAAATGTTCTTTCCCCAAGCCATGCAGAACACTGCTCTAACACCTCTGTGTCTGCCGTGTAAGTTGAAGGGACATGCCACACGCCCCAAGAAACAGAAGTGCTGCAACTGTGGTGTGGAGCAGGAAGAACACACAGGCACAGCCCGAAACCCTGCCACGGCTTGCCTGGGCACAGCCAGCCCAGCTGGAGGCTCATCCGTGGATAAAATAACACTAGTGATGGCAGGGTGAAATGGGAAGCTGCATAATTAATCTGGCAGGAAAATAAAATGCCATGCAGTATGTTGGATGTATTTTAGAAAACAAAACTGCTGTCAAACCAAATCATTGCTCTTGTGCCTCTCCTGAGAATTTGCCCTCTTATTCTGCATTATACAGTTCTCCACATGACAAAACCTTCTAATTTGGCAAGTTAACATAAAAACATATAAATTACATATGTCCTGGGGTGACTTTATGATGTTTGTATCCCCATTTGTCTCTTTAGCCCAGAAATAAGTTTTGCACCTTTAAGACTGGTTCTGAGAGCAAAGGAGGAGAGAGAAGAAGCGTGCAGTTTGTTTTCAGAAACTGCACTTGCTACCCTGCATCCCTCTCCTGGATGGTGTTGTCTGCAGCACGGACAGACAGCAGGAGAGAGCTTTCCTTTGGTTTTAGTTAGTTCTTAGCTAGCTGAAGCAGAGAAGTTCACTGGACTGTGGTTTTTCTTTTTCTTGGAACTGTTCACTTGGAACTGTGGACTGAAAACCCAGAAGAGCACCAGCAGCTCACATCTGTGGCCCACTGGGCCAGGCTTGGGCTGCGGCATTTCCAGCACCAGAGGGACAGATAAGAGACTGAGTAAGCTGAGCTACAGCCCACAAAGGGGACTTTCTGACTTTGTCATCTCCTCTGAGCGGCGAGAGGTTTTATTGCTTAATATTGTTCATTTTTTTGGGCTGGTGAATGCTTTCCCTGTTAAATAAACAGGTTTTTCCACTTTTCTCCACGGAAATCTTTTCCCAAACCAGTTGGGGGTGGGGCAGCTTGAGTTTGCTTTCTAGAGGGACCCCTTTAGAGGTTTTCTCCCAGATTTGCCCTAAACTAGGACAACATATTGAAAAGGTACAAAACATATTAAAAATGTACAAATGATAAATAATATCACACCTCAAAGTGTGATGTTAGTCTTCCGGTAGAAGTTCTAGACATTGACTCTCCTCACTATTAATACAATCTGCATGACAGAAATCTCCTCTTGATCACATCATCTTTTTACTACTAAAAGAAGGTAATTATCAGTAGCACTAGTGTTAAGAATCGCCAGAGTGGGGATAGGCCCTGATATTTTAAAACCTTTGATGCCTTTGTTAATTGAGCAGGAACATTTATCTTTTGCCACATCTGTTGTGTTCTCCCACCTGCACATGGCTCATAGCTTTCACTGAGTTGAGTGATCCCACCTCACAGTAAAATATTATCTCAATAAAATCAATAAAATATGCACATACCCAAAACTGAGAATATCAGCCAGAAAATGGCTGTCAAAATTACTCTCTCCCAATGGCAGCAGGATGTTTTCTGGATTTTCAGGTGGCTACATTCAGTGGCACTGCTTATGTTAATTTAACCTCTGCTTTCGTTGATTTATTCTCACTTCCCCTTTCTCTCTTAATTTCAGGTCTTAGGTTACCCATATCTGAAAACAAAGAGAAAAACAATAACAAGTCCTAAAAATGAAAGGAGGCATTGGCAATGCTTCTGTGTACTTACCCTAATCCTCCTTTGGAGGGATAAAACATCCTTGCTCAGTAGCTGGCATCCTTGTTAATTGTATTTTTTAAAACCTAAGGATACACAGAAATTAGTTATTCTCTCTCTGTATAACAGATAGAAAAGATCCAAGCCCCGGGTCATTACAGAGATTAAAGCTGATCTACCACACTCTGCCAGGCTGGCAACATTTAAAGTCAGCAAGTACAAGGCCTGGAAGCAGCAACACTTCAGATTTCAATGTTTTATCACCTTTTGTAATTCTAACTAGTTCCATTTAATCCATGTGCAATTTCCAACCAAAGTCTTTTAGGAGACTTATTTATTCAGGCTGTTACCTTTTTTATTTTGGAAATACAGAACTATGGATATTCTCAGTTCAGCTGAAGAAAGAACAGAAATAATTTCTCCCAGGCTCGGCCTGGAAAACTTAGAGAAAATAATTAAAACATTATTATCTTATCCCTTGCACCTAGTGTTGTGCAGGATGTTTACAAATAGGTGTTGTTCCCTTCTTAACCAATAGTGTGAAAAAGACTCCTAAAGACCAATCAAGTTTTAAGTTCACTATGCTTTCTATAAGAGTGTAATTTTCTATTAATAAGTACCTTTTATACCTTCTAAATCATAGAGTCAATATGTCATCTTCATCTGTCCCCTATATCACTCATGTAACACAGAACCCTCAATATTTGAATGCCTAACTCATGTCTACTTTCACTGGATTTATGGATTTGCTCTAATGGGACTTTTGACACAAATATTTTAGTTTAGGGTTGCTTAGTGTCTGCAGGAAATTTTACTTCAATTAGTCTGTCTTAGTAACCTCTAAGTTCCAATTTCTTGATAATTTATATTAATTAAGAAAGACATATTGTTAGAACAATAAATGTATAAAAATAAAAAAATACAATTCAAGCATACAAAAAATAAAACCAAATTTATATCATTTAGGTACTTCAGATAGGATTATTTTTCAATTCTTCTCTATGAATGAAAGTAAAAAATAGTAAATATCTCCCCTTTTACAAAGACATGGATGGGATTTACAAACACATATTGCTTAACTTCGTGGTCTCAATGAACAGGCTGAGGGAAGTGAAACTGTACATTTACAATCAGCGTTCTGCGGTACAGAACAATATGCAAATATATATTGTTACAGGCTATCTTTCTGAATGCACACCTTGGGTCTGACACTCAAAGGCCACACAGAGCCCCTGGCACAAATGAGAGAAGAGAATGGAAATGGATTTTTCATATATTTTCCCAGTTCCAGGACTCTTTTCATTTTATTCTCTTGGAAGTTTGGCAGCAGAAAGTTTTAGCTTTGTTCAGAGTTTGAAACTGGGAGTGGAGAGGGCAGAGGAAGAAACACCAAGTCACTTTGTGATCCAGCAAATTAATTACTAACAGAATGCCATACCCTTGAGAGATGAGGCAACTGGGCCACAAAAGGAGAACAATGTCCCAATCAGACTCAGCCTGGACGACGTTGCTCAAGTCTGGGACAAAGAGTTATAGCGACCATACTGATTGTTATGTTCACTCGTGTTCAGAAATGAAAACTTGGAGCTATTTTAGAGTTTGAATAGCACCTGTTTCAAACAGCCAAGCACAAACACTTGTTTGGCTCATTCGCAGAGGGATTGTGGGGAATCTTCCACTCCTCTCTTCTTAACAAATAAGTCTCTGTGTGAAAAAACTTACCAAGCAACATCTACAGCCCTGAGGAGAGCACAGAATAAAGACTGATTCAGATGCTTTACAAAACTTTCAAGAGTTGGCTTTTCTCTTTCTCTTATGATAAGACAAGAATATTTTTATGAACCCTGAAATGAGGGAACAAACACAAATGCCACATTCCTCTCTTCGGATTCCTTGCTGCTTTATGTTATGAGCATTTTTTGTGAACTGGTGAAATTAAGACCTGCTCTAAAGAACATAGTGGCATTAGGGTACTTGATAATCTCAAGCAGATGGATACACATCTTCCAGTTCAGAGGTGAACTCAGTCCCATCCTATGTACCCACCAAATTCCTAAATAAAACTGGTGCTGCTTCAAAGACTAAGCATTGCCCTGTAACAACAATACTTAGATTAGAACAAAGGCAGGAGGAAGGAAACTGTTTTCAGCAGTTACTACCAGCATGTTTATTTGACCAGTGCTTAATTAGGTTGTGTCATTGTTCCAGTCTGACACTTCATTAACCGAGAATGTTACCTGGTTTTCTGTTGGAAAGCTCAAAAAGCCTTCAAGTCCGAAAAAATAACTTTATCATTCTACCCGGTTCATTTGCGCTCTCACTCAGCTGTGTTCTTTGGCAGCTCACTGTCAGCAACCCCAGGGGGACCTGTGTGTACTCCTTCTTTACCATTTTTGTATGCCTGCTAATTCTGCAACTTAAATACTCTTTTGCAAGAAAAACACCACTTCCAGACAAGCTACAAATCTCTTGACCTGGATTTCTACCTCTATGTGCTGACAGATGAGGGCTGGGCCTTGCTGAATGGCAAGTTCAGCAACCCATATGCAGTGACTGTGGTGTGTCCTCACTCTGAGAGTCCTTAATATTTCATCAGGGTTTCACATTAAGATAGAATTCAGACTGCAAGAGCTGCCCAAGGGAAACAAACACCCACAATTTGTGTTTTCAAGGCACTTTAAATCCTTCTGGTAACTTTGAAAACCTTGGCCTTTGTAGTTACTTTTTCTCTGTACTTAGGAAAACTGAGAGAAGAAATCTTGCTCTGAGTAAAAGTCAGCACAAGTTTTGCTGTTGATTTCAATGACCAAGAATTCACTCAAACCCTGGCTGACTTGGACCACAGGTTTGTAACCATGGGGCAGCATTTTCTACAGACACAGCAACCACTCAAGGCAGTAATACCCTGCCAGGGGATTGTCCCTCAAGTTCTGCTCATTGAGACAGCTACCCTTCTTCTCTGATTACTTATGCCATGCTCAAGTCCATTTTTATCTGCTTTCCAGACAGGGTCTGAATTGAACATCCCACATGGACAGACACCATTACTTAACCACAGATTACTCTGTTCTCAGTGTTGCTGTTCTGAAACTCCTTTGCAGGTTACTCCCCCCATGCAGTCTATGGCATTCATAGACAGTCTTCCAGAACCCAGTCCAAAGTTTGATGCCTTCTTCCATAAATACCAAAATGCACTCAAATTTGCATACCTTTGCATATATATTTTCATGCATATACTTTAAAAATAAATAAAATACAGAAAACACTGCAAATCTTGATTTTCCTGCTTCTTAAAAATACCATCAATTGCAAATACTCTCACCATACCTTAGAACTGGTCAATTTATTTAGCATTTGTTAATAAAAAATACTAACAAGAGACAGGCATGGGTTTGAATCTACATTTGAAAAGGTAACAGGCCAAGAGCTTCTCAAATGATGAAAAATTACTGAACCACTTTAAACAAAATAAGCACACTCTTGAGACAGTCCAGCAAAAACTTTCCTTTAAAATGCCTGGGAGTGCTCAGTACCTGGCAATTTCCAGCCAATTTGCCAGAAGGAATTAGCAGCTGTGCTTTCACTGTGCATCTCAAATGCATAAAATCCATCCATTAATGGGCATTAAGGCAAGTAAAAACATTAAGAATTGCAGGAGGCAAAAAATCCCTTCAGAGGAAAGAAGTTCTGTATTGAGTAGATCATAGGTTTTAACAAACTTAATATGATGCACTGGAAAAGTAATCAAGCAAAGCAAAGTATAGAAAATGTTTAGTATAGTTATCTTTCACTTTCTGCCTTCCTGTAGTAAGAATGAGCACGAGGAAAGAGGGCTGTGGGACATGATGCATCAACCACCTGCATACAAGGACCCACAGCAACAGACCTTCAGTCCATTTATTAGGAGCATCTTGCACCACCTATAAACCACAGAGGCCAACATTTCTTGTGGCAAAAGCATCAAAGCGAAAGAAGTACCAACAACAAGCACACAGGGTCTAAGATAAATGCAGCTTTA
Source organism: Leptocoma aspasia (assembly GCA_013399835.1). NCBI lineage: Eukaryota > Metazoa > Chordata > Aves > Passeriformes > Nectariniidae > Leptocoma > Leptocoma aspasia. The sequence continues at coordinate 56,780 of VXAX01003266.1, forward strand.
GGCTTAGCACAGAGTGAATCAGTGTCAGAAATATCCCATTCTGAACAAAATGCCTAGTTAAGAGTTCAAACAGGTAAGCTGTCCTTACTGTACTTCCAGAATTAGATGAGAGAGTTTTATCCTGCTTTTGTTTCCTGTTTTGAAAAGTGCCCATCCTCCACCCTTCTCTTGGCATTAATGAAAAAGTTCTGACCTGCCACGTTAAGCCTATTCCTGGTGCCACTTTCTTTAATCCTGTGCATGCAGTTCAGCTCACATACCTGTCCATGCTATTTTACTGCTTTCCTATTGTTTTATAGGACCTCGCTGACACGTAACAAAGTCAGCTGCAATTTAAAATGCATGAAGATGTCATTATTCATCAGAAATCTATTTAGCCTTTACATTAAAGAAGAGGCTGAGTAAACTACAAATATGTTTTCCATCCTGTACCCTGGGACAATTCCAGTTCACTGCTTTAACCTTTCTGAATTGCCTAGTGTATTCTTAAATGCATTTTATAGCAAAAAGAAAATTTCACAGACAGTAGTACACTTAAATATTTATTCAAGTCACACATCATTCTGCCATTCATTAAACAGTAAGTAGCAATGAAAAACACTGCTTACATTATTCATTAGATGCAAGAAGGGGAGTGGAGCTCAGGAAGCTAATCTCTGTGCTAATCTCTGGTTCAGGGAGTTACCAAGCTACTCGAAGTTGAGCAGGTTTTTCTGCTAACAGATGGTTTGTGGAGACCCTGAGAGGCATTCCCTAGGTTAGGGAGACACAAGAAGCTTCCCTCATAAGATACCCAGTTCTGTTTAACCCGATGTGCTCCCTCCCCTTGTTCCTGTTCCACTCAGCCACTCCCCTCCTTTTCGTGGTCTCTCACCTTTAGACTGCCCCGATGAAAAAGTTCTGACCTGCCACGTTAAGCCTATTCCTGGTGCCACTTTCTTTAATCCTGTGCATGCAGTTCAGCTCACATACCTGTCCATGCTATTTTACTGCTCTCCTATTGTTTTATAGGGCCTTGCTAGAGTTTTAAAGGGCCTGACTTGAGTCAGCCCCGGCCTCTCGATAGAAAACCCTGGTATCTCCCCATGAGGAAGGGCTTTTGGACTCTGAACATCTGGCCATGCGGCAGAATTAAACATCTGTGGATACCTTGTAATGCCTCTCTTGCTTCCTTACCGTGGACCTTATATTAGCAGCTAACCTGGACAGCAGCAATGGTTGTATATCAGACCTTCAAGTAAAAAATGTCAGTCCTGAGTGCACACCAACATTCCAAATGAGGGCCCTAATTTCCATAAGCAGTATTTCAAGCTTCCTCAAATTTGTAACTTAACTGGTTTATGCTACTTCTTAATCTTGAGGCTACATGGAAACTTTGGAGGGTTAATAAAACTCACAGCTTTGTTATGCAGGTGTTAGCCAAAAGCACCACTTCTGGCCTGTGTACTCTGGGTCCACACAGCATGTACAGATCTTATTCTTAACCTTCAGGAATGGAAATTAGGGGGAAGGTACCTCTCTCACAAGAATTACTAGAAATAATGTGTAGGAAACAGAAAATACCTCTAAGAAAACACTGGGAAACACAATCAACCTGCAGTTTAATGAAGAGGGTCCCTTGAAAGTTCAGTGCACTTCAAACTCCTAAGAAGGTTTTCTATTGCAACAGTGAGATGAAGCACCTTTCCTCTGGTTACCTTTAGCACTATGATACAGTGTTCACACAGCAACTGAGAGAAAGAGCAGGAGGTGGTGTGAACATGGATGTGAGGCAAATGTGCTACAACAGTCATCTCCAGACAGGTCTGGTTCATGCTTTAATGCCACCATTTTTAAGACAGAAACCTAGGATTATAAAAAGTAACCTATTTCTTGATCAGTTACAAAAGACACATCCAGTTGCTCTGAAAGACATGTAATTAATAGAACATTCCTCAGCATTTCAAAGGTTAAAATAACGAATTGAAGAAGCACAAGGTAATTGTTGGCGATAGGGAGAGATGGGGACTCATGAGATGGTCAAAGAATCTGATTTTATTGTGAACTCCAAACACTTATATACTGTTTCAGGAAGGCTAGCAATGTTTACTACAAGGATTAGGCTAAAAATCACATACACAAACTTATGCATATTATAACATTTCTTGTTAGCAGAAGTTTATGAAGTTTTCTTTTTCCAGGAAACTGTCTGATTGGATCTTCTTACAATCATGATTTGATTCTCAAGGTTCTGTTTGCTCCTGCCAAGGCATCCTGCTATCAAATCTTTTATGCTAACAAGGTCAGAAGTACTCTTTGTTTTGTGTATTCCCATAGGTAATTGCTCTGGTGGAACAAGGGCTAGGGTTTTTTTTAATCTTTAAAGAAAGAAAAGATTTTCAAAGCTCCATCATGTTTTTCTGCATTAGCCTCCAGCTTCTCCCTTGCAATGCTGATAGATAATAAATTACAGTACTTAATGCTTCCAGAAGAATGAGAGAGGAAAGTAAATAGTAATGGATCATTTGCCTTTTTGAGGCATCATCTTACAGAGACACAGTGATGCATCTGCAGGATCAGGTTGACTTTTACCAAAGTCCCACCACATGGAAGTCTCTGTTGCTCTGGGCCTGCATAGTGCTTGTCACTATCAGAGAACAAGTTCACCTCCTTGCGTTTGTTTTTAAAAATGTTTCCAGTCAAAGACTCTCACACTTACTGCTGAGTTCTCCACTAGCAAGACAGAAGGAATTACATTCCTGATATTATATTGCTCTCCAAACAAACAGACAAAACTAAAGCCACTGCTGGCCAATGCCAGTGTTCCACCTGTGATTACATTTTCACTTTTGCTCTTCCTGCAGTCTGGAATGTCATTCTCCAAATGATGCCACCAGCCCAGGGAAATCTATACAGAAAACATTAGGGTACAGGGAAATCTGTAAGGTACAAGTCCGCATGAACAAAAGGATTTGAATCTAATCCAAACAGCTCCATAAAGCATTTTCAAAGTTTTGGGCAGAGCTTTTGTAGATTTTTTTTTTTTGTTTGCTTTTCTTAGCTTTGTCCAAGTGACAAATTAATTATTTGCATAACTGTTCCCATAGAGCAGGCACAGTATTGTAGTTAACCTGACTAAAGGCACCATGTGAACCAGAGGAACGACTTGTTTCATCACAAGCATTATGAGAACAGTTGAGAGAAAATCCTAATTAATACACAAGGCAAGTCCAATTTTGAAATAATTTCTCTAGAACTTATCAGATATGAATTTAAAGTAAGGATGCTACACCTGGTGCAGTCACTTGAATACCAATAACCTTGTAATGTTTTTCCAGTGCCATATTAGTTGAAATTAAGGAACAAGTTTTACTAACATTTTCAGATACAATTATTTCCTGTGGGATTTTAATGTCATGTAATAGGAGATGCTATAAAAGGAAACATATCTTAGTGCATTAGCTGTTATGTTACCTTTGTTTCAAATGAGTACATTTTTTAGGTCTCACAACAACAAGCAAAAAATAAAACCCAGAAAAGAAAATGGTGCCAGAGCATGCCTGGCCAGGAGGCTGTGAGCAGTGTGCTTTCCTTGTGTTATAGACGTAGCAGGTA
>VXAX01003267.1:1060-86060 GCA_013399835.1 Leptocoma aspasia
TTTTTTGCAGTTCTTTTAAATTTTTTTTTTTTTTCTTTTAGACACTGACCTTGGCTAATAAGAACGTGTATGTGTTTTTTTTTTTTAAACAATAGTTAATTAAAAAAGAACAAATTAGGAAACCTCTAAGTGGAAAAGAATTGTGCAGATGTGAGCTGTGTTTTTTTTATTTTTGGGTACGGTAGCTATTTACTGAAGCCAAAGCATTAAATGTGTTAAATTCTTTCAGGGAATGTCTACTACCAAACCATGTTGAAACTGAGGTTTGGCCACAGCAATTGCAAATCATTCCAAACATTATGCAGAAGAGAAAATACAGGAAATGTTTGTTTTTCTAGATATTCTCAAATATGGTGTAGGGAAAATCAACTTTTTTATTTTATTTTATAGATAAGACTCTGTCTTTCAGGATTATTTACTTCGATATTCTCTAAGCAGTGGAATGTGTTAAAAGGCAGGATGGAATAAAATCCTATAAACAGGTTTCTAACACAATTGCTATTTTAATGGTCTATTTTACAAGGATGGATTTAGTTTCAGTAATAGTTTTAAGAAGAGTTTTAAAGAGACATCAAAGTATCTGAAGTCTTTGTAACAGAGCTAGCCAAAGATCAGAGGGGAAAAAAGTATTTGAAAAGTGCTTACTTTTGCAAAGGTCAGGATTATGTATGAAAGTATTTCAACCTGGTTTTTTTTCCTTATAGAATGTTGGCCACACTAAAAGTTGATAGTCTTGTTTTAAGGTGGTATTTATGGGGTAAACCCTGCATTTTGTTTTGTGCTAAATCATAGACATTTTAAAGCCAGTCTTCAACCTGAAATATGATGTTTTTCAACTCTTTAAAATTCTTCTAGAATTTTCTTAACTGTAAGTGGTTATACTTGCCTATAGGAGTTTTGTTCAGAAGTCTTTTATGGGTTCCTATCTTCATGATTACCCAGGTTTTTTTCTTCTGGTATTTTGTTTATAAGCCTGGCTGTTGACATACTTGCAGAACCCTGACTGGCCTCACTTTGGAGCTTTCTACAAAAAGGCCTTATGGTTTTTTTTTCTATGCTGGGGATTGAGGGGGGTCCCCAGACTATCTCAGTACTTGTCTTCATCTCCCTTCTGTGGACTCTGCAGAGTCCACCTTCCTCCCATAGCCTGGGCTGTCTGGTTTCATTGGTCTTAACCATATTGTGTTTTGCATTTAGCTAGGAAGGTCTTGTAGGTGGGCACCATTTTGTTTGTTTCTTGGTACTGTTAGTTTTTAGGGCTATGGTAAATAATAAAGAATACATAACAGGACAGTAGCATGTGATTCAGTGAGCACAAATTTCCACCTACTAACTGGTGGTCCAGTGTAAACAATGTGGATATCAATATGCATCTTAAAGTGTCTTTATGTATGTATATACATATAAATTAATTGAAAGGATGAATAGATTTAGTCCAGTGACATTTTAATTTTTGATTTCAATTTTTTAAAATGTTAAAATGCTGTTAACAGCATAGACAATTATATATTGTCATACAATTATTTTTCTGAAGTGCTGTTTGTAGCCGAAGTCAGAACTAGTGGGAGACTTTTATTTTTTAGCATAAAGTCATTCACAAAGAAAGGAGTCTTTGTCTCATTACTCTGTTAAGCCTGGAAGTTCAAATTATGAAGTGAATACTATCTATGTTTTCAAGCTATCAAGAACAGTGTCCAGAATTAATGAATATATGTTTTTTAAATTTTTTTTTGTGTCTGTATATAGGTTAGAAGAAAGTTGCTGATATGCATTAGAAGAATGTTAAGTAGAGTTGGATCCTCAAAGTAGGAATCAATCATATTTATATTTACTTTTTAGCACAGAGACAGAAGCAACTGCTTTATGAAAATCTGTTAAGTACAAAAGGATGCCATGTTTTACACTAATTCTACTTCAGGTTTGAATTTCACAACAAATTAAAGACAGCATACAGAATTTTTGTATGGATAAAAGCAGAAATAGAGGGGAATAGCTAAAACGCTACATTCCTGTTGGACACTTTCAAGCTCTTGCCTGGAGTGCTAGATAAAAAGGTGAGCTTAATGCTGGAAATTCTGAAGAAGTTTGTTTCAAAGTCACAGAATCATTTAGTTTGGAAAAGACCTCCAAGTATCAAGTCCAGCATTTGACCAATCACCACTTGCCAATTAGACCATAGCACCGAGTGCCATGTCCAGTCATTTCTTGAACGTCTTCAGGGGTGGTAACTGCACCACCTCCCTGGGCAGCCCATTCAAATGCTTGACAACCCTTCCCATGAAGAAATTCTTCCTGATGTCCTACAGAAACTTCCCCTGGTGCAGCTTGAGGCCATTTTCCCTTGTTCTTCACTTGTTTTCTGGGAGAGGAGGCCAAGCCCCACCTTGCTCCAATTGCCTTTCAGGTAGAAATAGTAATAGTGTGACCACAAGGAACACAATGGTCTCTTGTAGCAAGGACTGCTTGTACTATATGTTCTCCTGTGCATGTCTTAGTGATTCTAAAACAAAATGCAGTTTTACAGAGCTTGTGTAAATCTCTGTTGCAGTTCCTGCCATGGTTTTTGGGCCTTGGCATTTAAAGAAGCTGCATGAGGCTGAACATGGATGTTTTAACCAGTGTGTATTCTAGAGCACTCTTATTGTAGATTGTAATGTTTCTTTTTCTATTTATTAAAATCCATAGAAATACTTCTTCAGTTACATAAAGAGAACAGGATTCTTTCCTCACTCAGGAAAAGGTTCCTGTAGATCTTGAATGAATGTCAAAATTAGTTGTATCTTCTGTGTTGGAGTATTGTCTTATGGCCTCAAACAAGAATATGGTTATGTTTGCTTTTATATTTTTTTACTACCAGTAATCATTTTTATTTGCAGTAAAATGAAGTAAAAAAGTAATATGTTCTATGCAGTGTCAACTGAAACTACTGCCTGTAATAATTAAAGTTTTTGAGAATGGGAAGTATGTTCAAAATGTTGAAAGTTCAGGCAACATATCCCATGAAGGAGAAATGCTATTCTTGACATATGATCAATGAAGTTGGAGAAGACCTCTAAGATACTGAGTGCAGCCATTAACCTAACCTTGCCAAGTCCACCACTAAAATATGTCCCTAGGCACCACCTCTACATGACAGACCTAATTTAAAAGGATTACTAATGCTGGCAACTCACTGGAGCAGATTTTGGGTTTTTGGTCCAAATTAACTAGTAATGAGTACAGAGTAATTCATCTCTGGAATAAAAGACAGTCTTTGAAGAGATTCCAGTGTCAGTGGCTCTTCTTCATGTAACTTGTCAGATTAATAGTAAGATACAAAACTGGTTTTGTGCTTTATGATTACTGTATTTAGGCACTATACGTATGTAGTAAATATATGGTGAAATAATTATTTTTCTACTGTTACTATTCTACAGTTCTTCATATTTCAAAACTTTATAAACAGCTCTGATAATACTTAATTTTGATCAGTTAGTAAAAAGTTATAATGGGCTAAAACTTTTACCTGTACTTTTAATTGTCACTATTTTCTTTTTCTTACAGTGGTGGGAAGGACAGTTGCTACAATATGATGCAGTGTGTTGCTGCTGGGCATCAGATTGTTGCTTTAGCCAATTTAAGACCTGCTGAAAATACAGGTATGAAAGCCACATTTCTTACAGGAAATTTTTTAAAAATACATTATAAACAATGGAATCACAGTGATGCCTGAATTAAGTTCCTGGATGTGTTTTTATCTAGTTTTGTATATTGAAGGTCAATATAGAAACTTAAAAGAGGTATAAAAAAGAAAATGCTATGGAGATGTATTAAGCGTATTTTTGCTTAAAGGGAAAAAAAAAGCCCACAAGAAGAGAAGATCAGTTTAAAAAAGGCTTACACAATTTGAAAATGAGAATATTGATATCCTGGTGGTAAACAAAGGGGTTGTGTGAGTTCAGCAGCACAAATACTAAAAGGTGATAGATGATGTCATCAACCAAAACTAGCACTGTACTTCTAGAAATGCTCTAAACTGGTGCTAAACTAAATGTTGTAAACCATTCCAGCTGCCAAAAATGTGCCATTGTGCTGCTGCTCATCCATTTTTATCTTGGTGTGTCTTTCTCCATTATTCTAACCCAGCATCTGTGAACTGCATTGAGGAATTGATGTGGGTTGGAATTGACCTTGATGCATGTTTTTTTCCTGCTTTTTTCCTTCCTTTTAGGCTGGAATGATTTTTTTATCAGTTCCTCATGGGCTCCACTTTATTGCTATGAAAAAGGATGGGAGAAACTCAGGTAGTCAGTGATGAGGTGAGAGGGTGAGCTAAGTATTTGTATATTGGACTAAAGCACAAATTGAAGTAAGACTGGAAAAGCAAGTGAGTTGTTTCCAGTTAGTAGGGGAGAATGCTAAAGTATGTTAACTAGGTTCACTATTCAACATATGTTAAGCAATTAAGTATGGTATTTGGTAACTATATAGTAGGAGGGTACACAGAAAGGGAAGGAAAAAGGGAGCTGCCATCACAAATGAGTCATGGGCAGAACTGGCAAATGCTAGGAGAGTATAGGAAAAAATTATTTTCTGGGTAGCTAGGACATAATAATCTCTAATCTTGTTGAAATATGTTGTCTTCAAACTAATTTATCCTCATCAGAAATGTAGAATATTGTCATTAAAATCATAAAATGCTCTCTTTAAGTGTGTAGTTGGAAATTTTATAGAAAGTTAATTGAGGTGCTTCAGGCAATAGTGGATTCTATGCCATTCTTTTTATTTTATCTTGTACCACTGTTGCCTGGAGAGTCTCAATTAATAAAGAAACTCTGTATTCTAAGCAGAATATCACTTAAAAACCTTGTCATGTTCATGTATGTTGAAATCACTGAATTTTCCTTTAAATCTACTCTTCTGGTCTAGGTTGGTTAGTTGTGATTAGGGGTTTGGATTTGCCTGTTTTGTGCAGAGCCATATCTGTTGTGTGGCATCAAAGGTGACTGACCTAATTCTTACAAATTAGTTATCACAAATTAGTTATCTTGGTCAGTTACAGACCTTTCTCTTTGCAAGATTTGCTACACAGGTATACAGCAGAAATGCTTTATGTCTCTATGTAAGTTCAGAGAAGTACCAGAGTTTCAAATTAGCATTAAAATAGTGACCTTTGTTAGCTTGTAATAAAGTGGAGATTTCACCAATAATGATTTATTACTCTATCAATCTGTTTGAAATATTATCTGAAAAAAATTATATGTAATTGGTTTACTGTATAGTTTGAGGTGTAATTCTAATTCATTATATCTGTATTTTTCCTAGCTACATAGCTGCTTTTACCTTATCTGCTAGCTACAAACTGCTTGTAAGAAAATTTGGTTAATTTTCTTCTCATGGTTAAGGAAATAAGCTTTTTGTTTATTAAACAATGTCAAAACATTATAGTGGTCTACTTTTAGTCTACCTAAGCAGAGATAGTCTCCTTTCGTGATGACCATGATAACAATTTTAACAGTAAAGTTTTTATAAATTTTGACAACCTATAGCTTGTTCTCAGTGTTGCAGTGCATTACAAATTTCTTGATCTGAATATGTTGAAATACATCTGGGTTTGTGCCTCTGACCTGTGTTCCTATTAAAATTACCATATGAACAGAAGCAGAATTGGACCGATAGGAGATTTTTTGGATGAAGCAGGAAGAAGGAAAGACACTACAATTTGCAAATAGGCAGCATGTTTGTGACAGATGTCTTCCTCTCCATACGTCTGTTGGGTGGAGAAATCTATTTTTTTTCTTTCCATGTTTATAGTGGTGTTGTCACCAAACATCTGTTTGTGAACTGAAAAATATTAACATTTAGATTTTCTCAGTGCTTTGCAGTATTGTGATTATCTGTAATTGTTGCAACAATGTACCTAATATGGTTAATTCTTAATTGTGGCAGGACTGACAGATGAATTGGACAGCTATATGTATCAGACAGTAGGACACCATGCCATTGACCTATATGCTGATGCATTGGATTTGCCACTCTATCGTGGTTTTATAAAAGGTACCAGTGTAAATACTGGAAGAGTGTATACTGCATGCCAGGAAGATGAGGTTGAAGACCTTTACCAGCTCATGAAACTTGTTAAGGTATGCTGATTGAAAACAATTATATAGTTGGGGATAATTATATTGCTTAACTCATTTATGAATTTAAGTAAATGATCCACTTAGATATTTAAGGAAAGCTTTAAGAAAAAAAGGAAGACTTTTACAGGTTTTATTTCTATTCCTTTCTTCTTCCTTCCACTGTAAATACATAGTGTAACTATATTTCCTTTGCCCAATGTAAATCACACTTATTAATCCTCATTTCAAGCCAAAACCTTTTTCCTACTTAATGAAAACACCTGTAACAGGCACTTGGCATGTACAACAAAAAACGTATTCTGACAATCATCTATAAATAGAATATCTAGATTATTTTGCACTTGTAGTAATGTATCACTTGATTACTTTAATGAGAGATCTTTTGGGTTTTGGGCATTTATCAATGTGTGGAAAGTAATGTCTAGACATTTCCATTTGAGTACACTTACGATGTGTGAACAAGAATCTGTTATTTGTTTGTATGTTGCAGATCGTTCTCCAAGTATTAGAGAATGTTTTACAATGACACTTTTGATTCTGGTAGCCCTGTGATTATATTCTAATATATGACATAGTAGCAATAACATATATCAATCCTTTTTAGCTATAAAATCAATTAAAGAGAGATGATGAGCCCACTTTCTAACCCACTTAAAATTTATTCTCTGGTCTTTTTCAAAATGTTTCGTATAGTACTTTATTTCTACTAATACGAAATCAGATCTCATTGAAAAAAGCAGAAAACCTCCTGTTGGCTCTAGAGGTTTTCCACAGTGTTTGAGTGAACACGCTATGTCCATTCCAGCTAATTGTGTTGATTACTGCAGTGCACAGTACTAAAACAAATACAACATTCAGAAAATCAGAATTGCTATTTTAAAGAAAGTAAATATGTGATTTTATTGATCAAACTGGTGTAGACTACTTAATGAAAATTTGGATAAAGGTGTTTGTAGTCTTCATGTCAGGTATTGAACATTTTCTAGCTCGCTTTCCTTCATTAAAATGAGAATTGAGATTCATGACCTTAAATACTTCAAGCTTCATTCTGTATTCAGTTAAGAAAAAAATCAAATTGCAGATAAGACCTAAGAAAGTGGTTTCAATGCAGAGTACTTCCTGACCCATCTTGGAGTCAAATGTTAACTCTTCTAAACATTTTTGGCAAGGAAATCCTGTTCTTCTAATGTAAAATCAAGATCATAGACCTGTGCTGAAGTATGAAACTACAGAACAGGAGAACAGTGCATGTAAGGCAGTACAGCCTCTAGTTGTGCTGGGGAGGTTTAGGTTGGATATTAGGAAACGTTACTGAAAGGGGTATCAAGCCTTGGAGGAGGCTGCTCGGGGAGATGGTTGAGTCACTGTCTCTGGAGGCATTTGACAGTTGTGTAGACTGGGTGCCTAGGGACATGGTGTAGTGGTGGACTTGGCACTGTTAGGTTAGTGGTTGGACTCAATGATTTCAAGGGCCTTTTGCAACCTAAATGATTCTGTGATTATGCTCTAGAGTGCTTCACAGAGGTTTTAAATGGATTGTGCATATCCTGGAGTACAGGAATCAAAAGAAATATGATACAGCAGTTTTAAATTATTTTTGAACCATGATAGTATTAGAAATTAGAAGAACTGATATCTACTGTCTCTTAAAGCTGCATGCTAACAGCTGCTGGGTAGGTAATAAATTACTGATCAATTTAATTAAAAATGGGCAAATTAGTGGCAATTAAGATGATACTTCCTCTACCATTCTTGCTGTTTTTGGAGGAATGGATCCCTGACATAAATTAATGCTAGTGTTAAATCTTGACAACTTCTGCTTTGGAAGTTTGTACGTGATAATTATAACTATAGCTGAAAGAGATGTTATCATGTTGTCTGGAACTAAATAACTATTTCTTTCCTGTATAGAAATGTTAAGCCCACTATATGATATCTTAAAGTCATAAATATTAACAATATACTGCCTTTATGTTAGACTTTGTATAATGATGTCTTTGCAGTCCAACCTAGCTACGAAATTCTGATACAAAAGTTTCAGTAAGGGTCTTGCATATTTTGATGAATAATCGCAAAATTATGAGGGGAAATAAACTACAGGAACTGTGGTATTTTAATTTTAAGAAGACTACTCAGTGTTTTTTTCTGTGTGTTAGCAGTAACTTTGAAAGCTTTCTGGTTTTATTTTTTCACATTTTTTTAATAACTGCTGTTTAGTAGCTTTACCATTTAAGTCTTAATTACTGAGGATTTTGCTTTAGGAGTTTTTTCCCCAGATGTTAATAGTTTTAAACAGAGAAGTCAATTTGCATTCTCTTGAAGGGAGGGGATGAATTCTGTGGAAGCCTTGTCAAAATATTGTAATTTTAAAACACTGGTCAAATAACAGCTCTTTTTTTTAGTCAAATGGTTTGGGGCCAGGACTACAGGAAAGGTGTGTCTAAATCAAAATCACATAGTGTACCTTACTTTCCATTAGTGAAGAACCCTTCTATTGCAAGTACTTATTTAGTAAAAAATTAAAACAAAACACTTAAAAAAAACTGTATGAATTTGGAATTATACAATGTTTTTAAAAACAGGGCTATGAGAACAAAATTTCTAAAGAATTAAATATTCCCTCACAGTTCTGCGAAACCCAGGACAACAGTCCTGTTCTAGTTCATGTGACTCAGTGAGTGATACTGACTGTCAATGACTGTAAACCTATTAATTTTATTGTCACAAACCCAGGTGATTGATAGGTATAAAGGAAATTTATATCTATTTTTTAGTTGCCTAATGCCATGTTTTAGCTTCTGTATTCAGTATATATTGTGAAACATATCAGAGTACTTATAATGTCTAAATGTACCTTCTACGCAGTCTTCACCTGATAGTAGAATATTTACTTAGTGAGATGTGTAAATCCTGAACTCTAAAGAATAACTGAATCGCCTCAATATTACTGAATAGGGATTACTGATATCCTTGTTTGTCCATGTTTGTTACTGTCTGTGTTGGAGATTTTCCCAGCCAAGCCTGTAAGCACTAGAGTTTCTTAGTTACCTGAATTATCTTTTAGGGGTTTTACAATGGTGCCGTCTTTGAAATGTGTGAGAAACTGTATTTCTTTTCCTCTAGTGGCAGGTAAAACTGGAGCATGAAGGCATTTTTGTGAAACTTTTGTACAACATTTCAATTTAGGCAATTTTTAACTGTTTTATGCCCTTTTCAATGTAATTATTATCTTGTTCAAATAATACAGTTTTATGCAAGCACATACACTAGTGGTATTAGATGGGTTGAATGTTGGGTTATTTTCTGTATCTCATGGAACTATGGCTAAACTTTTGTTTAGGGCAGTGGTTGTAGCAGCTTCCAGACTAAACAGACTAATGCAAGATACGTTATTTTCAGTAGACAATTCTGTCCTCTTTCAAATTTTTTGCCTTATCTACTGCATAAGTCTTTGCCTTTGTTTGGTAAGTTTCCATTGCTGGAGTAATTTGTAGACTTCTTGACCTAGGTAAAAATGTCTTTCTTCTAGCTCTTCTTTTTCAAATGTTTGATGACATGCTTAATTGCTTTTTTTTTTTAATAAGTATTTTAAATTTTATTATTTTTGCAGGGTTTTTTAAATATTTCTCCATGTTTATTATAAATCAAGCAAATGGATTTTTAGTGGATTTTCAGTTTCAACATGTTATTTCTGTTAGAGTCCTTTTTGTTGTGCTCTTTGTGCATTTAGAACCCATAAGCTTTCAAAAAATATGGTGTTCACTTGAAATAAATTTATATATTGGCTCTCAGGACTGAAGAAATAATAATTATGAAATCATCCATTGATCATCAACTGAAAAATAAATATTAATGTTGGATATATAGGATGTATGAAACATTGGAATAATAACAGCCTTTGGTTGTGGCGCTGTTTCATTTTATCAGTGATGTGGAACAGACGGAAAGGAGATTTATTTTCTAAAATATCGTCGCATTCTGGAACAGTGATCTTACAACAGTCAGTTACTAAAAATAAGTAACATCTTTTAGTTACAGAAATAAAGAGCTTAATAATACAATCAGACTCCTGTATTTAATAATTACTTTTTAAGAACAGAATCATGATTTTTTTAAATGATCTGAGACTGATGTTAAGTGAAGACAGAAAGCATTCCTGTCTGAGTTAAAATTGCAATAGCAATGCCATTTTAGATGTTACTAAAGATATTTCATCTCAGACAAAATACTTGAGCTGTGTGAGTTTGATTGGAATAAAAGTAACTTAGGTCCTATCAGTATTCAGTGAAACTCCCTGAGATTTCTTCAGAAAACAGTTCTTCAGGGTTTGAGATGAATGGATGAAATATAAGGTTATTTTGTGGCCTTCAGATCGGGATTAATTCCTTCATGGAACTTTAAACTTTCAGTTCCTTGATATTGCTAATACTCTTCCATGCTAAGGGAATGGTCTTTCTTTTACCCTTCTTGAGAATTCAGCTGCTGTGGCCAATGGGTGAAAAGAGTTCTCTGATTCAGTGTGATTGCTGACTTTCTGTGACTTTTGTACAAAGATTTAGGTGCTCCTACCAGGAAAAATACATGAATAAATGTATTATAGTATTCTATCACAGCATTGCTTCATTTTCTTCTGTTACAAGACACATATAAAAGAAACTGTAAAGTATGTAGGAATAATCACTTGGTTTTTAGATGTCTGGTATACGTGCCTTCAGTTGTTGCATGTACATGATAAAGACCAGTGGTGTACTCTTAACTCATAAAAATAAGGTTTGCAGAATTTCTTAGGAGTCTTGAAGAGGCCAAAATTATTAGTTTAGAATTCTGATTGACTTGAAGAATCTGTAATCTGAAGTCCTCAGCATGCGCTTCGCCACATTACTTTTGTAGTTTATGAGTTCAGACAAAGTAGGTAGCTTTCCCGTCTCACTTATGGGATTCAGAGGGTTCAGAAGCATGCAGAAGAGTTCTGTTCTAGTAATCTGCCATGTTTTCATTGAAGAAAATCTGGTCTTTTCCCTGTTATGATTTGAATTATCTGTAGATATATGGATTAATTCCTCAGAGTTGTATTTCTCAATATTTTGTAGAAAGATTAAATTATGCAAAGAGGTACTTTTCTTTATGCTGAATTTCCAAAGTAATCACTCCTCCATAATTTTTTTTGCCTACATTGCGATTATTGCAAATCACTGTGCCCTTGATATGTTGATAGATTACCTTTCTATCTAATTCAACAGTTCAAATACAGAATTTTTGTATGGCAAGTGAAATTATAACACAGGTATTGAAAAAAATTGTAAAAAATCTTCAATGCTCTGTTGAGGGAAACTGTGATAGATAAAACAATGGAAGTTGTTGATTGGGCCCTTTAGTTGTCATGTAGATTTGATGAACATTTGGAGACCACATCTCCTAGCACAGTCCTTTTTGTCTTCAGACATACAAGTTAAACGGGAACTTTTAGAAATTGTATGAAGTGGTTGCCTACACTGACAAGAAATAAATAACTGTGCTTCTTGATAAAGTAAGTATTTCTTTTCTTTGAGAGAAAATATTTGCTATGTTTTTTCATAGACTTGGTTCCTCCACCTTTTAGAATGCATTAGTTTTTATCTGCAAGGGTTTGGATTGTCCCTTTGGCCTCGTCATGTTAAGTGATTACATTTTTGAATCAACTTGTTATTTTTTCTTTTAAATAATTCTGGATTGGTGTTCCATAGCTTCCTCTACCTCAGGAATAACCATTGTCATTAGCAGTGAATAAAAGTGTGAATGAAGGGAAGAGGGTAAGAAGTAATTGCATAGTTGGGAGTGATTTAAGCAGTGTAAAATTAATTATGTATCTTGTTTTATTCAAAACACAGGGTTTATTTAGTTGTTGGGGGGGTTTTGTATGAATTTTAAATTGAGATGGGAACAAGGAAATTTTTTTAATCAACAGGATGCCTGGAATTCTGTGTGTCTCATCTGAACAGTTCAGGCAGGGTCAGGATTTTTATTTTTTTTTAGAAGGGGATCTTCGGCAATATCTTTGAGGTAGTTTCTTACTGTGAGAAATGTTGAGCTTTATGTAAACAAAAAGTCACTGTATTTCTCCCTGTTAGGTGTGTAGAGTTGTTCCCACTCACTCCCTGTCTTGTTGTGTTAATATTGAATAAGCAGAGACAGTCAGGCTGGTGGTGAAAGATGGTAAGCAACCCTGAGGGCTTGTTCTGGTCAGCTTGAAACCTCTGATTGCCAGGTTTTCCTAATTTCCCATTTCCAGGGCATCTCTAGTGTGACCTTGCCTGCTGAATATGATGTTCTGGGTTGCAAGATTCTCACATGCATTTGGGAATGGGCAGCCAGGCATTGTTTACAGGACGCCAAATGAACCGTGCACTCACAGCAAGTTTGATAAACACACATTTCCTCCTTTTATCAGTGAGATTGCAGAATGTGAAGTATGAGTTTCCAGTTTTGCTCATTCCCTTCAGACCTTTTCCTGTTTAAAAACTGAATCTCACTAATTGGATGATGATACATCCTTAGTTTTTGTTTTGCTTTTTTTGTTATTGTTGTTTTGAATTCAACTTACTGGTCACTGACATTTATTTCAGTGCCTACCTTGACCAGGTCTGATAGACTTTCAGATAAAAGCCTTCTATTTGTTCAACAGAGAAAAGGTTCATCCCTATAAATGTAAAGTGAATGCTAATTAACAGTAATGACTTCTAATCACTTTGCTTTTATACTCCTTTAGGAGCACAGCTATTATCCAATGCAGTTAAGTGAAATGCTTGTATATGAATCAACAATGCTGTATTTCTTCTCGCAACTATTGCTCATAATCAAGCTTTGAATAAATTACGATAGTAAAATTGGTTTTAATGTGTTCTATTGCATAGGGAGAAAGGAACCTTAAATATCTTGTTAAATATCTTGAATATTTAGAGAGTTATCTAGTAACATTTTGGCATTCATTATTGTAGTTAAATGGAAAAATGCATTAAGATGTTTAAGTCAATTTTGTAAACATTATCAAAACTTTTTTCATCGTTTGAATTGTATTTAAGTGATGTGCATAGACGCAACAGTCTCTGAAGCAGCCCCATTTATATCCGATTGCGTGTCTCTAGGAATGCGCTGCAAATTTCTGCCTTAAAATGCAGTTAAATTTTACATAGAAGGAACATGTTTTATACCTTGAGAACTTCACCTAGTGTCACAGAGTGTATCTAGTAGGTTAATAGACATTTATGCGTTTCTTTTATCAAGACTGTGTATCTAACAAACTGTTAGGTTTTTTTACGCATGCAAACTGCCTGTCTGCCTGCAATCATATATGCTTAAAAAAGGTGTATGAAAGTAATACTAGTGAGATTTTTATCAACAGCTGGAAACAATAAAATAAGAGGAAACTCTATTTTAGCAAAACTTTGCCAGAAACAATGCTAATGAACAGAGATTACTAGAGTGGTAGAATGTCATGCAATTTTAAAATAATTCTGGTTTAGGAACAGAATTAGGCTAAAGAAAGCATACGTGATTTTGAAATTTAGCAAACTTTTCCACTTAGCATTGCACATACAGGGCCTGTTTGGAAGGCGGAAGTGGAAAACCTGGATGAAACCCATTTCTGACATGAACATTAGTTTTTGTTTTAATTTATCTTTTGTTAATAAGTTGCTTGAAATAATTACTGAAATCACTTAGAAATTCTAGATCTCAGTATCTGTGAGGGAACTGAGGTCTTGCTTAGTCAATATATTTATGTTGTCTGGTTTTGCAATTTCTAAAAAAAATTAGGTTTTCATTTTCTGTGGCAGTTTCCTTTCATGTAGTACATCTGTCTTTGCATGCTTAGAGACACAATCCTTTCACAGTTACCATCACAGTTCTTATGGATGTGGATGTGAGTGAGTATCCACAGGCACCGTCTGTGGTTTTGATTTTGTTTGTTTTGTTCTTTCATTCACATAGCTTTAGACAATATTCTGGTATGTTTCATTTGCTTGAGCATCTTTTCTGTTAACACTTATTCTTTGGTTTATTACAAAATCATTGCCTAACTTAATTTCAAATTACCTTCCATGTAGTACTCTTTAAATGCGAGTTTGAGTCAGGGTTCATAAAAGTCCTGTGTTTTTTTACTGTAGTACTGGAAAACATGCTGCTTGTGGGTTTTGCCACCACATTGTGGAAAAAAGGTAACACCTTTCTTCTCTGAAGTCTCATTAAATGATTGATACTATCCATATCTTATTTCAGTACTTCTGTTTCTTAATTGGCATCTTAATAATCTTAATCCTTTTAAAATGTAAAAATGAAAAATACAAAAAACATTAATTGTTCTGTACTGTTCTGTAGCTGTTTTATATTACTTGCAATTCTCATTAAGCAGTGCTAAAATACATTTCAAAATGTATTAGTGCTTAAAAATATAATTGGGGTTATTTCTAATAAAATAAGATCAAAACCAGGCAGACTTTCATGTAAACTAACAGTAAAACATTTATCAAATTTGTTTTTATAAATATTTGTATCTCTGAAGCTCATTTGTTGTATAAAAATAATTTTGCATAGATTTACTAAGGTATTTATGCTGACTTATTTAACATACTTTCCCCTTTCATATGAATGTCAAACATACAGTAATTTCATGGTTACATTATTTTCAGCTGCACACTTGCTGGTTTTGATTGGTATATTTAAAGGTAATTCTTCTGGAAAGGGTGGGATTTAATTTGGTTTATATTCTACCAATGTTACTGCTTTCAAAGTATAAATTATTGATTTGTAAGTGTCATGAAAAGGAATAAAACAGAACTGGCCTTTTACACTATGAAAGGACTGTATAGTGTGAAGATATTATTTATGTTGATAAATTCTGCCTGTGGAAGAATTGCATAACACTCATCACTCATTTTCATATTGATTATGAATGGGATTCCAGTAATAGGTTGCTGTTTGCAAAGGATAAGGAAGCACTATGATTAGTTACCTTTTCCACAGAAAGCACTACAAAGGAAAATGCCAAATGTGTGCACTGCAGTATTCCTATCAGCCTGACAGTCTGCTACATGAACTTTTCTTTCAGTCCATTTTCCCTCAGAAATACAGCTTCAATGTTTTTGCCTTATTATTGTTTTAGGTTTAGTGCATTTGCATGCTCTCCTAACTCCGGATTCTTTCTTTAGTCCGTTATTTATTTTCCTGACAATCTTCTATACTTGGGCCCTATCACCATTCTAACTCTTAAAAACTGATACAACAGTGCCCTCTGTAGTTTCTCCCTACATGGTTACTACCTGCAGCTGGTTTTGAGCATTTAGGTAAAGAACAGGATGTTTAGACTTATTTTTAGCTCAAAGAAAAGCCCCTTTATTCGTAAGGAAAGATTCTGATTTTTCACTGACTGTTTCATATGCAAGAAAGGGAACAAAAGAGGCTGTTCTGACTCATCTTCAAGATCTTCTGTCATTATCTAGTGCAAATCTGATGTTTTAACAGGCATTCATTCAAGGCAGTCGTTAAAATGACTGGATGGGATTTTCTGAGTTTTGTAGGCTTTCCTGAAGCCTTTTTTTGAAGTGGAGCTTCAAAACAAAATAATTTTAAATGTACTTCCTTTGTGCTTGCTACTTCTCCTAATTTAGATCTTACGTGATCTGCCAGGGACTAAAGACATGCTTGCCAGCAGAGCACCTAAGCTTTATTAATGATGTTGTTTTAATTCACACAGTGACTGAAGTAATTGTTGTTCATTAGCATTGATTTGTCTCCAAAACTCATTTACAATTTAGATTTCTCTTTTAACTCATTGTAGCTTAATATGCAAATAACTTTTTAGTCTGTATTTTCTACAGAACTTGTTGGACAGGTTCAGTATTGAACACACATGTTCCCTGCATTCACATACGTGCACATTCACACCCATGAGCTACCGTTTAAATATTATAAACTGCAGTAAAAAAGAATGACCTTTTAAAAAATAAATGCTTTAACTACAATTAGTTGCTTCTGTAACAGCATCATAAAAGTCACTCTGTGAAAAGTTAAATGGCTTACTTTATGATGGGGAGTGTTAATGTACATGTAGAACACACTCTTAATGGACTTCCATGAAATGAAATTCATAAGTCATTGCAGTAAATTATAGTTAATGATGTAACCATAGGTGGCTATTCAAAACATTCCTGTATCTTTAATGATTTGTGTAAAGCACATGACTGATCACATGCCTTAGTTCGTTTGGAACAGTAGATAGATGCACGAGCTTTCTACTTTTGAAGACCCTTTTTTCTGTGTAACAAGTGGTGAGAATTTTGGTGGAGTAAATGATACATCACAAACCACTTGCAATATTTGAGATATGGTAATAAATAGTGAGGAGGACTAATTTAATATTAAATTATGAGGTGAGATCCTTCAGAAGTGTAGTGTGTAGGAGCTTTGATTTTTTTCTGTTTTATGGGTAATCATTAGCCTTTATTCATATGTCTACTTTCTGCCACGAGATTTTTTTTATATTTAAATGTTACTGGAGGAAGCAACTATTATGGCATAATGTGCACTGACTAATCTAGAAAATAGCCCATATTTACTATATACTATATTATATCCACTAATGCAATGAAATTTCAGAAGTAGAAAGGTTACCCATGTTATCTGAGTAAACCAACTATTATTCTACTGGCAGAAAAGTAATATGGTCAAGTAATTTTACAGTAAAGATAATTTGCTTAAAATTATTTTCTTTCACTCTATATTTAACAGAAACAGAATCAAGCTTAATTCTTGCACCAATTACATAATTATTGTTAGTCTTAAATATTGGGACAGAGTAGAGATGGTTTTTGTTAATGAGCTTCTTCATTCATCAGAGGACTCATGGTAAAACAAGTGGGGTTTTTTTGAACAGTATAGCGAAACCATGGATTTTTATAGTTTTTAAAGTGATCTTGAAGTTTACTTCATGAAGAAAGGGTAGAAATGGATATTAGAAAAAAAAGTCAATATAAATATTTACTTTAAATAGGTACTTGGAGATTATTCTTATATTTTTAATGGAACTTCACAATTCACTCTTTTTTAAATAAGTAAATATGTCTTACAGAGCAATGGGCATTTTGCATAGAAAATGAATTCTTCATTAAAATAATATTTTAATTAAGAAAACAAATACAGGTGACTGGTTATAAGTGTGATCTGGTTAGAAATGATAGAAGGCTTCAATTTTAAACTGTAACCTTTGAAATAGATAAGATGTCTATTTGGAAAAATGAATAAGATGTGTTTTATTGCAATGAAACTTGCCAATTAAGATTCAGCATAATTAAAATAGTGATGAATATTGATTACAATACTGGAGGCAATGCATTACAGCTTTTCTGTCTACGGAGAGCTGACATAATTTACCAAAACTGGGCAAAGTGACAAAGCAGCCAGTGCAGATGCTTATAGGAAATGCCATGTTTAGTCTAGATACTTTCATGTTTTTACTTAAAATGTCAATGACTTTACCCCATTCTATAATCATTACCTCTCCCTAAAGTACCATGTTTCTTTTCATTTACTTGGATTATGTGATCTGTGTCTGAAATCTTTAATAGAGTATATGTTTAAGGTAAATCTATAGTTGAAAGTACTTGTTCTCAAATAACTTGCTTAAGTTCATTAAATAAATTTCAAATGTCCTTTCATAAAATCTAAGGTGATGCAGAGTAGTTAAAGGTATTTCTGATGATTGTATTAATTTTCATTTTTGGTATTTCTTTAATTTTGAAATACCAAAAAATGTGAATACTGAATGTTGGGTATATATTTTATACCTAAGATATATATATAATAAATATCTATTCCAATTTACTTGGTTAACAGTTGCCTACACAATTACACTAGTTACATGAGGAAAAACAAATATTGCTATCTGAATTGGAACATTATTTGACATAGCAAGAGAAATACTGAATTTTCTTGCTGGAGACATTTATGAGACTTTTTTATGATCTTAGGGCATATTATCATGCCTTTATGCTTATATTTAAGTTTTAAGACCTCCTTTTTTTTTAGGGTATTTTAATGACTTTTTTTTATTTTACTTCTAAGACATTCTTGCATTTGAACTTCATCACATGAGAGAGAATCTTCTATGGCATAATATTTTTAAAGAAAAACATTAGTATTTAGGCTTTACTTTGTTACTTGATGCCCTTGTTTTATAACTACCAGAAATATAGATAACATCCTCCAGAAATATAGATAAAATTACAGTGAAGTGACAGTAGATACTGAAGAGTTAGGGACTGAAAACAAATTAACTTTTCCTTTGAAATACTATCTTACAGACCTGTTTGTTCTACATTCCTTAGGCATTTGCCTTTGCTGTCTTCTGTATTATCCACAACCCTCCTTTTTTTTTTCTTTGTAGTGTACTTTTGGTATCTAGAACATTAATACCATTGTATTTCATGAAGGCACAGTTCATTACAGAATGTGTCATCCATGAAGTACATTAAACTAACTGGCTTTGTTGTCTTGGCTTTTTTCAACTTCTGTGTTCCCTGACCAATGTATCAGGATTAATCCATATAGCTATATAATATTTTGTAGAACTTGAGTTTAAATTGTAATGTTTGAGATTTAACAGAGCTAGATACTGTTGATTTATAATTACTGGGATTAATTTATTAAACTTTCTTGTTCATATAGTCATGTTTCATTGTGTTACAGTTTGTCCAGTATTTTTTTTTTTCACATGCCCTCTCTTTAGACGGCTGCAGATTTCCAGTAATTTTGATGGTTTTGTGCTACAATTACCCTCTTTTGGCCACCTTCAGGANGCTATATAATATTTTGTAGAACTTGAGTTTAAATTGTAATGTTTGAGATTTAACAGAGCTAGATACTGTTGATTTATAATTACTGGGATTAATTTATTAAACTTTCTTGTTCATATAGTCATGTTTCATTGTGTTACAGTTTGTCCAGTATTTTTTTTTTTTCACATGCCCTCTCTTTAGACGGCTGCAGATTTCCAGTAATTTTGATGGTTTTGTGCTACAATTACCCTCTTTTGGCCACCTTCAGGTTTTATTATCCTTATCCTTTGGAGACTAGTCCTGTGTTCTCTGAAACTCTATCAGTCATTATTTATTACCCACTTGTCATTGTGACTTATTCATTGCTTACATCACCATTCTCAAACGTATTGCTTTACAGAAATGGTGAACAGTTCGCTGAAGGAAAGATCAATAAATGCTTTCAAAGGAAGATTTACCCTGAGATTTAGATGTTCTTTTTAATGCTAAATCTGTGCTATTAGTTCTGAGATGGTTTTAATATCTTGACATCAAGTACCCTGTTTCTCAAAATTCAAAGATGCTATTGCATTAACTAACTTTTGTGGAGCAGGAGGACTTTGGCAATTAAGTTTTATACTATAAAACTTTCTTATTGTCAATACTCTGTGTATTTTCCTGAATGCTTATATTGTGAGCTTGAAAATATACGGTTTCATCCCCTAAGAAAAAGTGATAAAACATTTATATAAGAAATGCTTGAAAATATTTCTTTTGAGTTTTAGTGAAACTGTTTTTGTAACTGCACAAAGAGAGGAGAGGGCTTATTTGAAATCATCAATTGGAAAAAAATAGAAAAAAATTCTACTTCACCCCATGTCTATTTTAATTGTTTTGAGAACTTCATGACCCATGGTGCTTTGCTAAAGCAGCAAATTTCATATTACATGGTTACTCTTGACACTCTAGTAAAAGGTAGTTGCTCCAGAAAACTGTTTGAGTATATATAATATTAAATTTATTGTATGATTTTAATCATACTGTATTAAACACTGTATGTTGAAACCCCCTAGGAGGAACTTAAACAAAAAGGTCTCATGCTTGTGTGGTGTTTCATAATTTTTTACTTCTTGATTCTGCAATGGTAATTTTTTCCACTTTTGAAGTGAAGATAAAAAGATCTATAACAAATGTGCACCCTTTGGACCAGGCCCATGAGGAAGCTGGAAACCTATGCGACAACTTCTCCAACATAAAATGGGGGAGTGCCACATCTAATTGCAGCCTACTGCTATTTCATCGGTAGGAAACAGTTTCATGGGCTAAATTTTTCTATTTATAGGATGATGGGGTGTTTCATTGGGAAGTTCTGTTCAAGCTGTTAGTTTCTTCTTTCACGTCATAGTTGCTGCCCCATCAGTTAGTGGATATTCTCAGTGCTGTTTTCTTACCAGTTGCTCCAAATACAGTTATGTCCATGACATTCCAGCCTTGGAATATTCATGTTCTCAGTAATTATTTTGCTAGGCTGTCAGAATTTTGGCTGCCAGATTATTCCTGAGAAATAAAAACTGAAGAGAAGGTTTGTCACATTATATGAGTGCAGTGCAGTATAGAATAGGAACTACTCTTTCCTTGCTGCAGTAGAAATGCAAGGTAATATAGTTCAGTATTTTGAAAGATGCACTCTCCAGCCTTAAAGCATGCATTGGACAGTGCTGTAGATAGTGTCACGTACTGTATGTTAGCAGACTACTGAGTGTAGCCTGCTGTAGTTACTAGTGATTAACCTACTTCACACTTAAGGCATGAGTCAAATTTGCGAAACATAGGAAGTCTTTCAGGTATTAGACTTCTGTATTTCATCAAAGCAATATATCATGTTAAAAATAGTAATAAAATACTTAAATATATAGGAAATTCAAAAGCAGGAGCTTCCTTGCTTCCAGGCTTGTTTTCAGTCAGTGGACTGGCATGCTGAGTTGTGGCAAGTGTTGTTCAACTCCTCATTCCTGGGAAGTTTCCTTTCCCTTCTAAAGTATGTCAACATTTTTTTCCCTGCTCCACTTAGCACTCTGTGAGCTACATGATGTGCTCAGAGGATAACACAATTACAAACTGTTTGCAAAATACCTTAACTGACGAAATTAATAAATTGTATTTAAGTGATTTAAGAATGCATAGGAAAGTTTCTTCTCATCCTGCTCTCTATTTTCTCTTTCATCTAAATTGCAGCTTTCTGATCATGTAGCAATCATGTTTTCAGTTTATATATATATATATAAAATACATTTTGTTGCATTTTTTAAAAGGATCCTTAAAAACATCTGTTGAAGAATAGAGACTTTCTTACATAGAAGTTTTTCTCAGAGCTGATCATTAGATTTTAAGTTGTCTTTATTCCTTTTGGGTGGAAATTATTATCATTTACAGTTTTCTACTCAAACGGAAAGCTCACAAAATCCATCCAGATTTAGTTTTCTCCTCAATTCTTCTTTGTACAGAAAAGGTCCACACTGAATTAGAACACAGGTTTTCACTTCCTTAGTTGAGTGATTGTATCTGTATGAGGGAAGGGTGATCTCTAATGTCTAACTTCTTACTCCAGTGAAGTGTAGGACTCCATCTCTTTGGTCATTCTGACTGTGTTTCAGTGGTTGGTCTGTTTGACAGGGTGTTTCATTGCTGTTTGTATGGATGTTTAAAACGTGAAGTACATTCAACTTAATTTGTTAATTGTGTCTTGTTACAAACTCTTGACTGAGGCCACACTTGCAAGTCTCATGTTATTTTGCTACTTAGTTGAAATGAGGTTAGGATCCTTGACCTCTTCCTCCCAAGTATACAATTACAGTGGAACAATGTGATAGTATGCAGTGTAAACAGAAAACACTGGTTTAAAACATTGAGACCATGAACAATTCTCATTTGAAAAAATTACATTTGTCAATAAAATAACAATTCAGGTTGAAAGACTAATATAAATATTTTGCTTCTGCTAAATGAGACAAAAGTATTTGTGGGAAGACCACGCTTACTTTGAAATGGCTAAGTCAGCTCAGTTTGCCCATTGTGCAAATGTCTGCTCTGAGAACTGGAAAGGGACTGAAAGCTTCATGAAAGTGAATGCCTCTGAACTTCTACCATTTTTAATGTCCTTGTCCCTGTCTGGCTGTTTTGGGGGTTTTTTTCTCTTTAAACTGTCTTTTTGTGTTACTCAGTTTATGTGGGTCTAGACTCAGAGACTGTGACTTGGCTGGTATGTTCTTTGGTTAAGAAAATACTTCTGCTCTTATTAAATAGCTATTTTCCTTTTCCTCTGATCTTTTCACTGCAGTCCATACTCACTTATACCAAGGGCACAGATCATGATAAATACTATTTACAATTTTAGACACCTCGGTCCTCTGAAACTTCAATTTCTGTATTAAAAAAAGCAACCCCATAGTAAATAATTGTAGCACCTCAATTAGAGAAGGTGCGGATGACTGAGAACCCCCAAGATAAGAGTCATGCATATATGTTTCAGCAATATAACATTCTGGAGATGCTTTTTTTCATTTAGGCAATACACACTTTGGGAAATTCTGATTCAAGCAACATTGTCTTCTAAATTTAAATAATCAGCTTGTTCTTAATCTTGGAGAATGCCATAACAATCAGCCTGCAGTTGAGGAATGAGTGAGAAGGGATGATAAAGGAAGAGAGACATTGTCTTCTGTGTGATACAGCTGCATATTGACAATGCCAGAAAACTTAATATTCAGCTTACTCTGGTACACACTTCTAAAGATGTGGATTTGTAAAGAAAATGCAGATAGCTGTAGGCAGACAAGGTACCAAAGGGATCCTTGATGCTCTGTGTAAGTGATTTTATCTTTCTTGCTATCCATTTCCTATTAAAACAGCACGTACAGTAATAATACCTTTCAAAATATTGTGGAATTATACTGTAATACTGAACTAATGTTTGTATTTTTTTAACTGTCACTATTAAAAAAAAAAAAAGGAAAAAAGAGCTGACCAGAGGAATAGTGGTTAAGTGTATAACTTCAAATTTTTTGCATTTTCTTGGATTTTTTTTTCAATATTTACTTGTGACTGGGATGGGAATAGAAGAACTATGATAAATGGTGGAGTTTTAAAAAGTCATCCATACTTTGGAGGCTGTTGGAATGTGGAAGAGGAGGGTTAAAAGATTAACATAAATCTCTTCTACCTTCTTGCTAAGTAATGGCCCTACATCATCCATTCTTCTCTGCCTTTGGAATAGGTTCAAGATCAATTAAGTTGACAGTTTTCTCTCTTGGCAGGATTCCTGAATTTTCTTCTCAGTGTTTTCTAGTCTACACCTTTTCCTGATAATATTTTTCTGCATATTTTTCTATGTTTCTATGTTGCTACTTTGAAATGCCTCTCCTTACATTCCCACTCCATTGTTAAACATTTGCCCGCATTTAATCTTCCGGTATCACCTGAACAAGCTGTATTTTTTCCTTATTCTCTAAAGCATTGTGAACCTGCCAACCTGTCTCCCTTCTTCACCATGCCTTTGTGTTCAGGTTCCCTTTCTGGTACTCTCATGCTGACTAAGGACACGTCTTCCTGGAGAAAGGAAAGCCTCGCTTTCGCCCAGTTGTTAGAAATAAAAATAAATACTCCTCTCCCCCATATTTAGACACACATTTACTTTCAGATTTTAAGGGGGCATAGTGGCTGCCACTCTGCGAGCAATTTGATGCTACAGCTCTGTTGACAATATGAGGTGTCAGAACTTCAGAAGATTAAAATTACATTTCCAATTTATGCAAGCTAGTAAAATAAAACCAAATGGAGCAGATTTTAGGATAACATTAAGTGTTTGGAGACTTTCATAATTTTTTTTATGTTAAGATTTGCTATAAGGTGTTTTCTTCTTTAAGTTTTAATTGTTGCACCTTGACAGAAAAAGCCTGTGAAGTTTTACTACATATTTCTCTTTTGATTTTGCTAATTCTATGTTGATATTTTTGGTTTCCTCTTCTGCCATGTCTTTGGCACATTATCATCTGCCTTTCCTTTTTCTTACTTCCAATCTCCTTCTAAAAATCCTTCTTTTGCATTTCTTCCTCGAGGAAGATCCTCAAGCTGCCCTTCCTTCCTGCTACACAAATTCTCTCTACCTTGTAGTAATATCCCCCGAGGTGTGGTCTTGTCAACCCAGATTGGGGTGGTGTTGCTTCCATATATTGGCATTTCCTGAAGGCTTTCCTCTTACAGCTTTACCTGTGTTTAGGGTAAGTTAGATTTTACGTGAATGTGATGTATTTGTACCTGGTTCATACTTGTCTTGTTTCTGGTATAAGTAGCATTGTGTTTTGTTTCAGAAGCATCAAGCCTGGTTGAAATGGAAAAGTTGGATCAGATTTGCCTAGAATACTTCTGTGAGAATAGATCATCTCAAATATCATTTTTCAATGTAAAACCTTAGTGAGGTTTTCAGGTTTTGGCCAAGCATTTTTGTAGAAAGTGTCATATTAATGCTTTGTTGTGAAACTGGTTTGCCGTTAACTGACTGAAGAGCAGAATCTCCATTATGTAGGAGAAAGATTTCCAAAGATTTTTGGTGAGAATGGAGAAAAATTAGATACTGAAATTTCCTGTGAGACAAATGAAAGCAGAAAATTGGAATTTTTTTTCTATCTTCCTGAACTTGGACAGATAATTCTTCTGAGAAGATGGCTTTGGGTGTTTTGTACTACTCTTTCTGGATCCTGTCTTCAGGCTGGACATGGTAGAACCATGTTGTCAGTTTGGGACCAAGCGGATAGGGAAAGTCTGTTCCTAAGTTCACAACATTTTGCCTGGGGAACTGTATTAAGGGCTGTGGACCATACAAATGCAGACTCTGGTCTGTGGTACTGTGGTTTATGTAGCAATCGTATATATATATGCATTCATAATTGGTTGTATGGGCGCTGAGCTGCTGGAAAGCAGCTCTGACCTGGCAAGAAATCTCCTGTCTTAACTGGAAACTGGCCAAAACCAACTGCTTCTTATAAAACACTTAGGCTTTAATGCACTGGCATTTCTAATGAAAAACTATTGTGTTGGAAAATCTCAGGTGCATTTTAGCCTTGAAGTGCTACTATGTTGCTATCACCAAGTAATAATGATAATCACAGAATCATAAAATGATAATATCACTTTCTTCTGCCTATTAATTTTATTTGTGTCCTTGCCCCTAATATGAAACAAACCAAGATTGCTTATAAGTGTTCCCATCTTTGCATCCTGTATTTTACAGCAATGCTTTAAGGTAGTGTTGATAGCTGTGGTAGCCTGCTGGAAGTGGAAGGCAAAAGTGCAGTGATGAATTGCACGTTTTGGAATTCTACTTATATTTGTTCTTAAGTGTTTACATCACAAGTCTTTTTCAAATTTCTTACTTATAACAGTTTGTATTACTGTTGTATAACCTGAGCACATCTCTGATTACATAATCAGTTATAGTAGAATATGCATTAATTATTATACTGGAAAGGCAGGGGATTAGGCATAGACTATACACTAAGCTGAGAGTGTCTACTGGCAATCAGAAGTAAAAGGAGGTTCCTTCCTGTGTGCATCAAGGCTGCTAGAAGAGACAAAGTACTCTGTTCCCTGCTCTCACACAAGGAGCAGTGCCAGTGGTTCTCAGAGAGGCTGGGATGTTAATCCCTAGCCATGCTTGCCACTGTAAAGTAGAATTTAGGTACTCTTTTAACAGGTGTTACAGGAGCCCTTTAAATTTCCACATGTTTGTAGAGGAGTTGGCTTTTTTTGAGTAAAATCACATAATGAAGACAGGAGACCAAGGTAAGTCCTTTCCAAATGCATGAATAACACCTGTGCTGAGGTCACCTCTTAAAAAAAACCCTCACTAATTTTTAGACGCTTGTGAGACATGATTTTTTCCCCAGGTTGTCTATAGTTTCTATGAATATGCCTAAATTTGTAGAAAAGATTGGCTATTTCTGATTATATTTTTAGTAAACTGCTTAGAATAGGAAATCTTTATGATGAAAATTTGAAGCCTTAGATTACTGCATTTTTATCAACAGATAATGCCATTAAGAATGATACTTAATGAAGAGGATGATATCTAGTGTTTGCAACTGTTTTACAGACTGATTTCTAGGTATTGGACTCAAGTGTGGAAATTACCACATCATGTTTTGTGTACTGAATCATTCTAGTTGATTAGGTTGCAGACTGGTCCCTTTCTGACCAGAAATATCTAAAAATTGCCATTGGAAAAGCAGTAAACAATGTAGGAGTTTCACTCAGTGCTTTTGTTGAGTAAGTGCCTTTTCCATAATTGCAAGAAATTTTAAAGTCAATTTTTTATACTGTATTGTAAATTATATTTATTAGAAATAAAATTACATACCATTGAAAGCTATTGAAAATGCAGGGCAAACTATGAAAAAAGGCAGGGATATCTCTGCCTCTGCATTGTTGAAACTTGGTTTTCTTGAAGTACTCAAGTACTTTTTTATTCCATTTTTATGCAAGATGAGAGAAGACTGAATCAGAGATAAAAGAAAAAAAAACAACAAGGAAAAAGATACAATATTCAGTCATATCAGTTAGTGGTTGCCTATGTTGCAATTTATATAGGTTTCTCTTCAAGTAGAATTCAGACTGAGTTTCAAGTCTCAGCAGAAGTTGCCAAGTGTTTCTTAGCTGTCATTGTTCCAGGCATGTACACTTCATGAAGGCAGGTCATTGGGAGTTGGAACATTTGCTTTGAAATAGATATTCTGGGTAAACTTAAAAGTGAACGTAATTTAAAAGCAGTAGGCCCTTCACTTTTCATTTGCCTTAGTTTGTTGAAGTCTTTTACAATGAATAAATATCTGGTTCTATTTTTTTTTTTCAAAATGTATATAGTGATTACATGTCACTATATATATATTTATATATAAATCTAACTATGTCTAGTTTTAGAAATTGTCTTTTGGGGCTTGTTTCTTCATGCATTGGGCATAATTGCAGTATGTGCTATCTTCGATGAATTTTCCTAAGCACCCATTTAGTCTTTCTAACAGGGCTCTTGCAAAAAGTCTCTTAGGCAGAAGGCTTAGAGGTGTCTATGGATAAGAATCCTCTTTCAATGGAAAATGGGTTTTTATTATTACTGTTTTACCTGCCAAGCTTGTACTTGTAGTGTGGTGGCCCATGATACTGAATACAAAATCAGCTCAAATTTCTCTTTTTGAAACCTTCACAAGGCATCTCATTAAGTTAGATTCCTCTGATATGAGGGGCTGGGGTGGCAGTAGTAGTGCTTCTCCAAACGCTTATCACTGGTTACCAATCTTGCTAAGCTGTTCTTTGGCATTAAAAATAATGGAAGTTCTTGGTTAGGAAATAGTGAATAAGTTTGCCCAAGTTTGCATGTGGCTGGTTGCAGATTTGTCTGAGAGGATTAACATAATTTAGCCTTAGTGTTTCTAGGATTAAGTACTACAAAATATCAAGACACTTCAAAAAATTAACTCTCTTTTCCCTTCTTTTAAAAATCCAGGTGATGTTGAATCAAACTTGATTAACCAAAGAGTAAATGAAGACCAAGTATAAGAAAATGTAGCTCTAAATATTTGGAAAAAATCATGATAAAATCATTACTAATACATTTCAATAAATTAAGTACTGTGCCATTGTGCCATTGGTACTGTGGTTTATGTAGCAATCTGCAGGGAAAGGATGAAGAGTGGTTGTGTTGTTTACATTCTGCTTTTTATTTGTACCTGATAAAGAACAGTAAATATTAGCTCTAATGGTGAAGTCATCTGTATTGTAATAACAAATCATTTGCATAGCACCGATTTCATAACAGTTTTTCAAGTATTGACATACTACTGATTATTCAGTTTGATTAGGATTTATTGCTCATGCATAGAGTCCTCCATCAGAGTGACAGACCTAGTAGTCTTTGCAATTGGTGGTGCCTTCCAAAATTTATCCCATAATTCACATTCAGCATGGATAGCAGTGATTACTTAGCACATTGAAATAATTTTTTTAATGTTATGGTAATACTGTTATTTTCAATAAACCATCCAATACCCAACTAATTTGAACACTATTCCTGCTGTTTTATTGTATTGTGATATAAACATAAATGCAGTGTTAAAAGCTATACCAATGGTGTCAGACTCCTTAAGGACTTGAGAAAACTGTCATAACTTCTAAAATAACTGATAATCGTTTGTGGGTCAAAAAGAGCAACATGCTGTATTGCTTAGCTTTCTGCTTTCTTTTTCTCAAGGTTTGTCTGAGATTTAATTTTATGTGAAGTACACAAAACACTGTCAGTGAAACATTATCACTTTGTAAAAGCTGTTTAGAATATGGTCTGGCACAAAATGTGCAGAAAATTAAAAAAGAATACTCGCAACTTCTTGCATAGAGCTGAGTTGTATATATTATTTGAAATTGTGACCAAAACCAGAATATGTGATGTGACTGCATCTTGATATTTGTGAGATAAGCCTAGAGCTACAAACTTAGCTTTTAAAATTTAGGATTATATGCATAAATATATATGTATAGAATTAAATAAATATGTATAAATAAAATTTCATATATGTGGCTTCCTGTATTTACGTGTGTGTGTATATATATGTAGCTCTTTACAGTTCTGAGGGGTTTATTTTGTCCTATCCATTGCATAGTATTTCCATTTAAATGCATATTTTGATTTTTCTTCTGGGACTAGGTGGAATGCCTTTCCATTACACTACTAAAAGAATAATCCACTTGAACATTATATTTTTCCCTAAAGGGATTGTCTGTTCTAGTCATATGATACTATTTTTCACAGAGTGGTATTAACATTCATGATGTACTGATTTTATCTTGAATCAAAATGTTTTTTTCTGGTACTAAAAATATTAAGGAGTATCTTTTGTATCCTGCTGCTATAAAAATACCTCAAAATCAAGGAAATTTGAAAACTTCCCAAGGCCATCTGCATGTTCTTTGTTAATAATGAAGTATTAGTGAAATTCAAAGTACAAAATTTAGTGCGACACATTTGTAGAGTTTAAAAGGAAAAAATAGGAACACATTCCAAGACATGAAAATTGACGTTAAAATAATGCTTTAAATTTGACTTCATAAACACTGCTCTATACAAGTGTATCTTTTAAAAGGATACTCTTAAAAAAAGATGTCTTTGTATTCATTGGCAATAAAAATTAGTTTTTAATGATACGCAGAAGTGGGTGG
This sequence comes from Leptocoma aspasia, assembly GCA_013399835.1. Lineage (NCBI taxonomy): Eukaryota > Metazoa > Chordata > Aves > Passeriformes > Nectariniidae > Leptocoma > Leptocoma aspasia. The sequence goes on from VXAX01003267.1 coordinate 30,225, forward strand.
TAATTTTAAATTACACATCAGAATTTTGTTTTATTTTAACAAATGACCTGTTTATTTTACATATGTCTAAGAGTTGCTATTAATTTTTCATTCTAAATTGTGTGGAATGCAACAGTTACACCTGTATCACAGAAGGGCTAGAAACATTTTTCTTTAATCTGATACTCTGCCATGTGATATTTGTCTCCAATGACAGACAACTACAATATAGCTTACTATTTATCTTCCATGAATTAAATTCATTTTTGGATACATTTAAAGCAAAAACTTGGGCTTTAGTACTAATTAAACTCCAGCACTGATAATTTTGATTCCCTTTACTACTAATTGAGCTCCAGCACTGATAATTTTGATTCTCTTTTTTTTTTTTAAATCAGGTTGGCTCTTTTTTCTTCCCTATATATCCTAATGAGGTTATTCACCCTTTTCAGGGCTGCTCCTGCTTGTCCACAGGAGTGTGATCTGACAGGCAGTTTATTGCACACTAGTCTTGCATCCTGGCTTCCTCGCCTTGTGCCTTCCCTGTTCCAAGGCCCCAACAGGAAAACCAATATAGACTGAATTGTACAGTGATCCAGAACATTTGAACTTCTTGAATTACATTTGCACTCTCCCAGTTAAGTGATTGCATTCTTCATCTCACCAAGTTCTATCTTGTAGGTTGGCTGAAATTGGTGGTTCTTTGCTCTTTAAGATTTTTCAGACTCTTTGGTCTACTTCTCTTTTATGAGAAAAATTTGTTGTTACCAACAGATTACTTTGATCTAGAACATCCAGGCAGCTGTATTCCCAGAATACTTGTTAGTTTCAATGATACACAAGTTTAAATTAATTTGGGAACTAAAAGGCAATATTCTGGAAAGAAATGAGGATCTGTCAGTGGGAAAGAGCCCCATATCTTGTAATTAAAATGAGAGCATTATTTTATGGAGATAAATATGAATATGAGAGCTATTGTAGGAGGAGAGAAGGCTTGGAACAAGGCTTGAATAAAGGTTTAGATAGGAGCCACTTGATGAAGTTCTTTATAGATTAACAATCTGTTTGCATCATTAATGACTTAGAGGACTCCAAAAAAATGAAATTTCTCAGTTCGTCTCATGACGTGGCAGGTATGTGCTGTTGCTGAAGAATTACACACCTCCAGTAATGGATATGCATTAGTTCAATCATTGCTGAAGACATATTTTTTCTCTTACATTCAGAATGCTACATTTTGTCCAAAGACCTATAAAAATTGTCTGATATTAAAAAAGTAGAATATTGTCCTGGTATGGATGCTTACATCAGAGTACTTACTACTCTGCCAGATATTGCCATCTGTGAGAAATGGCAATTTTAGTCTTTGTTCATTAAATAAAGTGAAAACCCTTACTGCAGTGCATTTAAGAGAGCATTTCAAAGTTTGGACTAGACTGGGAGCTTTTGAGACTTCAAGGACTGTTACCAGAGAAATGTGTGATGAGTTATATTTTCCTCAGGGACCTGAAATCCAGTCACTTTCTACTCTGTAAAGACTAGTTTATGGCAGTAAACTCTGAGTGTAAGGTATAAAATGGGAATTTGGAGGCAATGTGGACCTACTATACTGAGTGTAACAATCTTGCAGTACATCTAACATGTTTTTACTAAGAGGTAATATTGCATTATTTGTTCAGGGTACATTTTTATTTCCTTATCTTTATTAATTGGTTCTAATTAATAACAATTGGTTCTAATTAATAAATATCTAATGTAGAAATGCTTTCATTGTAAGTGGGAGAATATTATCCTTAAGAATGTATTATTAAGCTATTCTTCTGCCAAATTACCATATCTAAGCAAAGGTAGACATAGACAACTTTTATAGGAATATGACTTTATGGGGCTGCAGCTGAAAATGTGAAGTGTCTGAAATATGATCATTCAGCACATACACATTGTACTGAAATCATATAGAAAAATACTTGTTGCTATTGTGACAAGAAAATATTGGGAAAAACCCTTGCTTCTTCCTGCTAAGAAGGTCAATGAAGAGAAAGATTTGATTCTTCAAGTAAACTTTCTCAAGTTTGTCAGCATAATTTTATATTGTTTTGGAATGTTTCTCCTAAGACTTGGAATCACTGCTATCATTTTAGTAATGCTTGGTGACCTTGTCTTTTTTTCAAACACAGTGATGGAAAAATATCCAAACAAATGCACTTTATAAGAGAATCAAACCTGAAAATCATAGTGTGGCATTTTGTGCTTCTCTGCAATCTGGGAAAGGCGTTATTGAAAGTTGCAGTTTTTTCATCAATAGAAGTAAATTATGTCATAGATGAGTAGCATAAAGTAACACTAAGTATGTGCAGCATTCTCTTTGTTTTGCTCAAGGTTTAAATCCTCAATGAATTCTTATTATGGGAAGTGCAGTGTAGACACTAGTTCTGAAAAAGTAATTATTGTGTCAATACCTAAATTTGAAGAGGATCGCTTCCAAAAATTAGAAGAAAATATATATTAATGTAGAAAGTGAGGGGTTGGTTTTTAAAGACTATTTTATCTGAATTGCTTTACGTTTGTATAGGCTATAGAAGAATTTAAAAATCATGAGTATGCCTTCATTAAATTCAGTTTTATTCACTGTTTCTTTTTTATATGTTTTCTAGAATTAGTGTTATTTAGGCAAAAGAAAGATAAAGAACCTTACCATACCAACTTAATTTGTTGAAACAAATATCAGGTATTACATTGTTGAGATTCCTAACAGTTTGAAATAATTTCCAAACCCTGGTGACTTTTGGAGAAGTAACAAAAATGTTGTTCAAGATTAAAGGAGGGTTCATGAGGTTTCTGTTCCAAGTACAAAAAGAAAGAGGCTTTCTTTTGGACTAGTGTTTTCAATAGACTGTTTTCCTCCAGTTTTTGAAAGTCCTGTGTTCTGCTTTTATGTAAGGAGGAGTGATTATAAGATCAGAAGAGAGGATTTTTGGCAGTGCAGATAATACAAATATTTCTGAGAGAGTTTGGCTAAAACATGTTGTCATTGGGAAAAACTGAAATTTGCAGTATTTATTAGAGATCTTGTGTGAGTTTTTGTGTACTCAGAGTCCACGCCATGATTATCTGCTCATAGAAGTAACAGCAGCATAATGATTTAGTAGTTTGAAAATGTGTATATGAAATTCTGAAAAAATTTTTAGAGGGACACAATTTACCAACAAATGTGCATATATAGCAGAACAAGTGACATTGATTCGTGCAGTAAATTTTCAGGTGAAAATTGTCCACCTTTCTTGCCAACTGACGTTTGTTTGACCATAGTGGCCTACAGTTTCCCATTAGAGTAATGCCAAATGTAGTAAATCTTACTTCCTCAACCATGCCTTTCTTCTCATACATTCATTATCAGGTAATTTCACATTCCAATAACTCACGCCACTATAATAATATTTGCTATAATACTTGTTCTGTATTAAAAAAAGACTTTGACACTTTGAGAGAAGACACCATTTTAAACTAAAAAACCTGTGAAAGCCTCAGGGTTTTTAATTTGTGTGTCAACAGTTAAAATTTTTGAATTTATTAGTTACCTAATTACTCTACATGTACTTCAGTGTTATAGTTTTTGTGACTGTTCAAGAATAATTGCAAATCTTTTGCATCTTCACATTATAAATTCATTATGAAGTATGTTCATGTTACTGGTAGACAGGACTCAGTATAGAGGTAGATGTTAATTAGCTGTTTGTAAGAGTATAACTTAAAAATCTGCAGACTTACTGATAAAATGTCTGCTTTTTCATCAAGGAACTTTGAGATTAAAACTTTGTTTTTCATGCCTGTCATAGTTCATAGTTTTTATTCAAGTACTTCAGATTACTGAATGCAGTTGATATTTCAGGTAAGTGGTAATGAACACTTTTGACTGTGTTTGCATGACTTGTTCAAATATTGCATTGAATAATTTTATATCTTGATCAATCTTAAATGAAAATTTACTTTTTCTTACAGAATGTGTATTTTGCTCCAGCACAGTTTGCTGCAGGTGTTATTTCTATAAGGCTAGTTGCTGAAAAGCTAAGTTTCACAGTAAAATTTTGAGATTTTACTCAGTGTGTGATTTATGAATACTTTTAGGAGCTCTTTTCTACAAATACTGGTCATTGCAAAGGCTGAACATTCTATGAAAAGATATTCTCTAAATGGTAAAGTTTGTACAGTTCTTTGGAGTTGAAATAATAAGAAGAGTATAAGCAAATTGTCATATTGAAAGTATTTTTCCTTTTAAAGTAAGTAGAGTTCACTGGCAATGTGAGAATGCATGTATATGTGAGATTGTGACTGTGTGTGTGTATCAGTGCACATTACACAGATTTCGTAACTATGAAATGCAGTTTTGAAAGGTGTAGTATATGGGAGAATGAGTTATCTAAATGTATATAGACATATCTACTTATCAGACTCGTTAGTGTCAGTGACATTGACTTATTTAACTGGAAATTAGTTGACTTAGAATATGTAAAAAGAAGCAGGCAACTACCTTGCTGTCACATTGTGACATCTAAGACTTAATTTTAGAGAAATAAAAATGATTTTTTTTTCAAATTTGTTTACAAGGAAACATAAGGGAGAAAAAGAAGATTTGGTTCTAATGGACAAAATAGCTCATTTTCATTTAAGACATGTTTTTCTTCCATAGTTCTGAGCTTGTGCTGTTGCATGTGGTAAAAGAACTAAAAGAGGAAAAGTAGGTATCATGTCATGCCTACAGCTTTACTTTCTCAAAAAGGACTGTTTGCTCACAGAATTACTAACAAAAATCAAGTTACTTACATGCCCCAGCATTTGCCAGCATGTGTTCTGAAATAATTAAATAACCCTGCTTTGACCATACTCATATAGAAATAAAAGAGACCAGACAATTCTTGTATGGTATTTGCCTAGAGTAGCTTCCCTTATTGGAAGTCTGTTAATGACTTGAATGACCCAATCATGGTGCATTCCTCAGATAACCAGAGCAGTGGAGTCTGTTCGGTTCTGTAGGTGCTGTACTGGATCCATGTCTTGCTGGTCTTCATTGTGGAGGGGTGCCTTGCCATTGGCATCTAGAAGCTGGTCTGCGTGGAGGCCATCAAAGCAAGGGAAAAAGACTTTGTGTCTGTATTCAAAAATTTAGTTTAAGTCTGGCTTTTGGCTCTTACAGTTTGTTAAAGATACTATTTAAAAAAAGAAATCCAAACATTAAATTCTGCCTGTCTGAGGTCAGAGTATGATGCAAGTGAACTGAGTTTCATTGTCTAAACCATGAAACGTCTCTTAACTAGAAACATACAAACTAATATTCCTTTGACCTTTCTCTTGATTTAGTAAGTAGTTTGTCTTCAGTAAGACATTGATCTGAGACATAATAATAGGCCAGTGAAGGCCAGTACCGGCCTTCATAACACAAATACTATTATTTCTTTGTTTTCATTCTGAAGCATTTATACATGTTGGTAGGTTAAAAACCTAGCTTTTAAATCCGATCAGAGATTTGAACTGCTAATTCTAGATGAATATAACTGCTCTTGATTGCAAAATAGTTACACATAAAATCACCAGCACTTAAAATATCCAGGGTAGCATCAGAAACATGCATAGTTACTTGACTGCTTTGTAGTTGTTCACTGGCATCTTGTTGTTCTGATGTAATGTCATTTATTCAATCTGGAGTTGACTGTGCAGGTTAATTTTGGCCACTAAATTAAATAATCAGTCTTTGTGGAGGTGATTTTGTAAATAAGATTTCCTGAAAGATGTGTCTGCAGGCAAGTTTTCTCTGTAATTATTTGAATATTTAAGAGTTGGAAGTCCCAAAGGTGAAGCAGACATTTATTTGAAAGCAATTCTCTGCACAAAATGCAATTAGAAAAATTTTTTTTTGTTTAGCTGGAGACTTTTGCTTCATTGTCAAAGTCTTTGTAGTCCTGTGGCTGGAGTGTAGGCCTCAGTTAACAGTTACTCAGTTAATAGGTTTAAAGAAAACAAAACCAGTTCTGTAGAAAACTCTTTAGGTAGCCTTTAAAATAGTGGATGTCTGTTGATTTTTATTTTAGTATTCTATGTTTTTTGATAAATATGTCTAACTATATTAAATATTACCAAATGCCTACTGAGTTTAGTATGACACTTTTTTAACTGGAAAAATGAATCAATTAATCTAAATTAAATAATTTAGAAAAAATCTTGTGAAATAATATGGGATCTAAAGGGATGTAGCAACTTTATTGAATTCTGTGAAAATAGTATATATATATAAAATAAAGAATTAATTAATTCTTTCTAATTTCTAAAACTAATTGTTCACTTTGTAAATGCAGCTAAATAGAGAATCATTATATCAGGAAAACTTGCATTTATGGTGTGGTATATGGCTATAGTGGAAGATTTTTCCTAGTTTTCCATTTCTCCTGTTTAGAATGTAATTCTAGCCTTTTCAATATGCTTCTATTTGATATTAGACTTTGAGAGTGGTATTTCTGTCTCCTTTGCTCTCTTTCCTTTTTCCTTTGCTGTGGTGTGTGTATGTGATGATGTGCAAACAAACATATGCCTGCACCATGGCCCTGAACGTTTGGCACTTCGAGGTAGGAAGAGGACCATATCTTAATTAAATGTGTTAATTGTGAGATTGCAGTCAGATACTGAAGGCAGCCCTACACTGAATTAATAGATGGTGGGGGTGGGGGTGTGTGTGTGTGTGCGGGTGTGCAGTGTGTCAGTAATTGCATTTGTAAAACTCCTGAAGTAAGGCCGTCAGTTTTGCTTAAAGGTGGGTGGTACGGTGGCCTACGTCCTATGAAGGGCATTTGTAAAAATGTATCTAATTAGCTCTTAAAGTAGATTAGTTACATAGTATTATCACCTTGTGCAGATACCATTATTCAGTAATTTACTTCCAAAGCAAGGTGAGATAAGGCCACTGAATACTTCCGAACTTCACAATGAGAGTGTTCACACAGGGATTTCATGTAAATCCACATTATATTAATTCCCACCTGGTTTTGGAACTACTTCCTAAGGAATGAAGGCATGAGATATATGTGTTTTGAGGTCCATGTGTGGAAGACAGGAAAGTCCCAGATGATGTGTAGTGATCTGCAATCACTAAGATGATCTATGTGATTCATAGCTAGTCTTCAGAGCCTTACCAAATACTGGGTTTTCAATTTGACATAGAGTTATTGTATCCTTATGTCTCAAGAATATTTCCATACTGTCTTTGATTACTTGCAGCTGCATCAGACAGACATACCAAAGCTTAGAAAAAATCACATACTCTGGTTGAAATCACTACAATCAGCGATCTTAGAATGCTTCACAAATTTTAAGGCAAAGCTCATATTTAAGTTTTCCACTCAAATAATTGTAGAAGCCCAAAAGTCCTGTTACTAAGGTATATATTGTCAGTCACCCACCTGCAAATATGTTGTGATTTAATTTGAAGTTTTGTAACTGTATGGTAATTGTTATTTAGGCACAAATAACCTTAAACTTTAATTTAAGTAAGGATAACAGTTTTCAGTTATTCATACAAGCTTTAAGAAGGATATTAATTGGAAAGACAATTTCATTTAGAGACTATATTTTATATCTTGGTCGTAAAAAATGAACTCTGTTGTGGCAAAGCCGTGAAGCACATGTTAAAAATTAAATCTAGTTTAACCATTCTTCAGCTGTTTATACTTCATTTTCTTACAAAGATCTGTTCTACACAGTAAATTTTTAGGGATTTTCTGCATTTTTCTGAGTGGAAGTGCTCAAATTTTCTTGCAATACACATGAATAGACATATAGACACAGGTCTAGCACTTCATTTTTTTTTGTTAATATTTTGGCTGTTGTATGCAATATTTCATTTAGGATAGACATTATTAAAGTGGTGAATAGTGCTGTGCAGTGATATGCTTAGCAGTAACCTTTACTCATAATGTGATATTGTCTGTGTGTCTTATTTTGTTCAGCTTTCTCTGGCACTGATGAAGCCTAAGGCTGCTGTTTCTTTGAGTTGCTGATAATTTTTTATCTGATTAACTGACACATTTAGTTGAAATCAGACACAGCCCTTAGGCTGGGCATGGATTTAATTTAAAAAGTATCAAAGGTTTGCACTGTGTGCTGTTTAATCATCATGTTTATCAGGCAAAGAAAAATTACCGGAAGGACCGTAGGGAGAGGGTTATCTTAAGGAGCAGTAACTTGGGAAATTGATAATAACTCTGAGGTAATTTACAGCTAACTTTTACGTTCATTAATATAACATTTCCCGCTAATAGTTACAGTGCGTGTAATATACTAATTAAATTGAAAGCATTAGCACTCATTTTCTTTTTGCTGAACTCTGAAAGGGTCAGGTAAAGACATTAAAATACGAAATTATAGAAAACCTCCGTACTGATACTACTGCAATAAATTTTTTACTCTACTGTAGGATACTTCTACCAGTATTATATGCTACAATGCATATGTAGTCATTTCTTCATATAACTGTTACTATCACTAATTGAAAAACAAAAAGCAAAATTAAAATAACAGTGTGCTAGTGTAAATTAATCATACCACTCTGTTTATCTTTTACTTCAGCTGTGGAGGTGTATGTTAGAATTGTACATGGATGTAACAGAGGCACCATAAAGACAGCAGTGATGTTTTGGAGCTTTCACAATACTATTATTTCTTTTAATACTATTTCCTGATAGGAGATGCAGTCAACAGTAATTTATGATACACAAAGAGCAGCAATTTTGAACTTTGTTTTTCATTAAACTGTTTAAAATAATAAATAACTTTAAAACTGGGATGTCTTAAACATAAATTGTGCATTTTAGTACAGTTACAGTTGCAAAGATCAATTAGCTCTTCTAACACAATTGTTTATGGAGATGATTGTCTCGTCCTCTGAACAGGAATAAATTAACTGTTATAATAAGGTACAGAATAATGACATAATTTCACTTACTGTTATAGCTAATAATTATCTTAGGTACATAAAAAAAAGCTACTAAAAATGTCTTATTTAGTTGCTTTTTAAAAGTTTATTTTTCTACCTGCCTTTTGAAATGAGTTTTTTTGGTAGGTCTAAAGGGGAAAAAAAAGTTTTAAAATGTCATATGGAAAATAAAACTTTGTTAGCATCTGTGTACATTTGTGTTTAGCATCTGGTTTTATGTGCACATTGTATATTTTGTGTTGTAATACTTTGTGGCAGAGTATGTTGTATTGAGTGTAAGTGCTTTCTGAATTATCCAAATATTCCAGAGAAGTAGTTTATTCTTATTTTAGAGTAGCCTATTGCACTAGAAACATATTAGTAACATTTAACATAGGTAAATTTTCTCATAAATTAACAGTGTATGATGCTTTTTAAAATAATAATTTAAAAATTCGCTCAACCCAAGAAAAAACCACCTTTCATATTAACTTTCCTCAGATGTTTTTCTGTTATCTGATACTTTTTATATGATACAGCATGTAACGTTTTTCCTTCTGAGTTTTCCCAAATGGACTTCCTCAGCTTTTGAGTTCAGTGCAGATCCCTGATATTTGCCTGCAGATGTCAGCTTGGTTTACCCTTGCTGAGTGCAGTTTTGTGAACATGCTTTTAATGGTACCAAACTTGATCAGATTCCACATTAAAAGTGAAGGCACTGTTGATTCTGGGATGGATTCTCTGCTAACCCTGATCAACTCTTAGTCAAACAAAAGGCTATCTGTTTGCAAGGTGTACAATAATTCTTTCAATACCAAGGAGTACGACAAAGGAAGTAGCTTTCAGTTAGTACTCTTTGCATGCTTCAGCTGCTGAGCTGAATATACTGGGGACAAGGCTTTATGTAAACTTTGAAGAGTTAAGGAGTTTATTAAGGTTATTAGACCATAGGTTTTTTCTGTTCTACCTCATACTCCATCCTTCTTCCTTTCAAATCTTCTTATTTCTTGAATATGTGCTGCTCCAGCCTTAATTTGTTGAACTGGACAAAATAGGGGGGTTAAATTAATTCCATTTCATGGAATGTAAGTATATTAACTAGCATAAGTTTCAATTTCAAAGTATATATTAATAATATTAGTGTTTCTCCTCATGGAAGCTATTGTCTAGACAGTGAAAGTTTATATTTGCTGTTTACCATGAGGGGAACTGAATGAAAAGAGATGGTGATAACTACTTCTGAGAATTTTTTAAACATGAATGCTAAGCACAACTGCAAAATGACAATTAAAACTTAACGTATTATCAAAGGAAATAAACTAGAGTAAGCACAGACAATCTTCTGTGTTATTATTTAAATCAGATTTAATGTAAGTTGTAAGCAAGCAGCCAATCATAGCCTTGTTTTTTGATTACTGACATTGAGATATATTGCATACATGTGTACATGTTTGTGTTTGCATGTGTACCTATATATATTTGTGTATATATATATGCATTCATAATCATGCGCATCCAATGAGTTACAGATTTGTGTGGTAAAAAACACCCAAACAACCTCAAAACAAAACCTATGAGTAATCTTCTTGATGCATAAGTTTCAAGTTTGGGCCATTGTTTCAATGGTCATGTAGTATACATTCTGCGACCTTCTGTGGCTTCTAAAATTCCATTATCATAGGATGGTTATGAAATTTCCTGGGACTCATGACTAGAATTTTTTAAATCCCAAACGAGCAATCCCAAACAATCCCAAGTTTGTGCAATAGATCATTTTAGTATAGGAGTATTGTGTTTGTATAAGAACAGAACATTTAAGTCTCTACTTCCATTTACTTTTATTTTTAATTTGAGGGAGTTTTCTTAGCAAGTGTCTTTGCTGATGCATATATTTTGTCAGAGCTTGAAAAACAGAATGAACATAAAATATGTTTATGGCTCTGTGAGCTTGTTAAAAGTGTATTGGGCAAGTCAGTTGCCATCTTCATGGATGAACGGGAGATTCTATAAATCTGTCTATTTGGGAAATCAGATTTCACTCCATATTTCTTTATTATGAGAATACCATGGTTTTTTTTAAGTTTGTGATATATTACTCTCTAATATCTCTCATCCACCTATATATCCACCTTCCCATTGTTAGAGAAAGGAGTGTACATAGTGCAAATATATATAATTAAATATAATGAAAATATTGCAGTAACTGCAGATCTGCAATGCGTTATAATAAATATTATGATGATAATGAACATCTTATTTGTGTTGATGAGGTAATAGAAATGCATGTGTTAGAAACAGGTTGCTCAGAAAATTGTGGATGCCCTATCACTGGAAATGTTCAAGGCCAGGTTGTATGGGCCTTTGACTCAACCATTCAATGATTCTGTGAAAAAAGAATGTGGAAAACTGTGTATGATCAATGTATTTATGTGGCCATAGAGATTAATCTACTTCTGAGACAGCAGTTGTATATACCCTTCTGTTTGTTTGTATTAGATACTTCAAAAGCATTATTTACTGAACTTAGCTGATGGCATAGTTTGCCTCTGGTAACTTAAAACTGTGGTGAATTAATAACATAAACAAAAACATAGGTAATATTTTTGGACATGTTGGTTGATGTCTGCACATTGTGACAGAGGACATTTTGAAGGGATTGCTAGGGTTATTATTTATACATACAAATAAAAACAAACAGTATTTATCTTGTTAACATCAGTCATGTTTTCCAAGACTGTTACACAACTTTCTAACCTCTTTAAAAATAACGTTGAAGAATGCACCTTAAGTGCAGTTTCAGCAGTACAGGTAGACTGCATATCAAAATAGTATGAAATAAAGGAGTATGGAGAATACATTTTAGAAATACTTGAAGATTCAAGAAAGCTTCATTAATCAGTTGATGAAATTTATTTTAAGAAAACTCTGCCTGCACAACTGTGTTAACTTTTTAAGAAATGTTACTGTAGATGGGCAAGTTGAGTAAATTGAAGTATCTGTGATTTACCTTTATTCTAAAAAGAGCTTTGAAACATTGCAGAGAAAGCTCAAAGGGAAGCAGAAATAATATTGTATGGATAATAGTAACAATAATAATGATAACAATTACTGGATCCATCATTGGATAATGAACAAGTGAAAGATAAGACAATTTTTTTTCACTCCTACAACTTCTGGATATGTGAGAAGCATCAATGTGAACACTGTTTGATTTGCCATTAAGCTTCGTATTAATGGATCTATCCATTAATGACATGAGGAAGTACATAATAGAAATATGGATGTATTTCTTAGATTACTATATGTAGGAATTTTGATAAGTTTCTTGCATCAGAAATGTATATTGGGTGTGAATAATTTAGGAATTTTGTTGGGCAAATATGAGGTGAGAATTAATATAAAGAGTAAGATAATAGACTGAGGGAAGAATATCCCAGACAGGCATAAACCAAAATATTTTTCCCTGTATTATAATTTTGAATAAAACGCCTTCTGCATAATTTTATTGATAAGAAACAGGAACTGAATTTTAAATTCAGCAGCACTGATTTGATTTTGGAATTTGTAACACTGCTGCTATTTCACTTGGGCTGTGATAGAGGAAAATTATTTACCTAGATTGCCAAGGATAGGTGCTTATCCTTTGTTGCCCACCTTGGCTGGGCAGCTGATGCTCATGTTGCAGTCAGAATTGTTCCGACCTTTACCAGGCACAAACTCCTGGTGCAGTCAGCAGTGCTCCACTGTCCAGCTGATACAGTCAAGGGCTGCTTCACTGCTCAGCTTGTTTGGCCAAGGCTTAGCCGGAGTTCTGAGACTATAGAGCAGGCCAAGGGAGAAAGGCAGGGGCAGGATGCATCATCATCATATCAGGTGATATAATTGGAAATTTTGTTGTAAAATCTTGCTGCAAACTTCACAGGATTGGGAACAGGTCCAGAAAGTAAATCATGCTGTGTAGTTACGATCGACCTTGATTAAAAGAGGAAAGCAACTTTTGCTGAAGTCTAGATGGAGCAAAATTTAGAAAAAGAAAGTTCAGCATGTTGATTGGGACTCAAGCAATTTAAAAATGCAAGATCTCACAAAATACTGGAACTATGTGCATTTCAAAATGTTATGTTCTCAGTGGGTTTACAAGAAAAAATAAATTGCCTTCTGTTGGCTTAGGTAATTTAAATGACACAGAAAAAACATGTCTTGGAAAACCTTTTTTTACAGCAGAATTTTTAAAAGGTGATGTTGACTAAGTTTGCTATTAGTTTTCTTGTTCTGGTGTTAAGATAAAAAGAGTAATCTCACACTCTCCTGTGCTGTGTACCATGGAAAATACTAACAATTCACTTAATTGTATGATGTATGTTGCTGATAATTATTTGTAGGTGGAATAGCTAACATATCACTTATAGGGAAAAGCTGGAAGGAATTTTTAGGATGTCTGGAAAACTTCAGGATAATCTGTTACATCTGATACTTTTCAGTTACCTTGGTTGTTGTTTCTTTTCTAGAATGGTACTTGAGTCAAGCAGACTGCGTTAGAGTAATAACAGTGTAGTAGGTCACCTGAGCTGCTCCCTTCTGTGGAAGAACTGCATGCCAGCCTATTCTGTTCTGTGTACTGGACACAGAAAAAAAAAAAACATTCTTGGTTGATTCTGCAAGTAGAGATACTGAATCTCTACAGCTTAAAACATTATATACTGTGTCATTGATATTCCATGTCTTTTTTCAGGACAAAGAAGGAGTAGAGGGTGTATCTGTGGGAGCCATTCTTTCTGACTACCAGAGAGTTCGAGTAGAAGATGTGTAAGAAAATACTAATCTTTTTCAGTATACACATTCTGGAGAATACTCATCTGTTTTCTAGCTCAAATTTAAAGCAGAGACAATTGCCTGATTTCTCATGTTCTGTGATACCAAATGCATTCTATTAATTAATATGGGTATTTCTTTTTTACTTTTATTTTACTTCCTTTTTTCACCCCTGAAGCCATGTGTTCATTAGTAAAAATCTAGTAGAGACTATACCAGAGCATTTGATTACTCTTCAGATCTCCCTTTTCATCTGTTGAAAATACTCAGAGTTTTGGTATGAAAACAGTTGAGTAGGTTCAGTTCTTCAACAGGAAGCTCACTCAGTTCCAATGACTACAGTGTTGTGGTTTTTCACCAGTGTTTTGATATAGAGGAACATCCAGTGACTTGTTATCAGGAATTAGATACAAGAGAATCTTTCTGTGCACATCTTCCCTTAATTCCTTAAAATCTAAAATTTGTTATTATAAATCGGGAGCTTCCATTTGTCATTCCTACTGTGCACAAAAGTCTATATAGATTGTGATTCTTTTATGAGTATTAATTTAAAAAGAGCATTATGTAATGGTAGTTGTGTCTGTTATGTAGGCCAGTATCTGACTGAAAAAAGATTTTCACTGTATACATCTGATGAAATGCAAAACCACCTTGTGTTAAAAATTAATTATAGTTTCATGAGTTCATTAATTATTTGTTGGTGATGAAAGTAAGTGTCTGGAATCCTTTATGAACTGTAAGAACAATGAAATTAATGCTATGCCAACTCAGCTCACGTCAGCAAGTTACAGAGCACATTTCTTTTCTTTACAGTTTACATAGATAAATTGCAGTCAGAAATAACTCCTTTTTCTTTTCCTTTATACTTAAACATTTTAATAATTGCCTCACATGTTAGTAGAATAAAAAATGATAGCTTTTTTTTTGATTGTGAGTTTTACGTCTTTACCACAGCTAAAAGATTGACAGGAAATCACAGTATTTCAAACAGGCATGATTATTTCCAAGGTTGCTCAGTAGTAAAATACTTTGCATTGATCTGCAGATTTAGCCCTTGCAATAAGGTTGTTTCATATGAGCCATCCCAGTTAATTCAGTTAATTTTTTAGCTGAAGTTAGGCACCTAAGTAACTACTTTACATTCAGAACTGCTAAACAGTTCTATTACAAAACTTAGTGCTCTGTTAAAACATATCAAAGTAATAAGAAAACCAGTCAGATTATAGGGTGCTAACTATGCATTTACATGTCAGCATTAGGCATACATTTAACTATATAGTCTTTACAATCATGCTAGTGGGTCTATCTGACATAGGGAGGAATGCCCATATATGTGAGGAAGACCTATTAGAAAAAACTTGATAATTGACAAATAAATGTGAATCTTAAGGGCTCTGAACTACTCCCATAGTTAAATGTTTAAGTTTTTTAGAGCTAGACCCTAATTTAATCACCAACTGATGGTTCTTGATAATTTACGGAAACGTTACCTATCAATAATGCAAATTAGTGATTCTCTAATTTGATAAACAATCAAATGCTGCGTATCAAATGCTGTCTATATATGATATGTATCAAAACAAATAATTAACTTTACAGTAACAAGTTGTTAATTTGTATCACAAGCTGTATATATTTTCCTGAATGATTCTTTTCCTTGGGTGTTGATCCAAATCACAGCAACAAATTCAGCATATTGTACTAGTGACATGTGCCACATTTATCACAGAGCAGTAACTTTGTCCTTATCTGTGTTCACAAAAGTGAGGACTTCATAAGGTGCTAATTGCTTCGTGTCCCAAAAGCTTTAGGAAAACATTTTGTTATGGCTTTACTTACATTCCTGTGCAGATCTGTTTACCTCAGTGAGTTGTGTCTTATGTAGATGAATCATGGTCAGAACAAGTTTATTTCATTTTTTTTTAAATTTATATTAGACAATGTTTATAATGAAATATATGAATAGTAAAGTGTTGTAAGTGAAGTTATAGAAGAAAAATTATTTCAGGATAGGAAAAGAAATAAATTTTCATTAATTTTATATTAGTGATACTGTGTAAAAGCATAATACTTGGCTTTATCCAGTTTTTTGTTTGTTTTTAAGGTGCAGAAGGCTTAATCTTCAGCCTTTAGCTTACCTCTGGCATTGGAACCAAGAACTACTGCTTAAAGAAATGATATCATCTAACATTCAAGCCATAATCATAAAAGTGGCAGCTTTTGGTATGTATTCAGATTCTGAGTAATATTGTCTAGTGAAATTTCCCATGGACAAATCCACAATGTAACAGAGGGAAACAGAACTTTTGTTGCATGTTTTAGGATATGAAATGTTAATATTAAGAAAATTATAAAAAATGGCTCGATATCAGTCGTGATGTCTGAATAATTCAGAAATGATTCTGAAAAATTTAACAGGATGCAATTGATTCTTAAAGGACATGTGGAAAACTGGAAAGTAGTTCTTCTTAACATAGTCATTAAATTCCTCTCATATTTTTTTTGTTCTGGTTTGGTTTTGATTTGCAGTAAAGATGCATGTATAATTCAGTAGTTCACAGTATTGTCATTTATAGATGATACAGGCTTGTGACTAGACAATATTATAAAGCAACCGTGAAAGTTTTAATAGAAATACATCAAGTTAATATCAAACAAGATATAGTTATGCAGCCAAAATATTTTGTGTAACAGCAGACTTGGAGTTGGTAAATCATAAGAGCAAACAGAAATAATTCATCATTGCCTCTAAAATTTTTTTGGTGTTTAAAATATTGTTGCTTAGCATACCAGAAAATCAGCATCTTTTCATTATCAGCTATGTAAAATGAAGTTATAAAACTTGAAGCAAATCAGTATGAAAGTTAACCTATCTGTTTGTTGCTTGAATGTAAAGGTAAGGTCAAATGAAGTTTTATAAGAAGGCTTATGCAATTATGTGCTCTAAAAGCCTAAGGAGCACATGAAAAACATGTTAATAATACAATATATTAGTTTCAGGCCTCTATGCAGTTTTCTATTTCAGAGTAGTAAATGGTTTTTTAAATATAAAATGTGACCAAAGGACCTTTTCTTTTGGGGTTGACTATAAACTTGTGATCCACGGTAGCAAACAGTAGTTTGTATCATACAAGTGGCATGAGTGGTTAAAGATGTGTCTTTGGAAAACAGTGTTGCATAATCTTTCATTAGAAGTCCAATGGCTGGTTTACCTGGGCAACTTTCCCATCAAATATCTAATCTCTCTTTCTCTCAAAGAATGCTTTATAGTAAAGTAATTTCTCCTTCATTGTTAACCAAGATTTGAATTATAGTCCCTTTAGACTGGATGGATTAAATTAATTTTTAAAAATTAATTGTTTTTAAAAACACTATTTATTTATTGCTCTTTATCTGATATAGTTTCTAACTAGTTTTTACATTGTCACTATAATGGTCTCACTCTATTGTTCTGTAGGATCTGCTAGGGCTGAGAGAAGGATTAGAATAATTAGAAATAGCACATGCCCTCACTCATTTACAGGTAACAAGCAGTGTGATTAATTAGCATTTTCCTGAATTTTGGGAGGTCAGTTACAAATATATAGGAATTGAATGCCATGTTTTCTACTACAAAACCCTTGGTTTTAAATTGGAAAAAAAAAGGTTCTAAAATAATTGTTTTCAGGATATGTAAAGTATATTTATATATTTATTTTATATTTCCATAAAATAGAAGGTGTTTGTCACTTATACTGGCATGAAGAAAAAAATAAAATCCATAAAGCATATGTAACATGTTTTTTCACATCAGAATTATTTTTTAAAGAAAATATATGATTTAAATAATAGATAAAACTGTTTCCCAAATAGACATCGTTGGTGACCTGTCATGCCTGCAGCAAGATAAGCTTGTCTTTTGTATTCTACAGTCTTAGAAAAACTTAAAATGCACTGGTTAGTGCACAAAGAGTCCTTTGTGGGCTATTCATTGGAAGAGCAAATACCATAAATACTTGTAGATAGCAATTAGATAGAAGATCACTCTGAGTTATTTTTCCTTTTTATTTTTTTGGCTACAGGTAAAAGAAAGATCTTATCAGAGTCAATTTCTCACCTGCCTCAGGCAGACGTAATTAGATGTAAGCAAATTTAATGGAGCTTTTGTGCTCTGGGGCCATTCTGTAATGCTTTAATAATTGCATGCCTTATTAAAGTGGATTTAAGGTATGAAGGCTGTTTAACATATCAAGTGGCAAAGAAGATAAGATACAGTTTAACTTTTTGCCTTTTAGATTAATAATCAAAGCTAAACTGCAATGAAAATATTTAAAATAACAGATTTAAGAGTCTGAAGGGTAATGCATTAGGTGATACATTATACAGTTGTTAATGCAAGAAGCAAATCTGTAACCTGAGCTTCACATTCATCGGCGCTGGCATACTTGTACACCCGCCTTGTCCTGTTTTCCATTAACTCAGTGCCACTATTGACAAGGTAAAAGCCTGTCGTTTTATCTAGAAAACACATAATTATGCAAGTAAATGAGCATTAGTTTAGTACATTTCCCTAAATCCACCATTACAAATTAATACCATAAACCTTGCCGGTGTCAAGAGTTTTCTATCTCAGAGTAGTGTACTTTTCCAGATGGGATGCCAATTGCTCTCACTTTTATGCAAAAAAAGTATTGTTAGCAACCTTTTTCACATGCCTTCTGTTGATTTATAAGTAGATCAGCTTTCTTTCCTTTAGAGTATATTTCAAAAGCTTTAATGATGAGAGAAAAACATTCCATGATCTAGCAGCAAACCTGAGCACTATATATCTGTGTAAAAGCTACTTTTGAATATTTATCTTCAGTGCCATTTTCTTGCTGCTAAAGATGCCTGTATGATACATCATACTTTTATCTTTGAAATATACCCCTCTTCAGTAGAAATCCAGATATTCAGAATGAGGTTACTTAGTAACAGCTAAAATTGAAGCTGTTACTGATTGTTTTCAGCATGTGTGTGCCTGAAATTCCAGTAATATCCATTGCTCATGTGACACATTGTAATATAGCAATGTGTAATAGAACAATAAGAAGATGCATTTTTGATCTCCTTCCTTCCTGGTTGTGTTTTCCAGATTAACTAATACTAATTAACTTGCAGAGTATGCATATAACAGATTAAACTTCAAGTCTTGGTAACTTTATATATTGGTCTTAACTGTGCCTCATTCTAAAGCAAATTGTTTCCACGGCAGTACAAGGTGTAATATGTGGAAGTGAGGGAAGGAGGAGGGTTACATTTGGAAGGAATTTTTGAGTTTCTTACAGTATGATCCTTAGTAAAAACTGATGTTCAAGTTTATTTACTTCCAGTTTGCTTATATAGTTAACTATACCTAAATCTTGTTAAGTGCTAACACTAGAACTTAAGCACCGATGTACTTTTTAAGATATGACTTCATTTCTCATGTTAGCCTTTTCCCCCTTATAAACCTTGTTTCCTAGCTAGCATATGGTGTTGTCACTGAATTTTCAAACAAATCTTCTGAAACTTAGTTGGCCCTTTAGAGTTTAAGTGCATTTGACACTTTTTCTCTAGGCTTATTCCCTAACATTTGTCTACCATCCCATTTATCTCCATAATTCATGTTATTTATGATAAAAAAATAAAAAAGATACCACACCAGTTTGTCCAGTAGACATTGCATGAAAAGACTTGGGAACACTTATAAAAACAGAGAGCCATTTTATCTCAGGACATTTTTTTTCCTGGCAGAAAAGTTTCACACAGGAAAAGATCAACACAGATAAATGGAAATTGTATGCAAGACTAGAAGTCAAAAAAAAGTTACCTTGGGATTTAAGATGTGATGCAAAAGAGATGAGTAGGAGAAAAGAGAACTAGGAATGGCATTAAAGTAAAGAAAAAGTTTGCTTTGTAGTTGAAAGTTTAGGAAAATAAGATGAGAAAATAATCTTTGCATTTAGAATGGCACTTGCCTTGATGCTTGTTATATGAATGACAGATACTTTGTTACCCGTGTAAGATGAGGTTTCAGAAAGAGACTTTAGTGCATATAGAAAGTATAAAGAAATGTTTGAAAATAAAATGTGTTACAGAAAAAGAAGAAATGAGATTTTGCATAAGTCAGTTTGGAAACAAGTTAGAGAGAAATATGATTCCCTCTTCTCTAATTCTGAGCCTATACATTGGAAAATGGGAAGGATGTTGTTGTCATAACAGATAACAGGAGTTAGAAGGAAAAGTAAGGGAATGTGCCTGAAAACAGAAAAGTAGTTGAAAGCTGACATTATTGAGTGCTTGTTAAGGAGATGTTACAGACAGACAAAGTAGGAGAGAGATGGCTTAAGAGTGGAAAGATCACTTTGCAGTTTGGGGACATCACATCATCTAAAGGAAAATTTAAGTGGAAGCAGCAGGCGAAGAGCACACTATTAGGCATTTAAAGTGAAACAGGAAAGGAAGTATGGGCTATAGTGAAAAAGACAGAAGAATAGTCAGAACTTGGAGCTGAAAAATAGTGGAAGAAAAAGAGCTTAGTAGGAATTGTCAAAAGCAAAAATAATCTTAACAATATGAAAATCAAGAGGTACAAGTGGTAAATTTTTTATACTAGAATATATACTTGCTGCTTTTTAATGTTTGATACAATTTACATGCTGAAACAGGACAAACTCAAACCTTTAGAGGCATATCTGTGTAGTTAAAACCATAGATGTTTGCTTTTCAGGTCACTATGAGTTGAAGTTCTGCAGGACTTCTTGTCCTAGTCTGATCTGATTTCTGCTCTGGCCTTTTACCCTTTTGCAGCAGATCTGTTGATCTGTGCTGTCAGAAGCCTTTGTTGATCTACTTGGGGATTGTGACTTTTTAAAAGTTTATAACTTGTCTGCACAGGGATGGATTTAATGAAAATTACACAAATTTTACCAGTTGCACCACGTCTTTCTCTTCCAAAGACTGAAATTTCAATTATTTTCTACAAAGCTTACTAGAATTAGAACTGTTCAAAGCATGAAATACCAGAATTCTATAACAGAGACAAAATAGCACATATCTTTTTATTAACACACATTTGTATTCATGTGGTGCTAGATCAGTTGAACAATTTCAACTAAATAGATTAATAAGCAAACAATGCTCTTAAGATATTCTACTCAAAAAAATTGTATCAGGAAAGTCGTATGTATGTGCCTGTATGAACTGAAATTTTAATAACTTTGAATTTAAGTTTTTTAGGTCCATTAAGTTTTTTAGGTCCTGAGAAGAAGTTGACTCAGTCACTACTTTAAATAAGATGAACCATTTGCTGCATTTGATTAAAAGTAGGTTAATGCTATTTTTCAGTAATTATACAATTCTTCCACAATCTTTTTCAAACTACCAACATTTTAGAGAAGAACCTTCTGAAATTTTACAAGGGCAAATACAGGGTCCTGTACCTGGGGAGGAGTAACTCCATGCACCAGCACAGGCTGGGGGCTGAGCTGCTGGAAAGCAGCTCTGCAGAGAAGAACCTGGGGGTTCTGGTGGACAACAAACCGTCCATGAGCTAGCAGTGTGTCCTTGTGGCCAAGAAAGTCTATGGTGTCCTGGGATGCATTGGAGGAGCACTGGCAGTAGGTTGAGGGAGGGGATCCTGCCCCTCTACTCAGCCCTGGTGAGCCTCACCTGGAGTGCTGTGTCCAGTTCTGGGCTCCTCAGGACAAGAGAGACAGGGAGTTCCTGGAGCAGGTCCAGTGGAGGGTGACAAAGATGGTTAAAGGTGTGGAACATCTCTCTTACAAGGAAAGGCTGAGGGAGCTGGGCCTGTTCAGCCTCAAGAAGAGATGACTGAGATGACTAACACATCTCAGTATGTAAGTGTCTGAAATGGGGGAAGAAAGAAAATGGATCCAGGCTCTTCTCAGTGGTACCAAGCAGTAGGACAGGAGACAATGGGCAGGAGCTAATGCACAGAAAGTTCCACCTGAATGTGAGGAAGAACTTCTTTACTGTGAGAGTGACCAAGCGCTGGAATAGATTGTCCAGAGAGGTTGTGGAGTCTCTCTCACTGGAGATCCTCAGGAACTGTCTGGGCGCAAACCTGTGCCATGTGCTCTAGGATGGACCTGCTTGAGCAGGGAGGTTGGAGCAGATCACCCACTGTGGTCACTTCCAACCTGACCCATTCTGTGATTCTGTGGTTTTGTAAAAGAATCTGATTGGAAATATTGCCTTGTTATCTGATAGAATGGTACAAAATTTCTTCAAAGATATATTGAGGATTCTGTTCTTGAAATGACAGAGCTAAATTTCTTTGAATCCTAGATTTAACTAGAACACATCATCTTTGATGTTAAAAAAAATCACAAGAGATTACAGATAATATTACTTTGATAAAAAGTTTTAGATCATTTTACCTCTCAGAATTCTAAAATTTTATGACATCAGACTAACCTAGTTTAGAACATACTTGAAGAATGTTCAAGAAGGAGATAAACTGAGCTCCCAATTAAACTGCACTGGAAACATGCTAGAATCACTTTGGGATTAATGTCTTTTAACTTTATCACTTACTATCACTTAGCATGAAAAGAGTTACTATATCTACAGTATGTCTACAGGTTCCATCCCCGTACAATTCCCACACTGGATAAATTATCACATACCAGGAAAAGAAAAAGGGGAAAAAAAAACAAGGGAAAAAGAGAAAAGTGGGTGCATAATTAAGTCACATGGATTTTCCTCTTTTATAAAAAAACCAAGGGAAAAAAAGAGAAGTAGATGCATAATCAAGTCACATGAATTTTCCTCTTTTATAAATTAGAAGTATATTCATCTCAAGTCTTTTAGAAGTGCAGTAATACCCACTTTTCATTACTTTTATATAAAAATAAAGCCGTTTTTACTTTTTTTTTTTTTTGGAAAAGGAAATCCAAGGAATCCATACAGTTCAGCATTGTTAACACAGCCTTTCATGTGTGAAAGTTTTGAGGAAGTTAAGAATGAACCTGTCAAGTTATGCTACCAGATGAAAAGTTCACTTCCCAGCTCTTCATAGAAATGAAAGCTAAATATGACAACAGGAATAATTTACCTCGAGGCACCTTAAGGTATAGATTTACAGTTCAAGAATATGTGTGGCATGTGCACTTCTAGTTGGTGAAGGTTATAACACATTCCTGCACTCTTACATAGTAAGCCTATGTTACCAGCTAGTGCTGTTGTGTACAGGCTTTTCCTGTGTTATTAGAAACATTCTCCTGTATTCTGTACCGTGTAAAGAATAGGGATTTTTTACTGTTTGCTTAGAAAAAAAAATGACATGGTTAAAATAGAGGAATTTACCTTCAAAAATAGTCCTATTTTTTCTGTTCCAGTTCTAAGATGGGGGTTGCTTTATACTCTTTTTGGTTTCTATATGTATTTTTTACCTTACAGGTCCTATCATCTTATTGTTAACCCTGTTTTCTTTATGATAAAGAGATTGAGAAGAAAGAAACTAGTTTTCATTCCAGAAAACCAGTCTTTCATTGCCTCTTTTCTTATTCAAAATTCTAAATGATTCTACTCCTGGTGAGCAGCTGATTAGGATCTCTTCAGAAATTTTATTGCAGATTATACAGCCCTACATCATCAGAAGTTAAGTCTTAGTCCCATACATTCATAGAGATGGCAGTTACTACTCTTCTCAATATTACTTCTCAAGAAGTCAGGGAAAAAAGGCAACTTCATGTTCCTGTAACTTTAAAATCTTTTTTTTCCAAAAGCCTATCCTAATTCTATGTATATGATATTTCAAGAAGAATATGATAATATCAATTTTGGAGATTTATTTTTAACCTTATTTTATGGAAGAAGTCACTGAGTAACAAGTTAAAGTTTTTGAATTGTAGGGTTGATTAGTCAGGAAAGACTGGAGTTTTTTCCCCCCTATATTATCAACAGATAATGGTTTAGTCATACTTTATTGATGTGTGTGTGGTAGTGATTCTTTTACAGTGTGTTCCTGTATTATGGGTTAGAGTTTGGTTCAATGTAGCTTTCAGAAGACCTTTATATACCACTGTTTCTTAAAACTGGTAATTATTTTTTTAGATTTATTTGAAATTTTTCTAAGTGAAAATAGAGTTTTGTATTTTAAAAGATTTCCTTAGGAGTCCAGATGATTTTAAAATTCTGAACATGTATAAACCATGTTCTTGTTAGTCAGATAAGGCTTTAGAATGTGGATTTTTTTAGCTGAATGTAATGCCATGAAAATGTAACTTGGATTTCTAATGGTCTTGATAAATGCAAGTAATATGATGTAGTTGCCCCTCAGGTGAGGGCTTCATGCTGCACTAATACATGTGTACAAAGTGAACCATTTAAAATATGGTTTCTTTGCATAACTCAACAGTAGTGAAATGCATTTTAGTAATATTCTTCTTTTCGCACAGAACAAAGCCATGAATTTCTGCCCCAATCTCTTGACATTGCTGCAGTTCTCTACACTTGTCTTGTGGCTGTGCATGAGAGCATTCTGCAACCATTGTTGATATCTGCAGGAAGGAGTTCTGCTCCTGTCAGTGGATTTATCAGGAATTACAGATGGAGTAGAAATTACTTTGAAGTGATTATACCATTTGTGCTATTGCTTACTGATTTTACAGTCAAACTGTAGATGACAAAACCGAAGGTGAAAGCACAATTCTTTTTACTGAGCACTGTCAAAAACAGCATGATCAATTTTTTTGAGATGTTTCTGTCATCATATACTAGTCTATCTCAAAGAAATAAAGCTCCACTTGCTCACTTGGCAGCACATAATAAGTTGATGGATGTAGTTCAGTTGGGGAGTTAAAAATGCATTGAAAATAATGGGCCATAACATTCTAGGGTTAACATTTATTCATAGATGATGCAATTAAATAAAACAGGCATTAACTTCAAGGTCAGTCAGGGAAGTAATAAAAGTGAATATTTTAATTGAATTCTAATTGCCCCCCATTGATACATGTAAGTTAAATAAAATAGATGTCAGTCCTGCAAATTATAGTTCCCTTCCTAATTAATTTTTTAATTCTACATAGAATTATCCAGGCCCTGGACTTTGTTGTTGGTTTATCCATCCATTCAGCTTTCTTCACACCTAGTTCCATTGAGGGAAAATTTGGAGTGTGGTACTAAGAATTTACAATACATTGTTCTTCTCATTAGTCTAAGCCATTTTAAGAATCTGAATCAATAAAGAAAAGTGTACCAAATAGGAATATAGATTTAAAGAAACTATTTTGTAATTCTGGTTCCAAATACTTTATTATACTAATTGTGCAACATATAGCTTAATCTATGGATGCATAGCAATAGAGATTTGAGATGTGGGTTACTGGTTCTGTAAATTAAAATTTACGTTGGTTCCTGATGCCTTTACCAGACGGTCTCTATACACTCACAATATAAACCTATTGGAAACTAAAAGAAATAATATATTTCAAAAGAAATGCAAGCTGCCAAAAATAGAATTCTGCTGAGCAACAGGAAGGGTACATTGCACTTCACAGATTTTCATGTAGGTGTGGGATATCACTGAAGAGTTTACCCATAGTATATACATAGGCAATTTATTTGTATTTCATAAATTATTTGTGTCATAGTTACTTTTAAATTATTGGTTTGCATTCATTACTAGACAGAGCAGAAGATATGTCCATATTACCAAAGAGAACCTTGTGAAAGAAAGAATATGTTAGTGTGTCTGGTTCTGACAACTTTTTCCCTTCTCATATGTTTATAATATATCTCTTGGTTTAAATTTAGAGGAAATCAATCTGATTTTATCAAGGAGAGAGAGGTTGCTTATCTTAGAAAAGTAATTATATTAAAGGAAGAATGTTAATATAAATGTATGAAATGGTACTGTAATACAGTACTCATTCATTTACGTCAAGAGAAATTGCTTGTTTGGCCTAATACCTATCCCCTTATAATCAAGGACAAAATGCTAACCTGATGTAAGTTGGAAGAGATCCCCAGAACCATTTTAACTATTGAAATTGAATTAATATATTTCAAAACTATTTCCACGAGAAAAAACTATTATCACATATCTAGCACATACATTTTTAGTCTGTTACTAAAAAGCAATAAACCAATACAAAAAAGGAATAGAGGGAGGAAAAAAACCTCAGTCTTTTTAAACTTTAATTATTAAGCAGTTTTAAAAGAATTCCCTTACATGGTAAGGGAATTTTTAATGTGCTTTAATGAAATATTTTAAAACTTTCTTAGTGTTTTGAAATCTCATTCACTCTAACTTGTTTTAGTTTAACAGGAATTTCAATATATCAAGATCATGATGGTAAAAATTAAGAGACATATTAGCTATTTTAACTCAGCAATGACTTTATGTAATAGTGTACTGTACATTTATATAACAGCTTTCATCATCAACAATCGAAAGTGCTTTGCAAGGTACATGTTTTAGAAATTGCTTCTGAATGGAGTAATTTTGATGGCAGTTCTGTAATGATACCTATTACTGTATGAAGCAGTAGAGTAGGAAAAAACAGACAAGTATTGTATTAGTACAAAAAGAAGCCCAAACCACAATAATTAAGAGTAGTAAAAAATGGGATAACTGAAAATTTCAGAGTGTTTCTTCAGTTTCAGGAGTTATCATTTTGTTTTTTCTCATTTGCTTCATATGGTAACACCTTTTGACCATTTTGTATCAAATCAAAGTAGCATATTTACTTGGTTGGAGATGTCAGCTTTTGAAACAGTTGTTCCTGGATTATTTTATCCCATTACTCTTTTTTGCCAGCTACTTGATTTATCCTGAGAAGTGACTGTTAACTGCCATGAGCTGGCCAAAATTAAAAAGTCAAGAAGTTGTAACAGGAATACAGAGGAGCGAGTTAGAGCAGCTATAAAATGTTAATAGGGCTTTACTTTCTACAAAGAAAAATAAATCAAAATGTAGACATCATACAGAATATTTTCTGATTAATCTGAAGATACAACATTCAATACGTTCTGTAAGTCTGAGTTTTCTTTTTATCTCCATCCTTTTTAATCTTACATTTTGTATGTGCATAAAACACACAAAGAATGGGATTTGGCAAAAGAACTTTTCATTATGAGTCTGTGTCTCTTCCAGTTGCAGGAAGCATTAAAAAAATTAAATTATATTTTAATTTTGTAGGTATCTACAAATGTAATGTCTGATGTAAAGAGGCAGTATTTCACTAACCAGTGAAGTAAACACACAGGTCCATGGTAATAAAAATATACCATGGACCTGTGTGTTTACTTCACTGGTTAGTGAAATTTCTAAAAAAGGGAAACAATAACTTTTCCACTTGACATAGAGTGAAATGGTAACTAGCTTTGTTTTTCCATAAACCTGGAAAATATTTGCCCAAAGATTAGGGAAGATTCTGACTCAGTGTATTTTCTTTAGAATAGCAATTATTTTAGATAATGCGCAGTTTCTAAGGGAGATATATTTTAAAAAGAAAAAAAAAAGAAACATTTCTTGATGTCATAAGAGTACTTCATAAGAAATATTTTTACATTTTTTGGGTTTTTTGCAGGTTTAGATCCAGATAAGCATCTAGGAAAAACTCTAGGTGAAATGGAGCCTATTCTTTTGGAGGTGAGTATAACTTAAAGGATATTCATATAGTTAAACTTGCTGTTAAAACAAAACACAGGCAGAAATTCAGTCAAATTAACTTAATAAAAATTACTTACTTTCATAAATTAGGTGTTAACCCAAAGCTTAGCTTTCTACACAGAATATAAGCCTTTGCTAAGTACTTTTCATATGAAAAACATTATTTCTTGACATAGTTCAAAAATGGCATCACCATCTTTAAAACAAACTAAAGGCATGAAACCTCAATATTGCAGGAACACTAACTGGCATATCAATATGATAAAGCTAAATAATTCTATGTTAGAGACTTTCGCAGTAAGAAATAGTAGGGGCAAAATCATAGGGATACAAAACTTCCCAAAATAATCCTATTTGCAGGTTTCCTACCATTTACACAATCAGACTGCATACAGTAGGGCCTTTAAAAATTGAATGAGAGGTCTATTCCTGAGGATGTATTTAATTCTGTGCAAAGGACTGTGTGTCCTCAAACCAGGATAATGCTTGTTGGCTATAGATTTATTTAAAGAAAAATCATTCAACTAGGGAAAAGAAAAAAGACCAGATTTTGTACTTGAGGCTTCTTCGAGTTTGATGTAGAAGCATCAAACATAAATTTTAAGTAAATTTTAAGAATAATGGTTCTGAAATTATGTTTTCATGTATTCTCTGTGCCAATGCCAGTTTACCACAATGCCTTATCCTTGAGCCTGTTAGATACCCACAATGATTGCATGTCTATTAAAAGGGTCTTGATGTAACTTTCAGTGTAGGCTGTCTAAATGTCCACAAAGTGATGTCCTAAAAATACTTTTCATTGTTAATCTGCGTAGTTACTGGTCAGCCTGGCTTCATAAGTAGTTTGTTTTGGAACACTTAAGGGTATGGCAAACTTGTAGTCTTACAATTTCAGTCTGGGAACAAAGTCTTCACTTGAAAAAAGAAGCACTTGAATTCAAATATTTATCTTTGATTATGAAAGTTAAAGAAGGAAGTTTTAATCCTTGTGCTGCATTCCCAAGGTAGGAAGAGACTGTTCTTCCGGTAATGTTTGGACTGGTCATTTACATGTATACCCTGTATCTCATTGTGTACTTAAGATAAACTTTGTGTAGTCTAGAAGATGATTTTATCATAGATTTCTTTTGGAGTTTGAAGTGGACTTGCATTACTTGCAATTAGTTATGTTTGATTTGTAAATTTGCAGTTTTCTCGCTCATCTGAACTAGAAGGCAGATTTAGCAATCACAAAATTTCGAGTCCATGCTGTTCCATTATTATTAATGTAGCATCCAATTTGCAAACCCAAATAATCAGTCTTCAAATAATGTTAATATTCTAAAAGATTTAACCGGCAAAATTCTCATGCCATTGATGACATTTAAAAAATATTGCTGACTTTGTTAAATGAATGTTAAGGATCTGTTCTGTGAGCTGCTAAATATCTTTTGGTCCTGTTGATATTTGTGAGAACTGAAAACCCTTCAGCACCTTGTATAATTGGTGTCAAGAATGATGTTGAAGCCAGCGACATTGAAAATGAGAATTTCTCACAACAAAGATAGGAAATAGTCTTACATCTTCTGAGTATTCAATGTTAATTGCCAGTAATTATTCTAGACACTGTTTACAAGCAGAGCTACCAATTTTGAAAGTGACTTGTAAACAGTCACTCTGTGTATTTGCTGTGGAAAGGTTACAGTTAGAAAGATCTTTCCTGGTTTTCTCACTTTCAATTTTTTAATAGTTTTCTTTAGGGGTTTTTTGGTTGTTTTTTTTTTTTTTCAAATAAAGTAAGAATAAGAGGTTTTGACTAACTGTTTTGTAGGTTGTCCATTCTTGTTGCATCAACATTAATTATTCCTGATGTATTTGTCCTATAGAAACCTTGTTGCCATTGTTGACAGATGGAGTTCCCTTTTATGTCAGGAGTGTAATTTTTTAATGAGCACTTGATTAAAGGTTCTCTTTTGCTCCTTTTCTTTGAAAGAAAATGTGAAAGGAAAAACTAAAAATAACTCTCATGACAAGATACTGAAAAAATGTTTCAAATATGCTCCAAAAGAGATTTAGATTTTACAGCACCACACAACTAAATATTCACATAGAACATTACTGAAGTATTGTTTTCTCAGAGCATTTTCCTTTTCTGCAAAATAACAGCTGAAGATGATTCAGTTTAAGTAACTGAAGTTATAAACACTCTTTGAAGTTTTTAAATGAAAAGCTTTGAAAGAGAACTATAAAGTAGCACAAACTACATTCAGCTTCAACAATAAAAATACGGAATCATTTGAATATATGTAAGAGATTTGCTACACAAATATTCTGGTAACCATATAAAAAATATAATCTACGATGTATAAATAACCCAGTCTTATGTTTGCCTCAAAAGAAACAGCAGATTTGGAATTACCTTCTAGCCTCCAGACAGACTTTCTCTAGCCCTCTGATGTTCTGGAGAACTGTATTTCTACTTTGACTGCAGAAGCATCATGGGTGGGCTTCTGTTCTCTAAGGAAAGGCATAAAGGGTTAAAGAAATATTCCCAAAAGTAATGTTGCTGTTTGCGATGGAGTTGAGGACTGCAGTTCAAGTTCTTATTAGTCCCTTAAAGCAGAATGTTAGTGCTTGCTTAATGTTAAAAAACCTGGACAGGGCTTGGCTTGGATCACTGCAGTGACACTTTAGAAGGTGATATAATCTGCTGCTGAGGACATGAATTCCTTCTGCAGACAAAGAGAAGGTGTCCCCATGCTCAGATCTAGTGCTTGATTACTATCTATCAATACAGTACGTTGAAACAGTAGTACAGTGAGCTACTGAGCAGTTAGGCAGTCCTTACTCCAGCAAAAGAACTTTGGTTCATGCTCCACATCTGCTCATTTGTAAAGCAGGAATTAATTAAGATATTCATGTCTCATATTTTGAATGTTTCAGTTTATCTAGTTATGTATGTAAGTGTGATATCCAGAGCTTCAGGAATATTCATAAATATATGTTGATTTAGAAAGTATATTAAGTACAATTTATGAAAGAAACAACATGTTTCTCTTTAGATCTTGCTTTAGCTTTTTCCTTTTGACTTAGAAAATTCTCATTTGTTTTGTTAGATTTTTTTGAAAGAATATTTACCTTAACATAGAATACAGTTTCTGAATCTGTTGTCAAAAAATATGTTCATTGTATACTTCTATGTAAAGTGCTACTGACTCACAGTAAAAGGTTCTCCTACAGGTGAAATAGATATGCTAAAGAAAGACAAGCATGGGAGTCTGAACAAGCTTTCATGGCCACTGAGAAAGAAGAACTAGGAATCAATTGTTCATCTAAATATTACAGTGCCAGTTCTACTTAAAATGTAACACATCGGTAATTTTTAATCACTGTATAGGCATACAAAGAACTCAAGACCTGGCTGCGTCATGATAGGATTTTTTCAGCCTTGCAATGTGTAGTCTTTTAGAAAGTACATGTCGTGGTTTAACTCCAGCCAGCAACCAGTATGTACTGTTTATGACATTTTCAGCAAAATATGTTTAATAAACTTCTTTAGTGTAATACTTACATGTTTCAATTTCTCTTCTGTGATAGCTCTCTGAGAAATATGGAGTCCATGTTTGTGGAGAAGGAGGAGAATATGAAACATTCACTCTGGACTGCCCTCTGTTTAAGAAGAAAATAGTTGTGTAAGGAGCAGTTTCTTCTCTTTCCTCATATTAAAGCAATGGGAGCATCTTAAAATTTACTTTGAGACAACTAGAGGTGGTAAGAGGTAACACATGGCATTTGCAGAGGTAAAACATGTAAGTTCACAGACACTTGTGTTGTTTAACACTGGCAAAGTCCTCTGGAAACCTAAATCAATACCTGACACGATGAGGCGTTCATAGAGGGCTATAAACTTTTTAGACATTTGCACTTTCGTTTACTTACTGATTATGGCCTGCAGTAAAACTGGTACCTATACACTGACACTTTTATCCTTTCATGAAGTGTGAATTGCCTGTAATATTTATCTTTCATTACAGCTAAATTTGATAAAGTGCCACATCAGTAGCCTGTGGGTTCCATTAACTGTGTATGTGTGTGTGTAAATTTAGTAGCTTAGAATGATAACAATAAACACTTTTCTTCAAATACTAGAGGATATTTTAAATACAAACTTTGTATGAGTCCATCTCAATTACACTGAATAGTTGATTCCTTTGACATTAATTGCTAAAATCTGTGTAGTGAGCTGTGGAAAATATTTGTGTCTTGTTTCTTATTAATCTGTTAAGTAGTTAGGCCTGCTTGCTTCAAGTAAAATATTTTGACTGCTGTTCTTTTTCTGAAGCAAGTAAACAGACCAGTAATCATGTATTGTTGATTGATTCTTACTCAGTGCAGGTCCAGATTATGGAGCATATAGACATGATTAGGCTTTCATGGTGCAGGTCCATTTGTTTCACTTTTCTGTGAGTCTGGAATCTGTCTGTGTCAGGAATAGAGAACCAAGAACTGTTAGTTCCATTTCATTGCATGGCATTTGGGGTGAGAAGATCAATAGACAAAGTGGTTAAAGCATTGGCAGCTAATCTGGCAGATGTCTACTGAAATACTTGTTGATTATGCCCTTGGTTTGGGATCAACCAAAGAGCAGTTTAAGTAGGAATATATTATAATATATTCTAAATGTATGTCTGGGTATCAGTGATACAAAGACAGTTCAAGTGACTAGGAAAAGCTGAAGCAGAGGTGGTCTGGCTGAGTTGTCTTTATTTCTCTTGGTGATATTCCAAATAATAAAAGTTAAAAATAAAAGCACAAAAAATACATAAAAGACAAATATTTAAATTAGTGAGTATTTAATAATAAATATGTGGCCCAGTGGATTTTAAAAGGTTATGCAATGAGTTTTAACTATACATTTCTGTAATGGAAACTGAATAACTACACTGGCGTTGTGTAGTTATTGGCTACACTCTGGCTTGATAAGCCCTGCTTATCTCTTCCATTATTCATGTCATAAAGACATGCTCTTTCAGGAATCTTGCATGTGAATCTATTACTGTATGAACTTCACAAGAAAAATATTTTATAGTTTCTTCTTTAAATAAGTTATGAATTTCTTTCTACTATGTATTCTTGCTTTTCATATACTCTGAATCTAAACAGACTTTGTTATCATGCTAACTCTGCTAGTAGAGTTTCCAAATGTTTAGATATACATGGTTCAGGTATACATCTCTCCTGGTTTCAGCTAGGCCAGGTTTAGATTTTTGCAATAGCTGGGAGGCAGCCTGGCCAAGGACCCTAATGTTATTTGATAGGACCTCACTCATTGCCAGGGCTGGGGGAAAGGGTCTCAGGGGAGTTATCTGTAGTGTTCATTCTAGCAGGGTTCTCAATGGGCATTTTTGAATGTGAATCCCACACTCTTGTATTCTTTGTTACTAATATTGTGCTGTTATTGTTCATTTTCTTATCTTACTGCTGCTACCAGTAACTTGTTCTTATCTGAACCCATGATCTTGGCCTTTTGTGCCTCCAGTTCTCAACTCCATCCTACCACATGGGGAGGGGAAAATAGGGGCAGGGGGCAGTGAAAGAGAGAATTGTAGTTTTGGAGATTCTCAGTGGGAGCACTGAATTTGGGAGTACCATTCCTTAAGCAGGACTACATCCTGATGCAATTTTTAAACCTTAAATGGAGTTGTAAGCATTACAGCTTAGAGGTTAAAATCTGTTGAAAATCAGGATTTTCAAGATTCCTAAATTCCTGAACATCTCCAAAACATCTCCTGAGTTAAAGGTTTCTGAAGAAGACATTGAAGAATACTTTTGCCTTCAAAACAGGTATGGTGGATTAACCTTGGCTGACTGCCAGGTTCCCACCAAGCTGCTCTCACTCCCCTCTTTAGGAAGACAGGGAGAGAAAATAAGATGAAAAGATTTGTAGGTCAAGAAGAGAGCAACCAATTACTGTCATGGGGAACCACATTCAATTTGGGGAAAATTAATTCAATTTATTGCCAAATTTAATTTAAAAAAAAGGTAGAATAATGGGAAGTAAATACACCTTCTCTCCTCACCTTGTTCTTCCCACGCTTAACTTCACTTCCTCATTCCTGACTTTTCTACATCCTCTCCAATGAGCAGTGGAAGGAGGTGGAGAATGAAACTGGTCAGCTCCTAACACTGTCTTTGCTGCCCCTTCTCTTCACACTTGTCCCCTGCTCCTGCCTGGGTCTTTTCCATGGCTCCCTCATGAGCTGTTGCAATGTGTGTCTTTCCCACCAGGCAAGTTCTTCAAGAACTGCTCCAGTGCATTGCTTTCCATGGGGTATGGTCCTTCAGGAACAGACTGCTCCTCATGGGTCTTCCGTGAAAGTCCTGTCAGAAAAACTGCTTCTGTGTGGGTTTCTGCACAGAATGCAGTGTGTGTATCTGCTCTGATGTTTCCTTCCTGGCCTGCGGAGGAGCAGCCTGCTTCACCATGGTCTTTTCCACAGTCTACATAGAATCTGTTCTGGCATTTGAAGCACCTCTGCTCACTCCTGCACTGACCTTGGTGTCTGCAGGGCTGTCTCTACCATGTTTTTCTCACTCCTGTTGCAGCATAGTTTTAAAATATGTTATCACTGAGACACCGATGTTGCCGATGAGCTCAGCATCCCTTGGTCTCATGTCACAGAGACCACCTCTGAACACTAACCCCTGACACCAAAACTACTGAAACCTTGCCACATAAACCTAAAACAACAGGAGAAAATCTAGTATGCCTTTCATTTATAAAACTACTTGCAGGTAATGTTTTCACTGGTCAATGATTTTTGCCCTCTCAAACTTGGCAAAATATGTTTCTACAGTATATCCTTGCAAAATAAAAAAATATGCTGGCTCAGGAAAAAATAAAATACAACCTTGAATGTTACTTACTATGGGGAAATGGGAGTCTCTTTAATGTAAGACTGTATGATGAATTTTGCTTCTGAATGTCAAGTTGAATTCTTGCCATTCTTCTCTGTCTTCATTCAAAAATGTGCCTCATAAAGGAAGCATGACAGATTGAGTGAAACATATATTTGAAAATAAACAAGATCTAGTAGTGAAAGCAAAATCTTACAACCAAAATATTAAACAAGAGTCAGATTGGGGTTTATCTGGTTTTCCCAGGTAGTCTATTGTAATCCAGTTGTCAGCTTTCTTACTCTCAGTGTTTGAAATGTACCAGGCATTTCCTATCCTTCTTATGCTGATATTTAAAGTACAATTGATCAACATTTCTTGAAATTTTAAAGATCTATTTCTCATCTATATGAATACCATCTAATATCTACTCCTGTAATAAAGGTCTATTTGTTTATGGAACACAGAATAGTTTGATCTTCTGGGGAGTAAATTGTCACGCTTGAAATATTTGGGAAATACTATTTTTCTTTTATATACCTTATTATTAGCTCAGTATTTAGGCCTGTAATTCTAGGTTTGAAGTTAAAATCAAAATTATAAAATTATAATTTCTGTAAACATGAAAAAATAGTCATGTTCTGAGAAGCATTTCTTGTATTCTTAGTCTTGTTCTAGCTTGATATGTTTGTCCTGAGAAAGTGTTACAGAGTGTTTTAAAATGATTGGATGCTTTCTGGGTCTTCAAGAAGTCGTGAGAGATCAGATGATTTTGATTTCAAAACAAATAGCTGATTGAGATAGTTTTTCAACTGTTCTTCATTTTTTTCAGTCTTCTGAAAATTTCCTTAACAAAATTCCTGTGTTTCCATTACAATCAAACACTAATCATCTCAGATAGTCAAGTTCCTACTCAAACTTCAGGCTTTTAGTGTGAAATGGCATTATAGAATTTATTGGGGTCTCATAAATCACTGTTTTTCATTTTAAATCTCTGCTTTTCCTGTGTTTTGAGTTGCTTGGGGTTTTTTTACTATTTTCCAGGCTGTATATGACATGTCAAGTTCAGGACTTCATCAGTTTTTTTTAATTGGAGACTAACTGGATGTAAACAGAACTATTCTGCTTTCCACCTATTTTTTTCTATTTCTGTTAGAATTAGAAGACGCTACTGTCATTTGAAAAGAATTATTTTAATCTTAAGAAACTATGTATAAAGTATCTTACATCTTAAATATAAACAATATTTTAATCATAAAGAATCTTGATAATTGCTCTCAAGAATGAAACTGAGGCCTGTTTATCAAAATACTTAAAAGGTTTGCTTAATGTGGATCTTCTTATGTTAAAGGTATTTATCGTTATTTGATGATGTTTTGTTATTTTTAAATACCAAAACACATTTTATAGAACAGATATTTCTATTAATTTTACACTTTTGTTGAGGAACTGGGATCTGGCCAAATCTTCAACTGCTTTGAGTTTGCATTGGTTTTATGTGGTATTACTAGAAATCTATCTATATCATCTCTTTGAACACTGTGAAGGTACCAAGGGCACCATGGTTTCCAGAAAATTATGTGTGTCCTTAGCCTTACTTTCAACAATTTTCAGATTTTCTTTTACTGCTTCTGAATTTCTCTTATGTTTTCCTTGAGTTTCTCACCTTCTGATGTTTGTTTCTTAGAGCTACCTTTTTCTTAAGTAGTAAAACCGTGCAGATGGATATAACAGATACTGCCTCTTGTGAATCAAAGTGTGACAGATTGTGTCTGTAAAAATGAAAACTAAAATTAACTAATTTGAATCAGCACACAGGAAGTTTAACATTGTTACCAACACATTTGGCATTAAAAAGTTGTGTCTAGTAGTGTTCACTATGAGATGCAAGATGGCTGGATCAGTCAATTTCTCAGTGTGAAATACTGTATGTTGTTAATACTTTAAAAACTAATCCCTGGAGCATTAATCAAAACAATGGACTTTTGAAAAATTTCCTGTTGATGAAATTTGAAGATTGCTTTACATGTTGGTCTCTGGAATCTAAAACACAGTGTAGTTTATAATTTCATAGACTACAGCTAACTAATCCTCTTAATATTGGTCTGGAAGTGTGGGAAAATAGTGGAAGATTGGCAAGGAGGGTTGTAAATACTCTCAAGTGACTTGCAGCTGGGGTGTCAAAGACACGTGTATCACAGAAATTGTTTTTGGCCTCATGTGTTGGATGAGTAGAGCATCTGTGTTTAGATAACATAGGCCTGTGATAGACTATGGGGCCTTATTGAACACACTTCAGATGCCTGCCTGACTGTGGGAAAGATCAAAGCACTGTGGGATATTGCACCTGTGCAAATCCCTGAGATGCAGGCGAGACCCGCAGGTTTGGTGATCCTCTAGCCTGGACCAAGTCTCTGCAGTGCCTGTGTCCCTTCTTTTGTGCCCCTGCCTGAACACTGCTTCAGGGGTCCCAGGTGGCAAGGTAACAAAAACAAGCTTACTCTTTGCATTTCATCTGTGGTTTTATGGTTGTTGCTGCATCTCCTGTGCCAGCTCACACAGGAAGTATAGTTTATCCCTTTTGAAAATTGAAAATTCTTGAAGGTAATGTATTGTTCAACAGTATGATTTTATATAACAAGCTGCTTTTTCTTAATTTATATGAAAACATTGATAAGAAATTAATAGATTTTCAATGAGTTACCTTAGATTTTGTGTTATACAGCGACTAAGTATTGTCTCTACATATATGCTATTTGATATAGTCTCTGATATATATACTGTATATATACATGCATATATATATATATATATACACATCAAATACTATACTATTTGATGATAAAAATTTTGTATTTCAGAGATTCAGCCAAGGTGGTCATGCATTCAGCTGATGCATTTGCACCCGTGGCCTACCTTCATTTTTTAAAACTACACCTGGAGAATAAGGCAAGTAGGCTGAAAATGTTCTTTTCCTTTAAAGCTATATGGATGCTTTCTAGTTGTGTTGTTTTGTCACAATTTGGAGTGAACCATCATATTCTCATGTAGGTATTATATTCAAATAACAATGTACATATTCAGCTGAATTTCAGAACTTGCCCTTAGGAAAGATCAAGCACACTTGTGTCAAGTGAATGAATGGAGGTAGTATATTTGTGACACGGCTCACCAGAGCCCAGGCTAGCTTGATGGCACACCAGCAAGCCATGCCAGGTGTGGGGAACAGCAGGGGCTGGGGTGTCACCCACTGCCAAACCTTAGAGCCACTGCTCTACGGTGAATGATGTCATCTGCATGAGGGATCGGGCAAAGGATGAGGGGGAGACTCTTCGGGCTGAGCTTCCAGCAGGATAGGGGTTTATTGGAGCAGGGAAGGGACAGGAATGAGGAGCAGTGCCGAACGGGTTCAACCAACAAAGAGCCCTGAGCACTGGTGTGCACGGGGTTAAATACCACCACAAATCAGGGGGTGTACACAAACTGACAACCAATCAAGGAACAGCAGGGTGGAGCAAAAGGGATTACACAATTGGCTTGGGAACACATGGGAGGTGTGGAAAAGTCACATGATCCAATGGGGCATTGAGGTTGAGGAGATTTCCAAAGGGGTGGAATCAACAGGGATTGGCCCAAGCTGGGAGTGACAGGAACATTCTGGAAGGAGAGGCAGGGTTTCCTTGATGGGCAGGGGAGGAGGGCAGGGTTACAGTGATAGACATGGAAGGAACTGGAACAAAGGGAGGGGAATCGCCATATAGCGAGAGTACAAGGGAGGATGCAACTCTGGGACAAACCAACTGGGGAGGAGCATAGGGGTACATAGCAACAAACCATTAACAATAAAATAAACTCGCACCGCAACATTATTCTATTGGTATTTCAAATTTCATGTCTCTTAAGCAACATTTCCTGCATGTCTTTCAATAGATNAACGGATAAAATACCTCAGTGTTTTTCTTCCATGGTGACTTCATTTCGCCTTGGAAAGTAAATTTTATTTCATCCTGTCAATTTCTGGTTTTGGATTTCTTTCAAAAATAAAACATTAAATATTTGTGTGGAAGACTGTGAAAAGGATATCAACTATGTGAAACAAAACCAAATAGGCTGAATAAAGAAAATTTGGGAATATGGCATGGTGGGAAAGACTGATAATATAGTGATATTTCTTTGGGGGCACTGACTTTATTGCTCATGACAAACTTGACGCTAAAATGAACCATACATCACTACAACGTGACAGGCTAGGGAAAATGAAAACCACAAAGCTTTACATAAATCAGGGGGAAAATCGTATTAAAATGCATAACATTTGATATAAGAATCAAGATTTTACTTTTATCTGTTCAGTAGATCTTTTCCTCTTCTTATGTAGATGTTAGATTTGGTTAAAGCCTCATGGTTTCAGGCAGTGTTGTAGTAAATCGTATTTCCAATCCATTGTAGACAAACCTGTCACACTCTGCAAGGGGTAAGGTTTGCAGCAGCTTGCCCAGAATTTTGGTATATAAACTAATGCATATTTAAAAGGAAAGTAGTCTAATTTTTGCAAAAGCATTACTTTCTTTTGGCTATAGATTATTTTATGTCGTGATAAAATAAGCTAAGTTTTTGAGAAGTTATAAATATGGAGAACCAGTCAGTCTTTCAGACCATAACTGTTGGCGTCATTTAACTGCATAATAATAAAGACATGCCTTCAAGACTGATATGCCTGTAGTATTGTAATTTTGCTCACTATTTGGTGCTTCTAAGCCTGTGGAAAAAATTAAGTACCAGTTAGTATTCAGCACTTAACAGCCAATCCCATAATGATAAAGTACTGCAGGAAAAAAACTGCTTCAGAAGGAGAGCTAATTTTAGTTTGAGGCTTTCAAGGGATTACTGAAAATTGGGAAAAATAATGCACCATTATGAGCAATGTGTAAAAGTAGCCACTTTTTGTAAGCACTTTGTAGAAAATATTAATAGACTCCACAGTGAAGTGTAATTCTAGTAAGTATTATGACGTCAGTTTTGTTATAATTTCTGCTGTGAGATAAATATATTTTTAACTGTATTGTATGTTAATTTTGTCTTTGTTATTTGCCACAGGTGTTAATTTTACATTCCTTGAATTTACTTTTAAAGTCATTTTGCAATTATAGCTACTGCACCTTGGTCTCTGCTGTCTTTCCTCCTCTATAATGCATTTTCTTTAGCTAAATCTCTTCATGTTTGACTACAAAGCCTGCCTAGAAATTTGGTTTAGATTGTTTCTGGCAGCAAAATGAGCCCTTGTGCCTAGGGGAACATAACATTGTACTTACTGTTCTGGTTTAATATATTTGTGTGCAACTTCAAGATGGTTTTTGCATAATAATTGAAGCTTTTTTTAAACACACCCACTTTTCTTTCATAAATAGTTATGCAGAAAAGGCTAAAGAGATAAATACTATATTTTATTATTAAAACTACTAAAAATTTGGTGAACAACTTTTGTAGGCGTTTTACAAAAAACATTAAGAATAAATAAGAATGGTAATAAAACACTAATGCTGAAAATTTGGGAATGCCTCTCTTACTTCAGGGTAAAAAACAAAGTCACCACTATAATATAGATACCTAGTTTCATCAATATTTTACTTTGCTAAGAAAGTCACTTCATACACTTAAAATGTAGAATTTTTTTCCCACGGGAGACAATTTCTGGAACGTATTCTAGAATCTTTGAATTAGGTGTATTGGCCTTCTACTCAATAAAATTAAATTCTGAGTATTTTCAATTAGGAAAAATGCAACTGTGAAACAATTTTTTTTTTTTACTTTGTCGGCACAATGAACTTGCTTTTATTTTCTGCTATATTCTTTTACTTTATTTTGTTGGTTTTGTAAAGATCAGAAACAGAAATTAAAGCTGTTGGAGCTTCTGCTGACGGGAACATACTTTTGATGACAGTAGTGAACATACTAGCTGTTGTTCATGCTTTCACATTTGCTCTTTCCCGCATTTAATAATGAATACTTTGTTTCCAAGTTCCAGTGAGTAGGACCACACACCTATCAAAGAATACAACATGGGAAACTGCAGCCCCTTAAGTTTGAGTAGTCCAGAATTAGAGGGAATCATGTAGTTTTCTTTCTACACTTTGCAGAAGAAAGGAGCCTGTTTGCCTATAAGAGACACAGGAGTCATGCCTGCTGCTGCTTTTTCTTACAATACACTTTTGCATTAGATTACCTGTTATAAAATGATATTGTGTTTTCCTGTTTGTAAAAGATCTTGACCTTGCAGCTGGAGTACATGTCAGAAGTGCAAGCAGTTGGCCCCTGTTAAATGGCAGGAGATCTATTGTACAGGTCCTTTTGCAGAAGATTTTACAAACACTTGTAGAGTTGTGTAACTTGTACACTTGTGAATTTAGAAAAGGTTTTCAGGAGATACTTGCATGCCATGTGTACTAAAGGCACATAATCCTATAGATTATATATAATTTAATATTGTAGCCTTTTTCTGTCCAGTTCCTCATGAATTATTTTAGTTAATCTACATTTAGAACTTTAGCTGTAGAATTAGACTTTGTCAGTGATGTCAGGGGAAATAGGAAGGAATTTCAAGTTTCAGAACGTGTTTTGTTGATGGCATTGTGTGTAGCATTTTTGAATACTTTGTCATCATTGAACAATACTTTTTCTAGGCAACCTTAAGTCTCCCTTCTGCATCAAAAGAATATAGATAACACTTGTAGTTTGGTTTTCATAACCTGATAACAAATACCACAAAACTTTCTTTCTGCTCTGATTTATTTCAAACACTAAGATAATAAATAAAGAATTTTCTTTTCTACTCTATTTGCTTGCAGCTTCCATCCAGTTCTCTGAGGAAAGATAATTTTTAGTTCTCTTTTCATAATGAAGATACT
Organism: Leptocoma aspasia; assembly: GCA_013399835.1. Classification (NCBI taxonomy): domain Eukaryota; kingdom Metazoa; phylum Chordata; class Aves; order Passeriformes; family Nectariniidae; genus Leptocoma; species Leptocoma aspasia. The sequence continues at coordinate 71,398 of VXAX01003267.1, forward strand.
TTATTTGAAAGTATTTGGAGTAAAGGACATTCTTTCCTATGATTCTGTATATTGTACTTAAAATAATGCCAGATGCGTGTGATCTCTCTCATTGTATTTATTTCAAGGAGTTCTGTTATCAAGGTGCATCACAAAGAATAAAGAGATTATCATAATCTTTTGTCTTCTGAGCTCCCTGCTCCAGTGTATTCTCATTGCTGCTCAGTGGGAGAGTTATCAGTTTTAGAATTGTGTTGTGATAGGTTTTTATACCAGTTTCTGTAGCAGAGAATGTAAGCTTTTTAAAAAGACAATCTGTTGTTTTCATAAAAGACCACTGCATGGAATTTCAGCTATATCAGTCAAAGTCCTAGCTCCAAGGCTTTTTCAACAGGAGAATTTGGATCTTGGAACACTTGTGCATTTGCTTAACTTCATTCTGAGCGCACTTGCATCAGTGACATGAGTTATGTGAATATAGTTAAGTGTATGCATGCATGCAGGCTCTGATCCAAAATTAGGTTGGTATCACAATGTACAGTGGGTGTGGGAGAAACTGTGTAACAAATGGGAAAATATATTGCTTCTGTGAAGTAACATGAAAATGTTATGCGATAAAATAGGTTCTGTAAGATTTAATTAAAATGTCATTATAGCAAGCTTGATTTTTTCTTTTTAAAGTGATGAGAATATTATTCAGGGAAAGTTACTCTGTAGCAGTCTATAAGTTTTAGCTTCTTAGATTACTTCCTCTGTTGAGAGGAATGGAAGACCAACATTTGTATGGATTTAAATATAGCTACTAAAGAGAGTATGGCAGCTCTGCTTAGGCTGGCATTGAGCCTGTTGTTCCTCGAGTGGCAGGTTCCACACCTAATACTTCTGCTGTAGCCTGCACCTGTGCTGCTGTGGGAAGTGATTGATTACCAGTGGTTTTGAAGCCTTGAATGAGGCACTGTGATGTATCATAGGCATTGAAATCAACAGACATCCCTAATTTTTTTACAGGCTTTGCATCTTTTAAGAGATTCCTGATATTTCACAATAGTTTCCAAAAATTTTGCAGCTGACCAGGTTTTTATGTATGTGTGGAAACACAGATGTGTAATTTTGTTTATCTCTGTGAAGAAATATTGATAGAAGCTAAATTATTCGTAAAATATGGAGCTATTTAGGAAAAAGGGATGTGACTGTAGATGATATAAAAATTTCATATGGGATCAGTTTGGAATATTTGTAACATTAACAAATTACAAAGCTACAGGGGAGTTCTCTATGTTACACCAAACCAGTTGTGATAGAGTCTGCGAGGGTCACTCCATACCCACGATTTTTTTTTTTTTATGAAGCACATCTTGCAGAAGTCATGTTTAGAGACATAGCTGAAAGCATTTTAACTGGTGGCATAAAAATGGAATAGGTGCTCTTTTCGTGTTCACTTGCAGAACATATAAATTTGGCCCTCCAGGTTAGGGAATGGAGAGAAGTTACAGATCTTTAACAGCAGCCTCAGAAGATATTTGTATCTCTAGATCTCTTCAAAGGTGATTATATAAAGCTTAATAAAAGTGCATAAAAAAGTGGCAAGCTGGAACTTTTTCCTTTCCAGTTAACATGTTTTTTTTTCCTTCTAATGGATTTTTATGGCATAGTGAAGTTAAAATCCAGGTGATGTCAAAACAAAACCACAAGCAGCAGTGTAGAGACATCATTCACATCACCATGTCTCTGCATGCTTACTTGGGGGTAGGACCAAGAAGTGCAAACTCTGCCTGTGTTACGTGAGAACTCCCCTGAATGCCCATGCTGCAATGCAAATCAATTGTGTCATGGTGGATGCTACAAATTACTCCGTGACAGTAATTTATTTAGTAAAACAACAATTTGCAAGAAGGAAGTGGTAGCACTTCTAGCACGTGATGCTGCTATACAGTCTGTATATCTCCGTGAAGTGCTATCTTGTACATAAAAAATAAGAAACTTTTAAAATAATTTAATTTTCTTGGTTCTTGTAGCTTAAACCATCTTAAGATCTTTTTCAATTACAGATTTGTGTTCCTGCTTCTTTATTTTTTAAGTCATACCTGAAGGCTTAGGAGCAATCAGGCATCCCTCTGGGTAATGGCAAAAAATGCACCAATTGATAGCAGTAGTCAAAGGTGTAATTCAATGAGTGGGAAATGGCAGAGATGCTGCTGGATGCTTGTCTGTTGTAATGTTGGAATGCGTGTGATGTTTGTGCTAAATTGCAGTTTTTGTCTGGGCTATTATGTTACATCTTGACTTCTTTTAACCTCTGATGTACAATTGATTCATATAAAGTAGATTATTGCCTTGACTTTCATGTCTTTCCTAGAGGAATGAATAAAATGAAGTCCAATCAAAGAACATCAGCCCATCTTAGATAATGGACTTAGTGTTTACAGTGCTTATAAAACTACCTATGACCTCTTTCAGAGTCAGCAGAACTGAGTTTCCTCTCACAGATAATGATCTTTTTGTAATTTAGCCTTTTCTTAAAATTTCCAAATGCACTCCTTTAACTTAACTGGATCCTTTTTCACTTCAGGGAAGTCAAATATTGACATAAGAGTTGAATTATCACAGATTCCTGATGCATGCTATAGTTTTTACCTTTATTTTTCTGACTTTTTTGGTGACTAATATGAAGAGAAATATTTAAAGTTGCAATAAGGTATGTTTTATTTTTCACAGGAAAGAAAAAATACAACAAAACTAAATACAATAAAAATTACTTCATTATATAAAGTTCATTTTCTTTTTTAATGACATTTTGCATGGAACACAAATTTATCAGCTAAAGGAATATTCAGAAGTTTCTAATCCCTATTTAAGGATTGTCAAAGGTTTCATGTTTTGTCAACTTTTTATCTTGCCTTATTTGGATTTATTTTAATTTTTGTGAATTTAATATTTAAGAAGCCTGCAGTAAAATGCATAGTTTAGACACTACATGAAATTTGAGATCTTTGGGAAGAAATTGAATTGATAGAATCTGGCATTACAGCATGCAATGATGTTTGATTAGGGTTTCTAGGTAAATTCTGTCAAAATTCATATTGCCTTTAGATAGACAAGTGGTATTACTCAAGCTACTGGTCCAAAAGTCAACATGCTTTGCAGATTAGGCTGATTGGAAAATCAGATGGGAGAGAGTAAGGGTTCTGATTGCTCTAAAGTTAAAAAGCAAAAAAACTCACAAAAATGTATGCTGAAAATGTAATGAGCTCTGAATTGCTGCAGACTGGTCAGTTAGCACTCTGCCTGTGTATTTTGCTTTAAAAGGTACTGTAGGTAGTTTTCTCTTTCTGGTCCTGAGAAAGCATTTGGGAAGAATGATTTCCCTTTCTTGTCAAGAAATTACTTCAATGTATAGATCTTGGGAAATTCTGTTATCTCAATTTAAACCAAAGCATTTGATGGAAAGGGTAGTCTTTGTGAGATAATACAAAGAGATTTTTTTTTACATGGGCTGCCTTCATTCATTGTTCCAAAAAGTTTTAAAACTTTCTTATTAGTTTTTTGCTCTATTTAATGACAATGCTAATTATAAATTTATTACTTTTATGCTTTTGTTCCTTTGTTTGCTTAGTTTATAGTATTTTTTTTTAAAAATATAGTTGTATATAATTGTGGGACACCATTTCTTCATAATAGTGTTCTTTCTGTCTTTATTCTTGGGTCTTACCATTTTTCATAACTGCTGTCCTCAGTTTCTAAGTCTGCCTTTTTCTTCCATTTGATATGTCAACAGGAGTACATTACATTTTGCCAGTTCTGCAATCTAATGGGAAATCCTAATGCTATTCTTTTGTGAATTGTTCCAAGATATGTACCTGTTGATCTATAGTATTTTTTGTAACTTAAGCATGTATTTGAATGATAAAATGTGCTCATTTCATACTGCTTGGCATGCTATTTACTTGCTTATTTTATAATGTTTATCTCAAGCAGGAAGAATCCCCAGGTACTTTTGTGCTCAGTAGCTGTTCTTGTGAGATAAGCTGCACAGATGATGATATTTTCCCTTCATCAGAAGAGTATGAACCACAGAAAAATATTCCTGTCATCTGGAAGACTTTGAAACATAACTCTTTGGATTTCAGTGAGTTTTGCACAGTTTTAAAAAAAAATAGTTAAAAAGATTGACTATTTAATGCCAGGTAAAATATCTTGATTACTACACAAGCACATCTGAAAAAAATGTGCTCGACCTGTAGTAATTAGTCTGAAAAGAGAGATCCTACTGGAATGCATTGTTCTGATAATAATCAATAGATCTGTAGTAGTGAAGCATTTCAAGTTAGTTTATAGAGCATAAGACATTATTTTTTCTTTCTTTCTCTCCCTCTTCCTTTCCCTCTGCTCCTCCTGGAAATACCACAACATTTCTGTTACACTGTATACACAGATGGGTAAACTTCCTGAAAATTAGGTTTCACAGCTAACAGCGTTTGGGTATTGAATAGTATTTAGGTATTTGATATTTCTGGAATATGGAGAAGTGCCTGGTGGGCTTTAAAAATGTCTAAGCATGTTATGCATTTGCGAAGATTATCAGAACCAGGTTAAGCACCTAACTTCCAGGAAAATTTTGCATACAAGTTTGAAAATCTGTTTTTATGCCACTTGGATACTTTTGAAAATTTTAGCTTTTCAGTGTCACATTTGTGCAAAGTCTGTAACCAGACAGGTTGAGAAATTGTAAAAGATCAGCAGAAATGGAAAGGAGGGGAAAAAGTACTGAAATTCTCAGCTAATGTGCTATTTGCATGCATATTTTGTGAAGGCAGTGTTGGAGAAGGATTTGGGAGCTTTGCTACTAGAGCCCTTTTATATCTGTTTTTAAATATTTTTGAAGATGTTTTTACAGATTGTGGGTTTCTTTTCTGTTGAAGTTCTCCTTCCTTAAACAATTTAAAATGTATCCTTGGTTAATTTGAAACCTTTCATTGTTATGATCATAGTTCTTTTCTTCATTTCCCACAGCTAAGACATGTCAAAATTCAGGAAAATCCCTGAGTGGTTACCAATGGTTTTCAGGTATCACTGCCCACTTCCTTCCATCAAAGGACAAAAATGCTCCAGATGCAGCACGGGAAGCATTTTCTTCTCTCAAAGGTGCTTTATTCAGTTAATACATTATCTGCTGTCATTGATTGTGTTTTTAATATGGTATTAAGGAAGAATCTGTATTTTCATGTGGTTTTATAACTATATGTTGTGGTTGTTGGTTTGCCATCTCATTTTGCATTTGACTGGCTTTGAAGACCCTGGAAAGCCAGAGTAGTGTTCATATCACTGTAAAAACACTATTTACACAGTCCTTGCTCACTTTTTAGCATTCTTGAAATATATAGTGTGTGTATGTATGTGTGCTGTAGATGCTGTCTACTTGCTAAAACACATTTGTGGCTTTCATAATTTTAAATTAAGTTTCCTAGAAAACTGATATACATTTTGGCATCTAGGATTAGGTCAGTAGCAGTAAATCTCATTTATATTCCTAGTGTAAAGGCAAAATTGCTATCTTGGGAATCATGAAATCCAGGTTCCTTACAAGATTCTGTAAGATATAAGATATATTTATTTTATATCTTGATATTTTATATCAAGATATAAAATAAAATGTTCATGATTTTGTTTTGTATTTTTTCACTCTAAAGTTTAAGTAAAGTATGTTTGTACAGGCTTCTTTTCATTCACAAAAATGGAAATAATAAATGGAAATAATTTTTAGTATCTAAATGGGTAAACTCATATTCTTGTTTATGAATTTGCATGAGATATGGTCCTATCATATCTTATTTTTTGCATGTCCATCTGAGTATCCATGATTGAGTATAGGATGATAAAGAAACCCTAGAATTTTTTTTTCAGAAGCCAAGTTATACTTGGTAGGAGGTCATTAAGCTAGTTTTTGATCTCTATCAGCAAGATGGAGATGATCAGACTTTTACTGAAAAAGGCAGTAGATTTTAGTGTAAATCTGCATATAATCTATAAAGTGAAGCAAGAGGGTTGTGCAGTCTTTTTTTTTTTTTCTCATTGTATTTGAATGGAAGTTAGCTTGTACAAATATTATGTAATTTTGCCTTAGCATCTGCCAAAAAAAGGTTGTGTCTGACTAGGGCAGTAGCCTATTGCTTTCAGCAGATTACTTGCATTACCTGTGTGATGGTAAGGAAAAAAAAAGTAGTTTTCTGATCCTTCTCAGAAAATTTCAGTTCTCACAGTTCTTTTAGTTATTCTGCTTTTGGAAGTGGGTGTGGAAACTGAATGAATTATGGTTCTGTCATGACAAATGAAACAATTTGTTTCTGAGAACTTAATCTGCAAATGTGCCCAGGGCTTTCTTTGAAAACATATTTTGAATCTGTGCAGCAGTTCAGCTTCACTGTAGTGAGAATGGAATAAGCACAGTACTTGTAAACTCTTTGCTGGGCTAACTGATTTAACCACCTCTAAAGTGAATGTGTGCTGACAAAAAGATTTAGAAATGGAAATTTATTACTAGACGCTATGAAACGTTCTGTAGAACATGGATGGAATTCTATGAAGCCAAGAATGGGAGAGAATGCAGTGTATGGTTGTTTATACATTTGTTTTCTTAAACTCTCATGTTAAGCTTTTTTTTAGATATGATTGGAAGATGACAAAGATTGCTTTGCTTTACATAATATAAAGCAGCTCTGGCATAGTTGTACCATAGCAAAGTTTCATAAGCTTGAATGAAACTGTGGATTTTTATTACATTAAAACAGACTAAATTTCTTAAATGCTACTTCCTGTAGACAGTTTATATACTGTATTGTGTGGCTCTCAGCTAAGCATTCTGGATAAACCCTTAATAAAAAACAAACCAAAAACCTCAACAAAAAACAAAACAAACAAACAACCAAAACTAATCAAAAAGCTGTACTTCAGTCAATGTAACCTTTTGGGGCAGTTCTGCTTAAGTAAGGGTGAGTCCCCAAAATTACACTGAGAAAAACTTTACATGGCTTATTTAAATTAGGTCACAGAGTATCCTCTTATTATATATGTTATATATTCAGAGAAGATTTTGTCTTCATTTAGTTTCTATTGCTCATGAGCTACAAAAGAGACACTGCAGAGCTCATTACATATTTTGTTATCTGGCTGACTATATAGGAGTAATACATTCTCTCTGAGTGCTATGACTGGAATATTCTATGCATACACATTCAGATGATCTTGACTTCTCAGTATCTCTTCTTTAGCTGTCTGCTTGAGCTTTCCTCTGCTCTCATCTTTCCTTCATTTCTCCTGTGGCGACTTCTGTTTCCTATTGTCTGTCTTGCCATTTATAATTCTTTGTTTATGCAGAAATTAGTATTGCAGTGAGAGTTTTTAAAAACAGCTTAGACAAGCATCCCTCTGGAATGGCATATAAATATTTGATCTTTTCCTTGAAGACGGCTATTGTCCCTTCCAGTTCTGTATTTTTGTGTATCAAAGTCCTTTGTAGATTACTAGCTGTCACAGAATGAGCTCCCCAGCCCAAGTCCCACCAAGACAATCAAACTTAGGGATACAAGTAATGTGGGCTGTAGCATATCTACATGCATGAATGCAGATGTGTTTTCATAGGGCAAGAATTTACCACTGCTCAGAGTGGATAAAATTTATTTTGTAGTCTGCTTCTGTATATTTGGAAAACTAACATGAGAAAGAATGGAATGAAGGAAAGAAGTATAAAATGGGGAACGGTAGTATATTGCAAAATCTTCAGTCATGTTTAGATAGCAGTTAGGTTATTACCAGTTGGTTTTGCTGAACAAAACCAGGATGCTTATGCTGTCTTTCTACATACATTTACAATATTCTGTCTTTAACGGCTTTTTTTTTTTTATCCTGCAGCTAATTTGACTTCAGAGGGATTGAAACTGAAGGATATTATTTTGGTTCATCTATACATGAAGAGCATGAAAGATTTCAGTGTTATAAACTCAGTTTATGTGGCAGAATTTGATTTGTGTCCACCAGCGAGGTAGGATTAGACTACTGCTATAGTATATTTATGATGCGCTGTAATAGACTGAATTATTGTTGCCATATTTGTGAAGCATTTTACCAAATGTTTGTGTCTCACAGAAGAAGACTTTTTCTGCCTTTTGGAGTATTAACATCACAGCTGCTCATGTGAAAAACACTAGGGTTAGAAATTCCTGCTTTAATATATACCATAAGGTTTACAAATGCCCCCCCACACGGACTTACAGAAGGATAATACATGGTTTGCAAGTCTTTGTTCTTTTTGACTTGATTGAGCTGACAACTGTTTGTATTGCTGGGATTTTATTTGCTTTTCTTTTCTGTTTGCATCCCTTGACCTGTTGGCAGTGCTTCTCTGAATGCAACGCAGGAAATCATCAACTCTCTTTGTCACAAGGGCACGTTGTTGGCTCATGTTCAAGTTGGTGTCCATCAGGAACCTCCAGTCCTTCTCCATAGTGCTGCTTTTGAGCCAGTGCACCCACAGAACATATTGGACCTTGGGTTTGTTCCTCCCCCAGGTGTAGCACTTGCAGCTTCTCCTTTCTGAACTTCATCAAGTTCCTGTGTGCCTGGTTCTTCCTCCTGTCAACATGCATCTGAATGGCAGCTTGCCAAGGGTACACTCTGCCTCATCATGCAGATTATGAATGAGGATGTTGAACAGGAGTAGACCCAGTACAGGCTCCTGGTTGTTCACCTGTGAGACTTTGTGCCACTGATTCCAGCCACTGGGCATGGCTGTTCAGCCAGTTTTCACCCCACCTCACTCTCTGCTCATCCAGCCCATACATCAACAATTTCTCTATGAGTGTGTTACAGGAGAAAGTGTCAAAAGCATTGCTGGAGCTTTACTACCAATATTAAGTCTTCCTAAAAGCTATGAGATCTGGAACCTTCTAGGTCTTCGTGACAAATGTTACCCACCTTGTTCTATTTATTTTGTTAAATACAAAAGCAAAATTATTATCTGAGCAGTTGCTTGGGATTCACGTCATGAGATACTGACAGTTACTTCAAAACTATATTTAGGCTTTTTTTTTTTTTTTAAGGCTCTTTTCGTCCCCTGCCTATATGCACTTGGCTCTGGTTGAAGACAAATACTGGATTAGATGGATCTTTGGCTCGATCCAGTCTTGTTGTTCTTACTATCTTGTGTTTCCCTCAGATAATCACACTAGATGGATAGCTTAGCTGCACCTCTGTGTTCAGTAAGAATTCAAGTATGGAAAATTACATTGATAACAATTTAATTCTTAGATACACAAAGCATAGTTTTTTCAATATCTGTTGTACAAAATCTTCTATGTTGCATCCAAGTCTACCTCTGACATAATGAAACTGCTTGGTGGTTTAGGTGTGCACTATGTGATTCCTGTGTTATTCGGGTGTGGTGGGTTTGTTTTCCATTGGAAATTGGATAAAAAGCACCTAGCCCATGAAATTTTTCTTTTTTTAAAAAGATGTGTGTCAAACCTAATTTTCTGTTTGTATTTCTAATTGCCTCTGTCAAAATGGTTTATTTCTCTTTTCAGTAATCTGTAATTTTTTACAGTAATTTCTTATGCTTCTGAGATAATATGCTGAGAATGCAGAACTGATATAGCTTGAAAAATTTCACTTGAATCATAGGTTAATACAGGTTGCAAGGGACCTCTGAAGGTCATCTAGTCCAATCCTGCACTAAAAGCAGGGTCAACCATGTGGTCATACCTCTTGTCTTCTTCATATTTTTAAAACCAACCGTTCAGCAATTTTCTAATGAAAAATCCTATATTTTATACTCTTATTGCAGAATATGAAGTGTAACAGAGGCTTCTGAATTTTAAGTATAGCAAGACAAATAGTTCAAAGACATTGTTGAGTCTTTGATACGGCTCAACAATGATAATCATGATGATAATCATCACATTCGACTACACTGCCTGGGTGTCAGACCCAAAACAAGCAGAGAGAGTCTTCTTCAAGATGCTGGCTGTAGGTCAGGATTATTAAATCAGAGAGAAATGGGAGGGTCGGCTGTGTGTGCCTTCAGAGGAGGAGTCTAATCCCAGCTGTAAACTACACAAAATTAGTCTCCACTCCTACATGTTGTAGGTTCTCTTTATAATATTCAACTTATCACAATTAAACTTTCTTTTCTTATGCCTGCATGTTGCATTTGCATAGCCAGCTACATAGCCTTCCATCAGTAAAAAAAAGGTAGAAAGATTAGAAAGTTGCAGGAAAATAGCTTTTTACTTTTATTTTTATGGAGCAAACAGTTTTCAAAGCATCATAGAATATCTTGAGTAGGAAGACACCTACAAGGATTGTGAAAGTCTAGCTCGTGATCCTGCTTAGGACACCTTAAGAGTCACACCCTGTGCCTGAGAGCATTTTCCAAATGCTTCTTGAGCTCTGTCTGGTTGGTGCTGTGACCACTTCCCTGGGGAGCCTGTTCCAGTGCTCAACCACCCTCTGGGTGAAGAACCTTTTTGTAATATCCAACCTAAACCTCCCCTCAATTTCATGACATTCCCTCGGGTCCTGTCACTGTCACCACAGAGAAGAGATCAGTGCCTGCCTCTCCTCTTCCCCTCATGAGGAAGCTGTAACTGCAATGAGGTCTCCCCTGAATCTCCTCCAGGCTGAAAAGACCATGACCTCAGCTGCTCCTCATATGGCTGCCCATCAAGGCCCTTCACCATCTTTTTTGCCCTCCTTTGGATGCTCTCTAACACTTTACATCTTTCTTATACTGTGGCACCCAAAACTGCCCCCAGCACTGGAGGTGAGGCCACCCCAGAGCAGAGCAGAGCAGAGGGTGCTGCCCAGCTGGTGATGCTGTGCCTGATGAACCCCAGGACAGGGTTGGCCCTCCTGGCTGCCGGGGCACTGCTGACTCATGTTCAACTTGCCATGGACCACGGTCCTCAGGTCCCTTTCCACAGCACTGCGTTTATGTTGTGTATTTGTCTATGTTGCATTTTGTCCTGAAGAAAAATTATACAGCAGTTTGCATGGTTGCATCATTGCATTATGTACAGAGGCCTGGTTGTGGAAGTTCTCACAAGCAGTATGCTGGAAGCACTGACTCGGGTGTGGATCTGCAATAAATTTGCAAAATTGTCTTGAAAATTTACCAGCCCAAGCAGAAAATCCATTCATCCATGCTTATGATGATGGTAATGAGGAAAAACTACTATATTTACATGTGGGAGGTGAGGAGAAAAATAGTTTTCTTGGAAGAAATAAGCAAGAAGGGAAGAATTTTATAAGGCTGTTACATGATATGTAAAGAGAACAAGTAATTTTTTGTTGGATTCCTGCTGGGAGCTAAATGACTTTTCTATGCATGGACTGCAAATATAATTATTTTTCAGGCTTTGAAATGTTGATTTCCCCACATAGACTCTCAACCCCCCTGCTTTTTCACTGGCCACATGCAACACACGTCTGTCTGTTCATCAAGGCACTCAGTCTTCCTTGGAGGAAACAGCAGTGAACTTTATAAATGAATACTTAAGTAGATTTTGAGTCCTGTCATATGTATGTATCTGTCATGCAACTTAAAGTATAGCAGAAAAATATGCTACTATTACAAATAACCTGTGAGAAGGTTGTAAAGGAACTATAAGCTGCTGCTTTTTAGAAAACTTTGACACTGTCTCTCTCAGCATCCTCATTGGCAAACTCAGGAAGTGTGGACTGGATGAGTGGACAGAGAGAGAGGTGGATTGAGAACTGCCTGAATGGCAGATCCCAGAGGGTCATAATCCGTGGCACAGGGTCTAGTTGGAGACCTGTCACTAATAGTTTGCCCCAATATTGGGTTCAATATTGGGCCCAGTGTTGTTTAATTTATTCATCCATGACTTGGATGAAGGTGCAGATCCCTCCTCAGCAAGTCCGCTGGTGGCACCAAGCTGGGAGGAGTGGCTGATACCCCAGAGGGCTGTGCAGGTTGGAGACAGGACAGGTTGGAGAGATGGGCAGAGAAGAACTTTCTGAAATTCAACAAAGGCAAATGCAGGGTCCTGCACCTGGGGAGGAATAACCCCATGCAATGCAGGCTGGAGACTGAAGTGCTGGGAAGCAGCTCTGCAGAAAAGCACCTGGGAGTCCTTGTGGACAAGAAGCTGTCTGTGAGTCAGCAGTGTCCTTGAGGAGACAACAGTGTTAATGCTAGCAGCTTATTGCAATACTCTAACTTTTGTTATATGATCTGGGCAAAATTTCCTAAGATAACATCCACACAAAAAATAAGTGGAAAATAAATGTTGGAAATTGGTTCAAGAAAACTTGTTGGAAAAAAAGTAATTATCTTGTGTTTCCAGAGTATGTGTGGAAACGCTGTTACCTGATGGAGTGCTGTTCTGCATTGACTGCCTTGCACATAAGTATGACATGGCAACAGATGATGTAGTACCTGATGAAAAGCTGGTCATGCATGTACAGAGCATTTCCCACTGGGCACCTGCCAGCATAGGACCTTACAGTCAGTCCATCAAGGTAGGAATTTTTGTTACTTCATGTGAAATATATGCCTCTTTACTGAAATGAATACAGTTCTAAAGTAACTTTGTCTCTCTTCATTCTCTCTGTGTAAAAGAAAATGTATTAAAAAAACCCAGAGTTTTTAATTTATGTTTCTAAAACTTGTAGACAATTTACCTCTCATCAGTTCTTCATTTTGTGATAATAAAACTGGTTAAATTATTCTGTTCAGAGAATCTCAAGAACAGCATACTTCTGTTGTATATTATAATTAGACAAAAAACCTGTCAACCATATACTTTTATAATCTGCCTAGAATATAAACAGAATTTAGGAACAGCTGAGGATATTTCAGTTTCCTGGTTAAAGCTCAAACTTTTTTATAGGTAGAATCAATCCTAAAATGTTTATTTAATTGAATCCTTTTTGAGGCTTGTGGTGCTGCTTAACCATTTAAAAGAACATCAAGGTGGAAGAACTGTTCTATTTTTTCAAAATAATAACAAACTGAATAGAATATTACATACTATTTAGAAGAGTGAAAAGGAGGCAGTAAAGTATCATGGAAAAGTGGGCCAAAAATTTACATTAAAAAATTTCTCTTAATATGGTACTTTCTGTCCAGCTAGTACCATTCTGGCAATTTGTGAACTGTCTCAAGCTTTTCTGTTGTAAAAAATATATGCCTATCTTACCAATACTCTTCTCGTGTAATACATTGTCTAGTGTTGTGCAGACTGATTTAAGCAAGACTTTCTAACAACTGTTTAAAATGCCTGAAACATTTTTGCGTCTGCAGATCTAATACAATGGCCATGCATTGTTTTGCCTTTGTACTCTTCTACAGAAAATTTCAGGAGTAGTATTTTGCTTCAGAAGCTCATTGTTTTATTTTCAGGAAGAAAGGTTGGTAGATTACTAGTGTCTGAATCTTGTTCTTACAGGAGAGTGGGATTTTTTCATCTCTCTATATCAATTTTTCTTGAGAAAGGAAAAGGAAGTCAGTTTATTAAACTTCATTGCATTCAGTCTTACGCTTTAATGATCATAATTGTATCATATCACGCATAGTCCTTCAAAGATTAAAATTAATAAGCTTTGTATCTTTGTTATTTGGAGAAACTTCTCTTACATTGCAACTAATCTCCATATCCTGGAACTGCCATCAACTAAATTCAGAAAAGTGTGTCAACTGAAAAGTGCTTTAGTAACCCAGTGAAAAATCTCATGTTGCAATTGTCCATAAGCGGGTGCCAGATTTTCTGGTGGTATGGGACAGTCAGCATACCCAAGGAAAGTTCATATCTCTTCAAATACGGTGTAACCAGTAACACTGGTCAGCAATTCAAACCTTAAGGAAGATTTCCCACTGGTGTGATTTGTTTTGCTTTATTTTCTTCTACCCCAAGAGAACATTTTAGTTAAGCAAAATTATTTTCCCTTCTAGTGTAAATTAAGTATTGTTACTTTTAAAAATTACCACAGGAGTAAAGTAACAGTAATGAAAAGCTGTACCTCTGCTACAGGATCAATCACTTGTCCTTTACAGCTGTGTTCTGTCTCTAGTCTATAAACACCTGTAGAGGGAATTGGTAGTATACATGGCAGCCATATTCTTATTTTTCCTTTCCAAACGATTTAGTGTTTTTAATATTTAAATATTTCTTCTTTCTAAAATTGCATATAAAGGATATAACTTATAAAACCTTTTCATAAGAAAACATCATAGAGGAGTGTATCAGTCCATAAACAAAGTATTTGAATTTGAAATTTTATTAATGGAAGATACAGATTTTGTATCTTCTTAAACATGAATTTTCCAAAATTAAAATCTTCTTTAAATGAATTTTTAGAACTTCTTAAGGCTTTGTATGGACAGGTATTAAGCTCTTAAGTTCACCAGCAGAAGTAAGCACTTCAATATATTTTTGAAGTGGAATATATTTTCCAGAATAAATAAGGAAGGAATGAAAGTTAGGTTTTAATCTTTGTAGTCAACAAAAATTATTTGAAATTATGCAAATTTTATTATGATGAAATGTTTATTAGTCTTTTATGATTGAGGAACAGGAGCCAAATGATATTAAAACAGTAAATACTTATTACCCTTACATTGTAGATATGTAGAGTTTGTTTATCTTTTCCTCCACAACAGTTGGACAATT
>VXAX01003267.1:91060-165316 GCA_013399835.1 Leptocoma aspasia
TTTCTATTCTAACTGTGAATTTAACACCAAATGAGAGTAGCTTAAAAGCTTACTTTGTAGATCTGTAAGAATTTTTTAGTTGCTTTATAGTAAATAATGTTTTTAAAATAATCTCAGAAAGTGTTTTTCCTTATCTAAGAGAAAGAAGCCTTTATGCTTTTGTGGTTTGGGTTTCTACCTTCTTCTGTCAGCTTTCAAGCCTTACTGTATGCTCAACATAAGTAACCTTATGTTTACTGATAAACCAAACTATTTTTCAATATGTTAATAAAACTTTAAGCCTGTAATTACAGCTTAATTATTGACAGATATGAATGTTTTCCCAATAATGACACATGTGAAGGCTGATGGCCTGCCATTTAGCAGTCTTACAGAAATGTGTTATTATTATACTAAGTCTATGAGCAGTTATGTGTGAATTTACTTCTGTATGTGGGAGGAATCCCATTGAGTTCTGCTCATATACCTAAATTCTGTGTATAAGATTTTAATTTACAAGTGTAAAGCTTGTAACATTGCTATTAATGGAAAATCTGCCTGGGATTTAGTACTGAAGATGAATCATATGTTGCTTGATTACTGTGAGCAGCCCATTTGAGGTAACTGTTTGTTCCCTTGGTTGGAGTTGAATATCCTACTTTCCAAGCAACGAAACATGTGTAATGCATGACTGAGAGTGTGCAGGCAGTCATATTTCCTGTTCTCCTAACTATTACCTTGATTTTTCTAGGCACAGTACCTTGGTATCTGAAAGATTTTATTTAAATTAAGATGCCTATGTTCCTACTTACCCTTTTTTGTGAACAAACTTTTTTTTTTTTTTTTTCATCTAGCCCCCATCAAGTCCAAAGGAATGCTTTGTGGTTCTAAAAATTGCTTAGTGTGAAAAGGGAGACCCTCTTTGCAGTTATTTCTGTAATGAAAGGGTTCATAATTTTCTAAGTCATATTAAGCTACTTGCAGGACAAGAAAATATTCAGCATTGTGTTTTGAAGAGAACAAGAGCACTTTTTTTTCATCACTTTCTTTTGGAAAAGATATTTTTAAGGCATTTCTAGTGCTATTGTTTCATCTCACAAATGTCAGGAGATGACCAGTATCATAAAAGCATAGGTTTAAAAATGTTAGATTAGACCAAATTGCACCTTCAGCTGTTATACTGACTGTCTTAGATTTGGCTTTGTAATAAGCAGCAATAAGTACCACAGTCAAAAACTGTCACTGAGAGAAGTGCTTTAGATTCAGTGCCCAAGTAGTGGTTAAGCCAGAAACAGCAACAGACACGGTTGTGATCATAAACCACAAGGACTGTGTAACTGAGTCTGACACTAATGCAGAAAGAAGTTTTCCAGAGAGAACAAGAGACTTTCTCTACAGATTCCACTGCAGAATGAGCCTATTGACGAACAGCCTCATAGTATTCTGCAGTGCCTCTGTAGAAGCACGACAGTATGCACATATGCCATCTTACATGGGGCATGCTTGAAGCTTTAAAAGAAAAAGACCAAATTTTGAAAAATTTAAGTACATATCTATTTTCCCATTAGAACAACTACATTGTCATTATTCTCAACTGTACCAGATTTTATAGAACAATAAACGTGAATATAGCCCCACTATATATAAACCAACCCTTTCACTGCCTGCCTTGAAAAAGAGTTTCCAAATAATTATACCATGATATCATAGCATATCTGACAGATGCAAAATTTATCTTGACTGGAAGCTTAGACTCCTTTATTGGTTTCCACCACAAATTCAGTAATTATAAACTTTCTGTCAAGCCATCTTTGGAATGTTTCTGCATAAATATTACTTTCCTAGATGTTATCGTCAGTTACCTGACTGATTAAAATATTAGATATAAAAATCTTTATATATATAGAAAAACTATGAGTCCACCTATTTCCATAAAATAAAAATCTGTGCCAAACTGTTAAAGGTGCAATATACAATCAGACCCTTATTTAAAGCATTTGTTCTAGGCAGAACATGTGGCATTCTTGTCTCAGTTATCTAAAATAAGTTTGTTATCAATATAACCTCTCCTGTGAAAAAAGCCACACAAATACAGTATTAGGAAGTAAATAATTTGTTGTCACAATCTGTCTATTGAATTTTTAGAACATCATTACACATTTATAGTCTATAACAGAAAAAATATCCTACTTTGGAAAAAAAAATCTTTCTAGAAGAAACTTCTCAGAACCATCCACCCTGGTCTTCAAACAGCCCTCTAGCCTTGCTGAGCTTGTCAGTAAAAGCAAATGGTGTGCAACACCAAATACACTTAATGAGTAAAGAGTGTGCCTGAGCATGAAGACATCTCTAAAGTAAATAATTCCTACAACAGACCTATTATATGCCTTTGTATTCTATACTAACACTTCCAGGATTGTAATATGTTGCAAATGTTTTCATGGTAACTTTTTAAGTGAAACTGGGCCACCAGTATGCTCCAGATTGAATGGTACTGGAAGTCTTTAGAGAACAAAAAATTACCCAGGTAAACATTTCTAACAAAACAATAATTCTGTAATCTCCCAGTATTGATTCTTAAGGGAAACTCACAAAAATATCTTCAGAAGGTGAATAAGGACTCAAATCAGTCATTCTACTCTAATTTTGAAAAAATAATTCTACTATCAACATGCTGTTGTTGACACTATTATCTTTCTTAACTATGTGCTTTAGAGGCTGTAGCCTACTGGTTTTGGTGTCTGTCCTAAGTAGTATCTTCCTTTTCCCCCCTTTGCCTCCTCTCCTAAAATATTCTCCATAGTTTTCACTGTTCTTATATCTTATAAAGATAGTACAACTGATACCTTGGTAGGTCTACTTACCTCGTACTTAGCTTCAAAAGCTAAATTTTGCATTTTAATGCAAAATGCAAAAGTTGCATTTTTTCTGACCAGTCACTCACATTATTTCCTGTCAACATGTCCATTATTCATACTTTTTCATGTTCTGCTTCACTATGTTTTACAAAAATAGTCCTAGTTGGAGTTCAGACATCTTTTTTAAGATTATGTATTCACTGTTGGCAAATTTATTTGAGTCCACTACATTATCTTGGCATTTTGGCACCACAAATCTTTCCATCCCCCATCCCAGTTTGTTTTTGTTTGTGAATTTGATGCATGAGAGCCTGAGGGTTGAGCTCAGTAACTGAAACATTGTCTCTTTCTCTAGAGGTTCAGTTATGTGATTATTGTGACAGGTTTGAAGTGCTCATGTTCCTTGCCTTAGAATTTTCACTAGGTTAACTGTTTGTGAGCCATGCCATGCCCTAGATAATTCATCCCCAGACATTTGTTAACATATACAGAAACAAGGATGTGATTCTTTGTGTAGCTGGCCTTCCTGCTGATTTAGGTTTGCCCAAATTCCACTTGTAAGGATGCCTTGTGTTGCTGTGTACTACTGGGACACTCACATGGACCAGCCCTTCTTTCCTCCTCACTTTTTTCCTATGGTATCCATAAGCTCGTTTGTTCATAATAGATACTTTCTACTGTAATCCAGTTTTACAGTTATATGAGAAGATATTAAAAACTTACTAGATGATTCAAGACATCAGTTTAGTAATTTCTGTACCTTTACTTCTCTGGAGAAATTCTCATTTACTGAGACACCAACATCTCCAGATAAGCATAGCTTTATTTTTATTGTAGTACTGAAAGTAAGTTCAGGGTGAACTGATTGTGATAAATTAGTGCCCTGCATATCATTACACACTGAAATACTGTTGAACCTCAAAACCGGGTCAAATTCTTTTTTTTTTCCAAGGAGGTTTTGGTCTGTGTTGTGTCATCTATTTTAAATGTGAAACCTCATTGCTTTTAGCTGTTGTTTTTGCTGCTGAAACCACAGACTGTTGAGTTGGGGAATTGAAGCACTGTGCTCTTCAGACTGTTCCCCTACTTGAACTTTTTCAGTGCAAATAAACTGCATGAGATCTATCTCCCATAGGCAGTGCAAGGAAACTGAGTGGTTGTCTTGAAAGTGGGGGATTTTTTTCCATGGATCTTGAAGAGACATCTACCCTTTAAGATAGATTATTAGCTGCTTTCCCATTTCCCCACCCTTTCCTTTTGAATCCAAGGGATCGCAAATAATTTTCATCCTTCTATTTCTGTTGACTCAGCTTCCTTTTACCACCGTAAAGACTTGAAAAATGTCATTCTTCTAAGCCAGCATTATCTTCTGCTCTCTGCTGTTGGAGAGGAGCAGCTTTCAGCTGAACTCTAGGTAACATTGCAGGGATTGAACACATTTTATCCCTGAGTTCAACTGTACTGTTTCTCTCTACAAATTCTCTCAACCTAATAAAAAAAGTCACGCTTGAAATCCTGTGAGAGAAGCCTATTTCAGAACATTCTCTTAGTAGCTCTTTGTAATGAGACAGGACAACATTTTCAAAACAAGGAAAAATCTCTTAGTCAACCTGACTGTTGCATTTCAGGGCAGTTGAAAATGGAAAAGCCAAACTTACATGCATGCCTATGCCCAGATTCTCTTAGGCTTAAAGAGGCGGGATTTGATATCTCTCCACCACAAAACAATTTTTGACATCCCTTTCTTTTTTATTTTTTCTTTTGTTTTTAAGGCCAACCAAAGTCTCTTCAAAGGTTTATATGTTTTTCCTCCATGGTTGCTACTTGTTTGAAATTATTTTCTGGTTGTTTGTCTTCCATTGTACCTCCAAATTATATTTGTATTTGTATTCTGAATTTGTGGTGGCTTATTCGTACAGATTCTGGCATGTTAATTTATGAAAGCATGTCATATGTTGTATATTGTCATGCATTGCTTCTTGAAACGTCTTTTTTTCAGTAAGCACGCTAAGCTAATGTTGAGGGGTTTTGTATTTTGCAGTTACAATCCAATCAGGGTTAAAAATAAGAGTGTTAGCTCCAAAGTTCTGATCAAGTTTGTGCTGTATAATTAGATATACATTTTTAGAGAAAGTTCCATATTCACTGTCTTCGAGATAAGATTATATTTTTATTATACAGTGTTAGTGACCTGTTTCTTCTCTTTGCAGTTAGAGCTTTATATCAGTGTTGAATTTATTTTCCCCTAAATATCCTAAAAACTGTTCATGAATTATTTTGTGGTCCTAGGTGATGAGAAGTATGCCTTGGTCGTATTAGGCAGCAAAGTTATATTATTTTTAATTTTTTAATATTTCTTTCGCTGTGATTTTTTTCACTTGTATTTGGTAAGAAAGGTTAGGGGATTTTTTTTGTATTACTATGCTGTATTTCCTTTCTTCCTTCCTTCCTGGATATTAAAAATAGTTACAGTTTAGAAACATATTAATAATTAAATATTGCAGTTTCTATTATGTACCTATTGTAGTTTTATTTGTGTTCAGTTCTTAAAATTGCTTAAGAATGCTCCTATATACTTTTGTTAAAGCCTAATTCATTTCTGTGAAAAGATTTGTTGTAATTCCTCAAAAGGCTGTCTTACGTAGTGCATCTATAAATTCTGTAAAATTTCAGAATTTCATGAGATTAAATACTTGTGTCTGTCATTCTTATGTTTATGATAATTATTTCCAAGCCATCCAGTAATATATCATTAAAACTGGAGGTACTAAATGAAAAATATTGTTTTATTGTGCAGGAAATATTTTATAAATATTTGCAAAACAGAATAATAATCTCGAAGCAATTGTTCACAAATAATTTTGATAGAAGGTCATCATAGTTACATGAAAGAAAAAGAAGTACAAAAAGGTACAGAACAATTAGAATATTCTTTAAACATCAGTCCTGATCTCTTGATTCTACTTTATGACATACTGCAATATACTGTAATGATTTTTTTTAAATGTTGCTCTGGTAATACTCTCCATCTTTTTTTTTTTTAATTTCAAATGTCTTACTAAAGAAGGGTAGGATAATCATTGGCATATCTGTAGAGACATCACAATTTTTAAGATAGAATTTTAATGCTAATCTGAATCCAAATCTTAAAGTTGAACTGGGTTACCCACATGCATAACTTTTAATTTAATGTTTATTCCTAGTATATATGCCAAGAGTTATATATAACTTTAATTTTTACATACTTACCACAATCCAAAATAATCAATATATGTAGATAAAATATGTGAGGTCACTGCTGTCTCCATTATATTTCTGCTTCGTGTTCCTCATAATGCACCATGGACCTGTAATTGTAGAACAGTGCAGTCCCATCATTTATACATTATTCCATCAAAGAAATACCACTAATACTAATCATGTAAACACCAACAATTGCTGCTTATGCTGCATACACTGAGGGCTAAATAGTTGCATTAGAACATACTCTTATTGTAGTCAGTGGGATTCTTCTCTTAACTTTGGTTGGAAGAGGAGCTGGCAAAGGTGCAAAGTGAAGGAGGGAATGAAATGGAAAAGAGCAAAGAATAAAATTAAGAGAGAGAAGGTTGAAAATAAAAAAATTGTAAAATACATCAAATAAGTAGATAGTGAAAAGGTTAAAACTGTGGGTTGAAAGGGGAATGTTTGCAAAGGTCGGTTAAGAAGAGGTTAGCTGCAGAATCATAAACAAAAAAAGAAATGGAGAAAAAAAAGGAGAAACTAAAATGAGTCAGACAGAAAGTAGGCAAAGTGTAGAGAAATGAAGAGAGAGAAGGAAATTCATCCTGCTGGAGATAGTTTCTCCTGTCACTCACAGATAAGTATTGCCTCTAGAAAGGTCAGTTCAGGCATAGCCAAATGACAGAAGTGATAGGGGAGAACCACATCATCTGATGTAAGGTGAATAAAATAGGGCTCAAGAAGTCATTTTTATCATTGATAGGACAGTGTTTACTTTGACAAATCAGTGAATTCCCCCTTGAAATATTTGGGGATTTCTGGTGAATATGACTAATCTTTTTTTTAATACTGCCATTTCTGAAGTCAAATTTCTCACACCTAAATGCATGGTATAGCATATTCTTATGTGGACAGAATGTTGAAGCCTTAGAAAGAAACTGATCATGAAAGAGGTAGTGAATACCAGGACCATACTTTAAGAAATTAAGTAACATAGTTAAGAAAATGGTTTGTGAAGCCTTAATTTATTTGAAAACTCTTGTTTGAGAAACAGATCAGGTCTTCTGTAATGAAAACACAACATTGTCTTGTTTCAGTGATGTCCCCAACTTTAATATTGTGACAACATTATGACTGCTGTTACAGTTTTTTTTTCTAAATTTATGATTCCTTTCATCCTGTAATTGACTGTTAGGAATTTAGAGTCTGTAGGTTTTATAAAAATTAGTAGTGCTGACTACTAATTTTAAATAAGTAACAACAGGAAAAACAACCAAGTGCCAAATTATGTATAAAGCTTCAGAATTCCATTTTCATGGTTGTTAAAGTTATCATATATATTTAATCCAGTAGATGATGTTATAAGCAAGATGAATATTTATCTCATTGCAGCATATTCCTTGCATATTTAGCAGAATAGTTAGTGAATCCTTCTGACCAGTGTGGTTTGCTCTTTTTGTATTTGTTATTAGTCACATGAGGTAATGTTGCATTTATAGTTAATTTCCTTTTACTTGAACAAAACTGTTTTACAGGATAATTTCAGATTATATTAACAAATAGAAAGAGCACGACAGAAAGAAAAGAAAGCAGCATGATAAACGCTGTGACCTTCTAGTGAGAAACAGTATGGCATGCATAAAGGACTGCTGCATTAAATGGACAAGGGGGGAGAAGGAAGTGGGTAATTATTTGTAGCAGTGCTTTTACTGTTGTTGGAATGAGACAGACTAACAGTGGCAGCAGTCATTTTGCTGAATCAAAGTCCATGTTAGTCGCATTATACACTGCCACAAAAGGTTGTTAAGGCTGGTATTAGCATGTACCACTGAGGACATTGGAAGGACTCGATCTGTCACACTAAATCGCCTTCTTGCCCTCAACCATTGAAGTCTCCAGCTCCTCT
This sequence comes from Leptocoma aspasia, assembly GCA_013399835.1. Classification (NCBI taxonomy): domain Eukaryota; kingdom Metazoa; phylum Chordata; class Aves; order Passeriformes; family Nectariniidae; genus Leptocoma; species Leptocoma aspasia. The sequence goes on from VXAX01003267.1 coordinate 99,026, forward strand.
GACATGTTCTTTCATTAATGGCCTGGCCTTGACAACTGATCCTAATTGCCTCTGAACCGCACTTCATGTATTATTGGTGTCTGCCTGCCCTGGTTCTTGTCAACAAGCCACAGCATGCACGGGGTGTGCCCGGTGCCTTTTGCTGAAGTGATGCTCACATAGTCATTTACCTCTGAGGGTTTGGGTCTTGCTGGGAATGAAGTATAAAGCTAAAGATCTTCCTGTCTCTTCTTAGTAATACTTTAATGTGGATCTGTGCTATGTACTTATTAGGCATGTATGAGACTCAGTATAGCATCAGGCCAATTATGCAACGATTCCATTAAAGCAGAAACTGTAAATGCAAAACAAAACTTGCCTGCATTTCGGTTACTGAGTGTTTGTTTATTCCTTCTGAAAAGCTTATTGAACTAGAGTGTATGGCTTACACTACATTTTTCGTAAATAAAAAGTCTGGGTTTATTTGAAGTAATAGTATAGAAGAAATATTATCTGTAATATTGACAGAGTTCCTGTTGATTGAAATGTTCTGACTATAGAAATAGGTAGGAAAAGGATCCCATTGGTTGAGATGTTAAAATAAGGAAAATTAAGGCCAAAACTATTCTAAAATCTTAATGTCCTTTCCTTTTCCATGAAGCAGTTTCATAAACATATTTATTAATATTTTTGAGAGTGTTTACAAATGTACATTTTATTTCATAAAGCAGTACCTTGCTTTTCCTGATATTAAACTCTTTTAATTTTCAGTCTTGCAGATTGTCAAAAATATATGGATTTTAATCCTACTTCTGCAGTATGCATTGTGTTTTCACTGTGGAGTTTTATTTTTAAATCTGTAGTCCCATATCTGCCTGCCCAAAACATTTATATGTTTTAAGCATGGCTATGATTTAAGACTTTTATAATTTTTATAAGATTTTCTATGATTACCTCAGTCATCAAGAAGACTGAATAATTTGAATGGGAAGCCTTTTAAGCATGCAAGTTCTACTAGTGATAATAAAAAATAAATCACAGAAGCTCTTTGGTGCTAGGTATCATTTAGCCTAATCTAGACAGTGACATTTGGGCCACTAACAGCATAATCATAGTTATTGCTACAAATTGCTCCATGTTTGAGTTTTAATGTTATAAGTAAATTATGCCACAGGATAAAATATATGCTTCTTTGGGAATTAAACATGTTTATTTCAGCAATGGGGATGTGGAATACTAGGAGAAGGCAAATTTCTTTCATGTGGTAATACTGCCACCTTCTGAGCCAGTGAAGAATGATTCAGAGATGCAGCAGTTTTCTGTCTTGCCGACTTTTCTGAAGAATGTGCTGTAGGTTGGTGGTTTGTTGGAGTCAGCAGCGTAAGGTCCCAAAGACAAAAGTGCTCAAAACTGGAGATTGCCTGAAACCTATAGCTGAAATTGTTTCAAAATCTACTCTGGGAGGCAGTTTAACTTTCCTTGGGGATTGCACTCCTACTGGGAAAGTCTGGCAGACTAGAAGAAATAGGAAGAAGAAACTTTTGATAAAAATGCTTTTCTAAAGATGTACTGCAATTGAAGTCCAAAACCAAAAATCATTCTTATTCCCTATACTTTGTCAAAAGATTGATCCTGCGTTAATTCTGATGCAAGAATGACATAGAAAGTTTAGTGGTTTTAGGACAGAGGTGGCCACAGCTGGGATTAGAAGAAGAAGGAGATTGTGGATGTTCTTTCACCATCATTCATTCAGACAACGTGCCCTTCAGCAGAACAGCAAGCCCTTCTGATTTTCTCGAATTAGGAAGATTAGCATGAAGCGCATAATGCGGGATGATGGAATTTGTCATAATTTGCATTGTCCTGGAAAGATTCAGTTTGATAGAGCGATGCATCTCAGAGCATGTCATGTCCCACGGGCAGGTCATGGAGGAAACTCGGCAGAAATAATTTCACGATATGTGCATCAGTTGTAAATGCCTCATAACCAATTTGTCAAAAAAGAGAAAAAAAAAAAAGAAGAAAAAAAAAGAGAGGAGGTCAGGAGAGTTGAAGGAGGTGGGCATTTGCCCAAACACACATGGAAGTTTTATGTGGTAATGGTAAATTAGACTTGTGTCATTTTGGAGCAAGACAGGGTTACATGCAAGCAATGAGCACATTGACTAGATACTTGCCGAGTTACTGGTACAATTTTTTTTCTGTGGTATATAAGAAAGGTGGATTTTGCACCAATTGCATTGTGAATTTTATTTATGAAAATTCCTTACAGAAATTATCAGACACAAGAGCTCCAGGATCAGTTTTCTGAGCGATTGCTTCTGACCTTGATAATGTTCCCAAACTGCAGATAGAAAAGGATAATCAGCATGTAGTTGACAAAACGGACATGACAGTGTTACTTACATGCTGCGGCATTTCTGGAAATAGGCATGTAGAATTCAGACAGGCAGGGGGAACACACTTATTTACAGTAGCATAGCAGGAAGAAAAGGTCCAATGTCATGAATTGACCATGGTTTATTTATGGACCATCTGACAATGAAGCAACAGTCTTTGATATTTAGAAATCTTTTTTGCCAAGAACATTATAACTAGTGCTCATAGGCTATGTTATTTATCATTTCAATATCTGGTTCTACTTGAGGAAGACATTTTGCAATGTCTCCTGTATTTGTCTTTCTTTATACGTTTCAAACAACAGATTAATGCCGGTGGTTCAGTAACACTGATCATTTGTGACAGTTGAGCATTTGTGAGTTGAGGGTCTAATAACAAAAACAAAATAAAAGAGGGAAAAAAAAAAAGGAATTTGTCACTTCTAAGGACCTGCTTTACTGTCTATGGGATCCAAATAATTCTTCCTACCTGAGGTTGATTGTCAGGCTGCTGTCTTTCAGATGGTTAATGTTGTAGAATCCTAATTTTTGAAAACGGATTTACCTTAGGGTACAACTCAACATAAATAAATCTTCCAACACCCAGTACCTAGAATCAAGACGCATATGAAACTAGTAGCACTGCACATTTACAGTTTGATCAAGTGTGTTGATGTGGGGGTTTGGAGGAAAGTATTTATAGGGTTCTGCGTAAAAAAAAAAAGTGTTTTAATAATGTCAGGCCAAATCAGTCAAAATATTTTTTGTCTGCAAAATATTAGCTCTCTGTATAGATTCCATGAGGTTTTGATCTCTTCTTTTTTGCAGTTTACAGCTGTAAGTTTGCAGACGAATTGCTATGCTAGTCAGGGATTGTAATTGATGTATGGTACCGGTGAAGAAAAAATACAATTTCTATAACAAGTAAAAGCTCCTATATCTTGTCTATAGATTGGGAAAAAAAAATGCTTTGTATCTTTTATTGCATCAAAACCTCAGATCCTGTATTATTTAGTATTGCACTGTACATGTGAAGAAAAATAATGTTTAGAAGCCTAAGTGTGATTTTATTACTTTGCTGGGTTATACATGCCGATTATATTTTTAAATGACAGAATAAATAATCTTTGCATTTCTGTATTTAAAAGTTGGTTGGTATTTTATTCTTAAGATGTGGTCTGGTAACTTCTGAGTGAAAAGCAACAAGTGTCCAGTTTTTCTGAAGCTTTTTTACTGATGTTTTTCAGAAAATATTTTGCACTGTCTGCTGGTCACTTCATTAATATAGCTTGACTTTGAGTTTTGCAGCCTGATGGTGATCAGTGAACAATTTTGATTTAGTAAGTAATCTTTAAAAAATTCAGAGCAAAAGATCATTACTGACAGTGTTTTCCTGTGTGTCTTAACTATAGAATATAGAAATACAACATCTGGTGGTATGAGAGCAGAGCTCAAACCATACAGAACTGATTGAAAAATACAGTAGCTTTGAAACTTTGTGTTTACAACTGCTACTTAATTCTTGTATTAATTTAATCTTGATAAAGAACTTCCAATCAATATTTTTTTTTCATTTAGCCTCTTTGTGAAGTTTACTGCTATCTGGTGATGGATTTAAAATCCATATCCATAGGATTCCCCTTTCTGATAACATGAGCTATATAAAATGCTTAAATTATGATAGGCTCTTCACAGGACATTTTGTGAGACTATGCCCAGTGAACGATGAAGCTGTAGAACTATACAGGAAACAGGTGATATTATTTGTTATGTAAATTTTTATCCTTATTTGCCATAACTGATTGTGAGGGTTCATTTAGCACATTTTATAGGGTCCATGTGGTGTCACCATTCAGTAGCTTATTATGTTGGGTAGAAGTCACACATTTCTTTTTTTTAATTGCCTTTGGAGAAAGGCAGTATGTAATGAAATTTTTCATGTAATTTTCTTTTAAATGGGGGACATTCTAAAATAAATAAAAGGCTGAAATAAGGATAAAGTTAGATTATACAGTTCAAAAGGAAGAATAGGAACCCATAAGAAGAAAACTGCAAAGTTTTTTTCCTAAATTTATAAGGATTTCAGAGAGAAAAACAAACTGCTTCCACATCTGGAAGTCTTCAGAGAAATGAATGGAAAGAAGACTTTGCTCATGGACAGAAACCGTTGTTCTTTGAAAATTATTTTGCTCTAAAGGAATTTTGTCTACTCATTTTTGGTGACTTCCAGTGTATTTTATCTGCATAAATGAAAAAAAACCCCAGTCTTCTTTTTCCAGTTATTCATGGCACAGATTCAACCTAGAAACTGCTGGTTGATCTTTGTTCTTTCTATTCTTAGGATGCTTAACTTAAAAGATCCTTCAGATTCAATTCTTCTGTAATGTAACGTATCTATCCCTGTCTCCTGATTCTTTAGAGCTTCCAATATAGTTTTAAGCTTCTGGACATCTGAAAATCCCTGTCTGAAGGCAGAGATTGGAATAATCTGTGGTTTTAGCATCCCTATTATGTTGTGGCAGTTACCCGACTCAGGAGAAGGCAGGGAGAATGGAAGGCCAGAGAACAAAATTTATGCAGGGAGAGAGCAATCCTTGTATTTGTCTGGAGTTAGTCTTTTACTGGACTTCATGTTCCTGGCCAGTGAGACTTTGGGTTTGATCCTTTGAGAGTTCAATGTTTTAACTTTCTGTAAAAGCAAAGTCGTGCAAAACAGGCTCAGTGCAGGGATGGTTCAGCATGGATCCTTATTACTTGTTTTGGTATCGGATAAGGAGACATAAATCTTAAACCTTATGATGCTATATAATAAGTAATTTTTTCAGGGAAAAAGATTATATAAATAATAGCCCTGTATAAAACACCAAAGAGAACTGAAATATTTAAGTAATTTTCTTTGTTGGGAAGCTCTTATGCTTAAGAAGGGGAGGAGGCAGTCATTCCTCTTTTGGTAGACAAGAGAAAAATACAGTTAAATCAGCTAGTACTTTACAAAGAGTTTGTCCTCTGCATCTTCTTTTCAATTGGTCTGTAAAAATGGGAAAAGGATTGAGGGGAGAAGAAATAGGAGTGCAGAAGTAATATAATTTGTATGTGAGACACAGTGAATGTAGTGACAGCGTTACAGTTAAACTATTTAGAGAATCTGGGAGGGGAAAGACACAATCCATAGATTGGAAATTGAGTCTAGACTGCACTCACACAGCTAAATTGTACGGTGCTCAGTCTGTTGGCATTTCAGCTACTTCTGTATTGCATTGTTCTGAGAAGGAAAAAGAAATGGAAAGTAAAACAGAAGATATTAGCGTTGAGAGGAATAGCAAATAGACAAGGAAACAAGGGGAAAACTGTTCTTAGTGACTAGGAATGCCTGAGGCATGTTCATTCAAATGTGGAATGGTGTGGGGTGGAGCTGTGAATTACACAGATGTCCTGCTCATCTGCCAGTCCATACAGACATTCCACAGAATCAGAGGATGGTTGAGGCTGGAACGGACCTCTAGAGGTCATATTGTCCAACCTCCTGCTCAAGCAGGGCCACCCTGGGCAGGTTGCCGACGACAATGTCCAGATGCCTTTTAAACATCTTCAAGGATGGAGACTCCACAACCTCTCAGAGTGACCCATGCCAGTGCTCAGTCCCACACAGTAAAAAAGTGTTTCCTGATGTTCAAGGGAGTATCCTGTGTCTCACTTGCTGCCCATTGCCTCCAGTCCTGTCACTGGGCACCGCTGCTGAAGCCTGGCTCCATCTTCTCTGGAGTCTCCTTTCAATTATTTATATATACTAATGAGATGCACCTCCTGAGCGTGCTTTTCTCTAAAACCAAAATAGTCCCAAGTTCTCTCAGCCTTTCCTAATAGGGGAGATGCTTCAGTCTTTTAATAATTTTTATGGCCCTTTGTTGAACACAGTCTCTTGTACTGGGGAGCCCAGAACCAAATACAGCGCTCCAGGTGTGGCAAAGTACCGAGTGGAGGGGAAGGATCAGCTCCCTCAACCTACTGGCAATGCTCCCATGAATGCAGCTCAAGATACCACCTATCTATTGTATTACTGTTGCTATTACTAGACATGGTTATTATTGCAATTTGTGAAGTGAAAAGTAAGGACTCTGCCCAGACTCCTGAGCAATGCAAAATGTCCCTTTCCCACAGATCTTCTTGTGTCCTCAAACAAAATAGCAAAAAGAAGTGGAACAATGTAGCTCTGGGTTGTAGCAAGGAGCATATTTTCAACATTTATGCTTGTTTGAGTAGAGAGTTTGTAATTTGTGCAAAAAGTTGAACTGACTTAGATGTATTTTTAATTTAGCACTTCAGATTTTGGAGAAAAGTAACAAGTATTGCCAAGGTTTAATTTGGCATAATTTTTAAAAGCTGTTACTTTTTTTTTTTTCTGAACTAGAATCTTGTTCCTAAACTTAAAAATTTGGAAGAAATTTCCAGAAAATAAATAGCTTTTGATTTATTCTTATAAAATGGATAAGGCATAAAATAGTTATTTAAGTGTGAGTTTTCTCAGCAATGTTGCAGGAAATTAAGATGTCAACCGTACTTGCAGACATCTCATTTACTGAATCTGAAGTGTTATTCTGGGAAGTACTTGATGTAGGGTATGGAAGACTGTAAATTGAAAAGAGAGTAAGATGAAGAAGCAGAGAGAGCTATGGATGAGTGAGACCTCCAGTATGACTGGTGATGTTTTCCCATCCCAAGAGGGAAGACCAAAGCGGATTAAAGATGAGCAGGTTCCAAGTGATTAGTTCAGTTTATTATACTCTCAGCTGAATCCCTCTTTGTCTTTGTGCTTCCCCAGCCTTCCCTCCTGTTCAGAGTATCAAAAAGTTAATTACTGTAATTAAAAAAATGTACATACAGAGCCTCAGTACACATAAATCATGGAGGAGGGTCTGAAACACTGCTAGCTTGCCTTGGCACCTCACCACCACTTTTGCCATTCTTCTTTAGCTCTATGCAATATGTCTGCTCACAATTCTGTTGTTTTCTATGCTAAGCAGGAAAGGTGGCCATTTATATTTGTTTCCTAGACCTATACATAATTTTTATTCCTGAATCTAATATTTTCCCCTTCCTTTTGATTATAGAAAAGGTTTCTCTGCAAGAATTAAATACCTTCATCATTTAACTAGCATTCAGAAGGGCTCAGCATGACAGTAATTTAAAACAAAAATCCTTTATTTTCACCATACTGGTAGTTAACTAACTGCATTTTCATATTAAGATTGCAGTTCATAACATTTTCTATTTTTCTGAGTTCTCCATTTCTCAATGGGAGCTGCTAGCTGCTAAGCAACTTTGATACTCTGATTGTATGTAAGAGAGACTCAAAACTTTAGAAGTATGCATGTATAATACAGATATTGATACTTTCTAAAAAATGGGATTTTGTGTGGAAGTTGAATAGTGGTTATTGTGGTCTGTATTTCTCATTTTGTTCATCAGCATTACATCTGCATTTTCTGGATATTGAATGTGATTTGATAATAAAATTCTGCTCTAAGCTACACTTACATAAGTAAACTTAAGAGTGAAACTTTGGTCCAGTATATGCCAATTACAGTCCTAAACAGCTAGCAATCACATGCTGGCACTGGTTGGGTAAGAAATTTACCCAAGGTATAAGAATCTTTTTACTGACTGCAATTCTTATTTGCTATGAAGTGCTAAAAATACTAATGAAGTGTCACCCTGAAAACACTGTTGTTCCATGTGCAATGCAGAGTATAGAGAATGCTGGAATACAAAAATTGAATACAGCCTTTAAAAGGAGTTAAGGAGATAAAGAATCAATGCAAAACCTATTGATTTAATGCTGGGGTTTATTTGTTTCATACTCATATTCTAGCTTTACCAGCATATATTCTTGTGTGATATGGTAATTCCATTTAAACTGAAAGTCTACAGCAGTAATTACAACAGCAGCCACTTTAACTGAGATTTGTTTCACTATATTTATTTATTTACTTATTTTTTATTTTCACAACAGCTTCTTCAATTAAATGGTGTCCTTTAAGCATGTAAATATGCTTGAAGTTCAAGTTGAAGGCAACCCCATTAAAAGAATTCAGAAGAACTTTAAACAAACCTGAAGGGCTCCCATCATGTGGGAAGTTCATTACGATCTAGGGAAGTCTTAGAGTAGAAGTCTCTTCTGTGTGTGCATCGTAGGCTTGATACATCCTTGTGTTGTGAGCATGTCTGAGATGTGCATGGTCACAAGTGCGTGGGAAGTTTCTACTCTGGATGAGCTGACAGATGTCTGGAGATGTATAAATACAGAATAAAATTTATGGACAGAAGAACATGAAAAAAAAAAAAAGTTGAAAAATGATAAGCCTGTTTATGCAACCTGATTTTTTTTTTCTGCTCCCCTCCCATTCAAATGACTTGCACAGACTTCTGAAATTTATACCAGTCTGTGAATCACTGCAAGGGTTTGCCTAAAGCTTTCTAAAGATTCAGAGGGATTTCTTAGGAAACCAACTCTCTTTCCTCTGCAATTTAGTACCTAGGATTCTACTGAATTGTTTTTGGCAAAAGATTGTTTTCTCAGAAAAAATGCATTTAGCTTTTAGCAGTTCAATAATAGCTCAAAAATGAGGAATCTCAGTTACAGTTTTTTTTCAGGTTTATCTCTTCACATTTGTCTCACAGTTCTCTCACAGAAAGATATAAAATATTCTGTATTAATGTTGCACGTTTTCTGATAGCTACATGTACGCTACCTGGTTTAAGATTTTGATTATCAATATGTCTTGATGAAACTGTGGCCCTCAAAAAAAGTGCTGTAAATATAGCCATTTAAGTGCTAAATAAAGACAGATAGTCATTTCAGCTCTAGTGGTATTAAAGATATTGTCTTTAAAATATATTCACAAAATAAGCAGTAGATGGAAGATCCATAAAGATACTGTTTTAAGCTTCACTTTGAAAAGCTCATGGTTAGGCAAAACCTGAAATTTATATTTCATCTTTAACTTTTACTCCGGCTTTCAGATCAAGTACCTATATAGTTACAATAATTAGTTATAAAAAAACTTTAAAACTTTAGCATAATTGTAGTACTTTTCAGCAGTAGTATACTGAAAGATTTTGGATGTTTTTGAATTATTTGAACTATTTTAAAGATATTTATTGTTTTGTAATGAGGACTGGGGCATCCACATGTGAGATTTACTTATAATTAAAACTGTAATTTTAGCTCATATTGAGGCCAATTGATTACTATATATAATTTCAAGAAGTCCGTGTTTGCAGCTGAAAAGATTTTATTAGTTTGAAAGCAAATCCTTGTAGCATTCACTTAAAGTAAGAAATTAAATTTCTGCTATAGGTATAAATATAAATATAAGTGAAACTTCCCCATGGCGCTGTACTAGGTGATGCTGTAGTTGTAATTTTCATTTCATTGTCTGTGATTATTTTAAGTTTTTGTTCCAGTTGAAAAAGCAACTATACCAAAGACTGTGTTGCTCCATAGAATTGAACCATGGAACTGAGTTCAGAAAGTACACTTTTGGGTCAGGTTTCTCCAGCTTGCTATCTTGTAGTAAGTTTTTTAAAGTCAGCTGAACAAAGACATTAATGTATTGTGAATTATTGTGGCAGAAGACACAGAGTGCTCCTAGTTTGTAGATCATGCCACCACTTAGATATAGGGAGTGTCTAGAGATGTTTAGCATGGGCAGGTCTGAAGCATATGCATATGAGCAAGGCCTTAAGTACTGAGGGGAACTTTGAGTGAAAACTTAGGCAGTCTTTGGACTTCAGGCAGGAATTTCAGGTGTGATAGTCCTTCACTTAGAGATCTAATTTCTGCTAAAGACACACTTGAGATACACACTGGACAACGACACTGTATGTATTTTTATAGGTTATTTTTATGTATTATTTAGGTGATGGATTCTACACCTCAGATATCAGGAGGATCAGACTAATACAAACTGTGTATATAACTGATGTTACTTGTGGGCTTGCGTTTTAGCACGTCATAGTGGTTTAGGTTGTATGAGCAGTGCAATAGCATCTCACAGGGATCATGCTGTCAGATGGGCTTGGGGTTTCATCATTATAGGACCTTTTTTACTTCTGCTGTGATTCCATAAAAAAGTTCAAAACTACTATGTTATGTCCTTTTTTCAAACTGGGTTACTGCTTTCATTATGCAGAACAATTTTAGCTTAACTGTGAGATTTCAGACTATGCTGCAGTACTCTGTCAGCTGTGAAGCAAATGACTCAGCTGTCCTGGAGACTAAACTGTGGTGTCCCCCTAGAGTAACTTTAAGCTTTACTGACAGAGTGACTTCCAGGAGCTCTGGGTGATGCTGTGTACATTTGTAAATAAACATTCTATTTAAGTCTCCAGAGCTATTAGTCACATATCCTTCAGGAAAAACTTCCTGACTATGAAATCCTTGCTGTGAATTATATTTTTTTAATATACTTGAACAAATTACACTTAAATATCTTTTTGAGGACAAAAGGAGAAAGTAATCTGATTAGGAATGTCACCTGCCATGTTCCAAAACACATGATGTTACTATTACTAGACTCATGTTAGATATCTATACATTGTTTTACTGCTAATTCAGACAGTCTGGGCTACTAAAACATCTAACTGGGTAAGGTGGGACATGAAAGGTTAAAAAATCTTGGGATGCTCACTGAAATCATCTGAATATCTGTTTCAGATACAAGACTTCCTTTCCAGACCTGGGCAAATTGTTTAATTGTACTGGTTCTTTTTCTGCAAATTTCTATATTAGTATGTTTTCCTGATTGTTAATTTTTCTTTTTATGGAGTCTCAGAACTCTAGAAAAATGGCCAATTTGTATGCATAGAGATGGATTAAAACCATAATTAGCATTTTAGGACTACAGTTGCATCAAGTTTTAGAGTTGGTTGTGAGATGCTGTAAATTCCGTGGCATACTTGGTTTTGTGCAAGAAAGCAGACTGGTTCTGTTGAGGTCTAATATATGCATTTTATGCACCTGCAGGTAGTTATCTTTAGGTTCATTCATGTTTTTCCAGTTAGGACAGGCAAACCCAGTGCCTCTGTGATAGAAAGAAACCCTCTTACCTTGTAGAGGAGAAAGAGGCCCTCTTCAATGTTTTAGCAATCCAAGGTCAAACAGAGCTGATACAGATTATCAATATCATTTTGAGATCTCTAACATGCCAGACTTATACAACAATCTAATTTCATAGCAGTAAAAGTCATGAATATATATATGAAGAAATATATGAAGAAAGAAATAGATGAAGAAAGAAATTTCAATGACATTCTTCCTGTAGAAAATTGAGCATTAAAAGCCCTAAATTAAGATTTTTTTCTGTTCAAGGGTTGACCTGAGAACTACTCCTGTCAAGGTCAAATGCCCATGTTGAGACTAATCCACGAGAAGAACAGGCTTCTGTTTATTTCCCTGCATACATGCCAGTTCCTTCCCTCTGCAGAAAGGGGTTTGTAATAATAATAATTGAACAGGATGGGGTTCCTGAGAAGGCTGAGATAAGGACAGTAAATAATATATTAGCATTAAGGGCAACTGTATTACTGAGTAATGTTTGATTTACTTTTTGTCATGTTGGGGTCATGCAGCTTGCAAATGTTGCAACTGTTCCGTGATACACATTCAGATGAGACAATCTTGATTTTATTTCCTGCTGGTTTGACTTTGTTAAAATTTTATTAGTCATGCTAAATTGGACTTTAACAAATGTTATCAAATATATATACGTTCTGGAGTTTTTAGATTGATCTCAACCCTTGGACAAAGAGCACATAATGTTAAAATGGGAGATTTATAAGCTATGTTTATTTGGGACTTGGTCCTCTAGAGACAGTCACAGCAGTCTCCTGCCAGTGGGATGGAAAGGATTTGAGTATTCCTTAAATGAGTAGCTTACTAAACATTTGCCAAACATTTTCTTTCCAGGCCTTTCCCTCATGTGAAAGAATCTGTCAGATCTTATTCTGTATTTGAGGAATTGCCTTAAGAATCTAAGTAAACTCTGCCTGTGGCTCAGATGGTGCAAAATTCCAGCTTTCTTTGTAACAGTAACAAGTCTTCAAGATTATTTTTTCCTAAATTCTGAAGGGGTAGCAATAAATCTGGATTCAATAAGTGAAATGTGAAATTAGGTGAAGATAGGACGATGGCAAGTTTTCAGTGGTTACAAAACATCCTTTCCCCCGAATTGATCCTATAAAATGCCTCATAAATAAAGAAAAAAAAATCCCTGTGCTGAAATATGTTGTTTACTCACTTTCCATAATTGCTGAGTAAGTTTCAGAAAAAATTTTAAAAATCGCTTTACCTATACAGTGAGTTGCAGAGTCTTCAGAAGAAAAGTGTTACAGATACAGATAATATAAATGAGGGGTAGCTGCAGGTAGAAACTTCAAATTTGCCTTTTTGTAACCCTTCTCAGGAAAAATCCCTTAGATATTAAGTATAGCAATTGGAAAGCAATATCAAGAACATATCAGGGGGGAAAAATAAAAGATCTAACATTAAAGTTAAGGAATAAAACTTTGCAGAAATCTGTTAATTTGATTGTTTTACTGTGTTTGTCCTAACTCTAAATGTCCTCCTAATAAGTTTGGGTTTATCTTCTCTAAATATAAATGTACACTCATAATGCAAATGTATTCATATTTCACTTATCCAATCTACCTAAAGTTTCCATACGTATCCTGAATTTTTGGTATTTCGTGATCAGTGCTTAAGTTTTAATCTCCGATATGTTAATATTATGTGTATGTGGGTGTTTACTTGTCTCCCTACGTGATAATACTAAAACCGAAGTTGAAATCATCGGTAAATTAGTTTCCTGCTTGTGCTACTTTCTCAGTAATTAGACTAGTATTAGGACTGTTTTTAATATAAGGCATATTCTAGCTTTATGGAATTGCTTCTTTATTCCTCCTGCACTCTCCTTGGCACCTGTATGTGAGAAGAAAGTATAAGCCAATGCTAATATTGTTGTAGTTTCACACCCAAAATGAGAACTGATATTGCACAACTGCTCAGGAACCTGGAACACCTTATGCCTTTAATATTTTCTTCTTTTCAATCAAACTGGGGGAACCATTTAATATAAATTTTTATTTACTCTATTTTTAAGAGCTGTAATAGTGGTTTAGCGTTTCTTCTGTGGAAGTGGAAAGAGGCCCGTAAAGAAAGCTAGAATATCTTTGTTAGGCATCTAATCCATTGAAATTTTCTAAAATAAATTATTTATTTGTTACAATAAATTTGTTACAATAATTTTTTTACTTGCTCATTTCAATTTTTTCCGTAAAAAATAGCAAATGCAGACAGGTTTATGTTAAGCTGCTTGTTGTTTTGTTACAAACTTGGAATAAGATTATTTGCTTGAACCCTTCTACCTCTGCAGTACGTTATAATACAAATCCTGATCTTGCCATTAATTACACAGCAACTGACAGTAATGCATTCAGCAAAAACACTGGTTACACCTTTCTTATACTCACCATCCTCATACAAAACCAATGGTCCAGTGCAGCTCAGCCTTTGTTTGACTTAAGCCTTTTTGTCCTATAAAACGTCCATAATGTTTTGTGAGCTTTCTACACACAGCTAAATTTGAGAAGCCTGCCATCCAATTAAAAGATAATGATCATGAGTTCTGTAATAATCAAGTTTTGTGTCCAAATTAGTTTTCTAGTCTCATGCTGATCTTCAAGAAAGCACCAATTCCCACATGGATGAGACTTCATCTGCATAATAGGAAGTTTTATTCTTCCCAAGAACAGGAGTTTTTATCCCACCTACAAAAGCTATGCTGGCCGCAGGGTATTTAGGGTCTCAAAGATTTCAGCTGATACAGTGAAAATTTCATTGAAAATGTTTATTTGAGTAAATTAGAATGTCACTATTTCAAATGTAAATTTTGAAGCACTGCAGACAAACTGTAGCTTCTTAGAATTAATCAAGTGTCTTTTTGAAACATGAACATACATCACACCATTTCTGTTACAGTAATATTTATATGTGCATGTATTTTAGCTGTGTATATGTATATATTTTATGATCAAAGCTTATAAATCTTGGAGCATGAATTACTGAATTCACTGTAGTTGTGTATTGCTATTAGCAGCAGTAATAAATGACCAGCTCCTTCAAATGTGGCTGGATTTATAGATGCTACATCCTTTGAGTAATAAGCTGTTCTTTACCTTGACACTTTTAGTGTCTTAAGTGTTTTTAATCACATACTGCTTATATTACATTGATTATCTGAAAGACTGTTGAAGCTTTAATGATCCTTGTTTTGTCAGTTTAAGAACTTAGCAGTACCCATCATATGATGTTATTCAGTATGACAGTTACTCAGCTTATACTTCAGGGAAAATATCAAAGCTAATATCTAGTTTGTAGTATAAGTAATCTTTCATGATTACCAGTTAGGATGATTTGGGACTGCCATCACACCCAGTGGCTCCTATATTCAGTTTTCTAAAGATTTTATATTTCCATTTGTTAATCTTTCTACTCTTCAATTGCAGCTGCTAGAACAATAAATGTGAATATTTTTTGCTTCTCAGTCTTACAAATAATAAAATCTAAAATATAGCAGCTCACTTAGGTAGCAGAGAAATTGTCCTCTGATATTGTTTATCTGAAAGGAAATGCAGGAGAAGATTGCCGTGACTGCAGATTTATTGGACGTTTATATCATATCTGTATGGTTATGCTGGTGGGTAGTGCTTGGCTCTTTCTTGCAATAACTTTAAAGCCAGGGAAGTGACTGTTGGATTGACAGGGTGAAAGTAGTAGTAATAAAAGAGGGGAAAAGAAGACAACGTGCATTTACAGTTGATATGTTTAAAACTTATACTACCTCCAGGTCATACAGATATAGAGGGAACGTGACTGACCTGACAGTTATGGAATTTTTGATCAATTACTACTTAGCTTTCAGTGGAACACTTTCAGACCCACATGACTTAATCCTCATTTATGACATTTCTGTTTAGCTTTATTTCTCTGATTCTCAGAGTGACTGAGATATTACTATTTCTATATAAACAGTCACAAATATGCCAATAGCACTTCAAGAACAAATAAAAACAAATTTCTACTTTCATATCTTCATTATATGGTTAAGGCATACAAATTGATATTCATGCATGCAGTCATTAATGACAGCATTTGAAGACTTCTCTGTTAGTTTAGATAGAACTGTATTTTTCAGCAAGCAGGAGTGCAAGCTATTGAGTGTTGCAGGATCGGATATTAACCAGAAAAATGAAGAATGTTAGCCTATGCCTTTTATTGGGAATTCTTTGTGTCATTTTCCTCCTATTATAAGCCCTTGGTCATTTCTGCTGGATAAATATGTGCAGAAATATGGAAGCGCCACAAGCACTTTTGCTCTCAACTCCTATGATTTGTGACTTTGCTCAGAGTATGTCTGACTAACCATTTGGCTAAAATGGCAGCACTATCACAGCCACTTCAGCTACTATAACTGTCAATCCCAATAAAACTGAATGGGTGTAATTACGAGATATTTTTAGGAAACATACTTTATATAGCCAGGATCTTTGAGGGCAGTAAATTCTAGGACATAGGGAAGGATGTGCAAGAATAGTACTTTCCACTTTAAATTACATGTCTCAATGTCTAATTAGAAAGTTTCAGTGGTTTCACTGCTGTCATCTGCTTTGTGTCATAGCAAGGAAATAGTACATATTTTCATTCACTTTGGTTTTTTACAGATTTACTCTGTATTTTAATGATACTTACACTTTACAGAACTAAACCAAGAAAAATTTTACATCACCTTGTGTGCCTCATATATTGTGGACCAGTTATCCATCTAGAGTTAAAAACAATGGTTGCAAACTAGGTTGCAAACAAATTTTGCCTAAGGCATGAACCATAAATTAAAGTAATAATCATCCCCGTAAGAGACAACTTTTTTCCACTGCTCTTTTAAAATAAAAAAGAAAGTAGGTCAGAGAAATTTAGGATATTTTAGAGTATGTACAATATTGTATTGTTTGCCAGCACCTAATTTACAATTACAGAGCTGCATGAATATTGAAATGATTCAGCTTCCCATTATAAATGTATGTGGCAGTTTGGTTGTTGATCAGTTTATGAAGTTAATGCAAATGAAACTGTCTTCCTGTCAGCATTTGAAATATATAATGCAGTCATGTTGTATATTCAGGGACAGGCCATTGACAGTCAATTAACAAGTTTGATTGGTATGTCAACTCATTCTTTTGAATTGTTAATAGTATGTTAATAGCATTCATTTCTTTGTGCAGTCCCATTTGCAGCTTCACAGTTACAGCTATTTTTTATGATTCTGAGTAACCTAAAATAGTGCCTTAATAATAGATTATTAAACACCTGTCTGGTGTAGCTTAGGGAGGTTTTTCTAGACTGGGAGTTTGCAGTGGATCCCTTTGATATTCAAATCAACAAATGATAGCCTTTTTATTCAAAACGTAAGTTCTTTTGATGGTTAGCTTGTTAAGAAATATTCAGCTCCAGTCTGACCTGATCTGGTTTCCCATGGAAAAGATCTGATGCTGTTTGAAGGTTCATAAATGGAATGCCAATGACAATTTGTTGTTGACGTTTTGCTGCCTCAGCCTTCAGATGCTGCTGGTTGATGTGCCGCTTTAGCTTCACCAAATAATGCTTGCAGGTAAATGATCTTGTGATTGATCAGATAGTTTCAAAGCAAAGAGTTCTCTTCTGCGGTCTGTAGTCATGGTTTTTAGGCTTGGAGGGGTACTTTAAAAGATGCATCAAAGTTGACAGATGAATCTTGAGGCAAGGAATTATGGGACACAGCAGAATTATGGGAATATTTTTGAGAGAATAACATATTAGCAAGAGTTTTGAAGACCTTCAAAGGTCTATCAAAGCAGCTCCCTATAGCAGATTTATTCCTCCTTTAAAAAAAATTAAAATTGGGTACACTGGTTAACTCTCAATTTCCTGTGTTGGGAAGGTGTTGAGCTGATTTATTGTTCTCTAATGATGTTTTAAATGGCATATTTCATTTGAATTTCACTATTATCTTGTTCTGCATACAGAGCCTAGTCCTGCAAGGTGCAATTTCTGCTTTTACTGAAGTTTGCATAAAATCAAAGCATTACATCACCTTACAAGGCCAGGGTATACAGTGAAAAACATTACCTTACATAAACATCCATGAGATTTAGTTAGCATTAAAATCAAGACATAAAAATAGCAGTTGGAATAACTCTTTCTCTCCCCCTTTCTTCATATTACGGGCATTATTCTTTTATACCTTTCTCCATTCCCCATTAGTGCCCTTCCTGATTGTAGCACAGCTATTTTTCTGAAGAATCAGACTAGCTATTAGAAGTTCAAAACATACATCACAGAAACAGTTAATTTCTCTTTGGTTTGAACATTTAATTATTCACTATCAGCATGTGATAGTTTTTCTGCAAAAACATGTAATTGTTTTTTGTTGGAGAGCTATATGAGTTAACTCATTGAGATCTGAATGTCAGAAGCTCTGAGGTTTGGAGCCAAATGCTGTGAGCAGTTACATTGCCAAACGTGACCTCTGGAGTCACACACTGGAAGATGCTGTGTGTTAACTATGCCTCACTGGACTTGGTAACAAATAATTTGTGCTGATTGAACTTAGGCCAAACTTTTTTTAACAACAAAACCCAGTCTTTCCACAAAATCCTAAAATATAACTTAAAACTGGTAGGTGAACGGTCAAGTCAGGCAACTTCAATCTTTATGTCATGTAAATAGAATGTAACATTTATATGAGATAGATTTCATCACTGAAAATTTTTGCATTTTTGCATACTTTTCAAATAATGTGCACTGTTTAGCTGATAATTAGAAGTTTGTTCTGTTGGGCTGAACAAGCAAAATATTAGACATTTTCGAAGTCATACAAGGTTATGTTTTCAGTAATATACCTATAATTTCCCTTAGCTCAAAACACAATATTAGATATTTAAACTGTTCTCAGCATAATTTGTAGACTTTGAAACAGCCTCTGTTTTTGAAGAGATACTCTGTTGGTTATTTGTAAAATTCAAATTAAAATTGAAAGCTTTTCTGATAATAATGTCATTGATATTGATTGTAATTCATCATTTCTGTGCTTAAGTTTTAACCATTATATATCCAAGAGAACTTCTTGCTCCCATGTCATGTTCACATTAGGCTTGTGTAAGCCTAATTTTCATTTTATTTTCAAAAATGTGGTAAAAACTCCCTCCCCAACATGGTTTTTATTTTGTCATCTTGCATCTTTTGAAGTAGCCTAAATATTCTGCAAAAACTCTGTTTCTACAGAATTATCTGCCTGAATGTTCTGTAGTGCAAGGCTTACCGTAAGTGTCTTTCGTAGTGTTAAATGTTTATCATTTAAAAAAATTATAGGGTAACATGGACCATCTCATAGCAGTTTGGAATGCCTGTCATTTCCTTTTTCGATAATGTTAGACTATCAAGATAGAAATCCTAATCGGTCATGTACCAGTTTGGATTTAATGTTCATTATAAAGCTTCTGCACATCATAACTAATACTTTTCATCATAGAGCAGGATCATGCCATTCTGTATTAGCCAAGATCATGAATTTATTTAAACAAATCAGAGCACTTCCAGTAGAAGATATTAAGAGATGTGCTTCCTGGAGTGCCCATTGTCACAACAGCACTGTCATTATCAGGTAAAAGGGAAATACTGAAGAAGGGATTTGAACCTGGGTCTCAGCAATATTGCAGCTGATTAACCTAATTGCTGGATTATTCTTTGCTGCAGTCTGCCCCTCCCTTCCTCTTATTTAGCCCCTTTTAGTTTCAACACTTTGCTTTCTACCTCTTTTTCTATATCTGAGGGCTTGACTCTGAAATTGTAACTATTTTTATTAATAATGCAAACAAAAGGGCTAAGCACATAGTAAATTTGCAGGCACTGGTTCTTGCCATGACTTAGTGATATAAGATGAATAGAAACATGGTTGCAGCTTGAATCCCACAGCACGAGATAAGTATTTTATCACTAACTTTGTACTTACTAATATACTGTCAGTATAGTGCAATTTCCAGTTCTCAACTTTTATCCTTTTAAACCCCTTAGAGAATTCCATGAAAATGAGTACTAATAGCAACAAGTTGAATGTACACAAAAACCAAAAACTACTCCCCCCCCAAAAAATTACAAAATATATAATGCGAAATAGCAACTCCATATCCAGTTGAATATTTATTACTGTACAGAATATAATTACAATACAGTTACAGTCTAATTATGAAAGAGAATTAAAATTTGTTACAGAAATTTAATTTTAAATGCAAGTTATCACTTTATCAATAGGTAAGTTCTTCCCTTGAAGTGCTGCCAATCTAAGTGAGTATCTGCCCACTGAAAGCTCCATGGTAAACTCCGCCTCATTGCATGCTTAGGAATTTAATGTTACTTTATATAAGGATGTTGTCCACACTGCAATTCTGATAAAAGGTCAGTATTTAAGCATACAACAAATAAAAGTTGTGAAAATGTGTGTGGATGAGCATACTTAGTGTATTTCTGAGGTTTTGTTGTGTTTCACTAATTTCCATTAATTTTATTTTGTTCTGTTAGGAATTTTTAGGTTTTAAAATAGTTAATAGCATGCATGTAACCAAGGCATTACTTTCCTCATCCATTTTGTTTCTTGGATTGCACTTCATAAACACTGTAATTCAGATTACACGAAAATGTATAATACATCATCACTGTGGAATTAAAAATTCTTCAAATTTATAGATCAGGTCATGTCTTACTGCTCAGAACTCAGAATTTTAGCTATGGACTCCTGCTGTACTGCTGGATTTAGCAGGATTTTGCAATTGCTAACATGGAGTCCCTAACAACCAAACTCATTTCTTTGTCAAATTTGGTTTAATTGATGGTGCCAAAAAGGTAATAGGACATTTTTTTGGCCAAGAATATTAAGAATATATGTAGATCTTTGTTGAAAATTTCAGTTTCTGAAATTTTTTAATCAGATGTATAATCAGAACTTGACTTGCAAATTTGCATTGAAAGATGTATCCCTAGAGAAAGATATTTACTATTTAAGGAAGTATTATCACTGAAATATGAATAAATAAGCTGAGGATTGTGATAAATACTGTATGTCATGTAGGTTATATTTTATATGCATTATTGTTGTGTATATTGTATAGATACATCTAGCTGCATGAACAAGTCTTTCATTTCCACTGGGAAATGGTGGTTATGCATATTATAAATTGGACTTCTGCACTAAATAATCTTTGTCATATATTAAGCTGTTTTAGTGTTGGTTGTTGCTTAGGTAGTCATAGATGTAAGTAAAATTCGTGTGAGAGTAGGTATACATAGAGGATGGGTAAAAGCAAAAAAAAAACCAAAACCACACTCTATGGCTAGAATAAGAACGGTTACTTTTAGCTTACTGTAGTTACAGTTAACTTGTTTTCAGTAATCTGGTTCTTGGTTTTATGCACGTGCTTCTTTCTCATCTCCCAGTTATCACAAACCCTCTTGAAGTAGCCACTGACAATCATGAACAGCGCATTTTAAGTAAGAATATTAAGCCAAGTGAAGGCTGGGAACAAAATCTTCTCTGTAAGAATAGAATGTCACGGTGTTAATGTGTTTCATACACTGTGAATTACTGTCGTGTGATGAACAGCTTTCACTTTTCAGTACAGAGTATTTTCTCTGCCTATCTGTCCCTCTTCTGTTTATAATCACATTAAACTATTTGACAGTTGGCATGAATAAGGATTTTAGACAGGTAGGAAAGGGAAAAAAACAACTCACTCTTTATAGGATGACTGCAGTTTTGATTCTCCTTGGATGCTGAATTCCACAAGAGTGGTGCAGCCTTACACAGTAGCACCCTTATTGTTAATAGAAACTTAAATCTAGACATTTCTACTGTGCTTTCTTGGGCTGCTTCATCACTGCAGTGATAGTTGAACTGGTGATTTAGTTTACTGTAAGTGGAAATTGTCATAGAAGCTTCAGTTAATGTGGCAAGGAGATCATGAGATCCCATTCTAAGTAGATTGTATGTTTAAGGATAAAGGTAGAAGAGACAAAGTCTGTAATATAAACTCATATAGGTAGCTAGGAAAATCACATAACTTAATCTTTTGTCTTTTTCTTCCTTAAGCTATTATGTGTATGGATACAGTTACCCTATAACCTCTCTCCCTTATGTGCTATACAGTTCCTTACAACTGTAGAGAAGAATAGAGAAAAACGTAGAAATGGAGGAGGGAAGATTGTCTTGTGAATATGCCAGCTATATCTTTCTCTGGTGATATTTTATAAACCTTTTGTTATGAAAATAAATTTAGGATTAAATAGTAAAACCACAAATGAACTTTGTGGGAACCCCAAATAAATGCTTAGGTAACCTCATGTGAGTTGTAGACATTTTCTGCTTAGCAGAGGAGGGTAAAAACAGAGGGGGGTTAATTTTTACACGTTTACCCTGGCAGATTAAGATGCTTATCATAATTTGAATGATTCTATGCTGAGCTGTAAACTGAAAGACAGTGTAAATGAAAAAATCTAAAAACTCTTGGAAAAAAGAGTTGGCTCTGAAGAATCATCTGAAGCTTTGATATCACCTGAACTTTTACAGACTTCCCTTTGAAATATGGAAATCATATCATACTTTTTGTAAAGGTTATGATACCAGCTTGGTGAATTTTAACAAATTTTGCTCTTTGATTAGGCTGGTGTCATGGGAACAGAGACTACAACTTCTTTTGTCCTATACTGAATGTGCTTCTAATAAAGAGCAGTTATGTTTTAATATAAACTGTTCAGCAGTTCTTCATTCAAGTTTTCTCCCTTGTTCTGAATATCTGTGTTTCAAAATATTTTTGCCATATGTTCTGGCATGAGTTTTCATTTTTCCTAAGCTGTCTCATTTTCTTATTTGCTGCCTTTATTTCAAACCTGTGTCCATTTTTATTATTTCTACTGGTGCACATTCCAATTTAGTATCCTCTGTGGGTTTCATTATCATGCTGTTAATCCCTTCTTTCACTGACTTAATGAAGATGTTAAACAAAATCAAGCCTAATACCAATCCCTACGGCACCCCACTTCAGTTACATTGGCATTTTCATTACTCTCATTACAGACTATCAGCTAGTTAACAGCATTTATATTTAGGAGAGTTAAAAAATCATTTCCAGATATGCCTTATCAGATATTTTTAGAATCCGTATGAATCACAAACATTATCCTCCCTTATCTCTGCATATATAATTCCCAAAAAAAAAAACCACAATCGCCTGCGGTGGACATAATATGCATTTTCTAAAAATATGGTGTCTGTTGCTCAAGAGTTCATGTCCACACTGAGTCATTTCTCTCACTTTACACTGTTGGATACTAGTCTTTTCTACCTTGCGTGTCTGGACCCTGACAAGGCCTTTAGTTTTTCTAGTAAATACCAATTTAAGTGGCTCATTCTCAATCCCAACCCCAATTGTTAGGAATACACTCATCTGACTACATTTTTTGAAAAGTTGTTTTGTTTGGCATCTTTATTTGAAGTGACATGAATAATAAATGAGGAAGTGTTAATCAGTTTGGAGGTTTTACTCCATCTTTTAGATAAGGTATGTTCATAAAGCTAAGTGTTCTGCAATTTTTCACAGTTGGCAGATTTGCTAATGTGCTTGTGTGAGAACTTGTGATTTTTTTTCAAAAGCTTGAGAGGAATGGTAGGCTTTGTAAAAGGTGGCAGATTAATAGTCATGAAGACTAGAATTCCACTGTCCCAAGGAAGAAATGCATCAAAGATTAAATGTTAGCTTGCTCATTTTAAAATAGGCAGACTGCTCTTTTTATATTTAGGAAAAAGCACCCTGTAGAATGTGGAGAACAGTTTATCCTGTATGGCAATTAAGTCTTTGAGCTGTCTACTGTAATTTTCCATGAAGGAACAATATGTACCCTGGGTAATAGTACAGCACATGGGCCAAAATATGCGAATTAAGTAAAGAATATTTTTACCTCAATTTTATTCATTTATTTTCTCTCTCTATTGGAGATTTCAAGTTGACTAAAACAAAAATCATGGAGAAGATTTCAGTCTAGCTGTCTGTCATGCCCACATGGATGTATTAGGTGGCACTTTGTTGGAATCTTTCTAGATGTTTATAACTACAGGTTCTGACTTTAAAAGCTGCATTTATTTTTGATTTATGTCTAATTCTCCCTTGGAGTATGAATGACAGTTTTTGAGGTGGGTTTTCTTTGTGAAAATTTCAGTTTTTGAATCTTTGTCTTCTCTAAATCAGAAGTATGTGGGTTTTATTTCTGTCAGTTGTAGAGCAGAATAAAATTGATTTGACAATGATCAAGATTTAAAAATAACCAACACATTGCCAAAAATATGTGCACAACTATGACAATTTTCTGTGGTAGAACAGTTTTTAAATTATTAGTTTCAAGCTAATACTTTGATCTTACCTTCTCTTAAGTTTTTGACCTGATCGTCCCTCTCAAGTCTGTATGTTTAGCATTTTGTTAATCTTCAAGGTGCTACAGACCTTTAGGAATGTATTAGATGAGATTGCCTGCTGTAAACCCAGCACTGTCAAAAGGCTCATTTTGAGGTATTTGATTTTTGGAGGACTGCAGAGGTGTTTACAATTGGGAAGTATAGAGTATGATTAGGAGATATTCATTATGTTGGTTTAGTATTCATAACAGTATTGTGACTTCTTCAGATGCACTGTTGAGTTTAAAGAGCTGCCAGATTTTGTGCTGCTCAGTGTTTATATACTGTGTGACAAGATACTTCTCCTTGGTATACTTTAAATTAGGAAATACACGAAAGTTTTAGGTGTGTTGATAGCGTTATGACACTGTGCTCAATGTCAAATACGGCTTTGTGGGATGATGTATCTTAATTTTCCTAAACTGCAGAGAGAAAAAAAAATGCACCCTAGGTTAGCGTTCATGAAATTGCAGTACTTTGTCACTTCTCATTAAAAAAAAATTTTCTATGAATTTTCAACCCCCAAATATATAAACTCAAAGAGAAAAATTTAAAACACACATTGATAAAATAAATTTTAATAGTGAAGAACAATACAAAATGATGAGTGTTTTGTAGTCTTGTAGCTCAGGTGATCTGAACTACATATTGAAGCATCCATCCCAAAATGAGAATTAACAAAATGGACTCACAGCGTCTGAAAACTGAATTATAAAACCTTTAGAACTGTGGGAATATTACAGCTAGTTCAGTAAAATAGCCATAATATGCTATTGATTAATTGTTATTGGGGTTTTTTTGACCTAACTAGGAAAAAAAAATTATCAAAAGGGAAGTTCTGAAGTTTTGGGTATGATGTGCAAACTAATTTGACTAAGCTATATGTGGAGTCTTGAGAATTTAAAAATTTTTAGTCAAAGGTAATTAAAAAAAAAAAATTATTATTATTTAGGAATATATTCTTCATCCTTTACCTACTGATAAAGTGACTGATGCACATTTTTTCTCAGAAGAAAGCCTGTATCAAACTCAACTATATATTATGAACTCATTCCTGGAATTTTCAGACTATAAATTTGTAACAGTTCAAGAAAAACATGAATTATAATGAAGGTTGGGTGTATTAGAATCATGTTAGTCAGATACAATTTGTTTTCATAGTGTGAACTTCAAACTTTTCAATTACTGTTGTCTAAATGATGCCTTTAAAAAGTTTATTTATATTAGTCAGTTGAATAAAAGATGTCACGTGGCAAAAAGCAATTTTGCCATCATTATCTAAAACAAAAGGGCCCTAGGAAGAAAGGATTATCATATATTGAATAAAAAGTTCACCACCTTGCAGCTTTAATCCCGTTAGAAAAGATTATTTCTATCTAACTTAATCAGCCAGAGGTCTTTATTGCCTGGAGTATTAATTGATTTAGGTCTTCATTAAGGTCAGAGGTACCCGTGGCTGACCAGAGGCAGCCTATTAGTGTGTTGTCAGTTCTGCTTATTTACATTGACTGAGCCTAATGGTGGTTGTGTCACTGTTAGGGCAGGGGGTCACTGAATCTTTTGTGCACCCTGACCTGTTAAAGGGCAGCAGTCACTCAGACACCAAACTGCATTTATAACAAGGATTTGGCTGATTGCATATTGACTCCTTCCTTCCAAGAAACATGCATTTCGTGGTGCAACTATTAGCATTTGCCGGAGTATCTGTGGATGAATGTTTGAGATCCCTCTGTTAGAAGTTTCCAGCAAGTTTTATATTGTCAGTTAATCACTAGCAAGTTTTAATAATACCAGCAGGAACAGTTTCATATCTTTCCATAGTTGCTCTTGGCCTTTAATAAAAAGACAATTCGGTGCATATCTATAGATATCCTATCACTTCTGTTTCTTTCTAGGCAACAATATTTGCAGCTTTTCCTTTCTAATTAGCAGCTTAAGTTATACCTCAATTAAGTCTGGTTTTCTCATTGTTTCTTTTCCTGATACATATATATATGTGGGAGATATGTTGTGTCCTTTTGGTAATTTAGAATACTGTTAAAAACTATTTCATGGTATACAACAGTTCCAAGTGGCACCGAGTCAGTTCTTCTGACTGTATCTTTCCATGAGACCATAGATGCTTTCCTTCTGTTTTCCTAATAAGTGAAAGCACCTTAGAAAAAAAAGCTACTATACAGCTTTCCATTGGTATAAGCTCTGCCCTGGGTCTAAATTATACTTATCCCTGCAAGACAGCTACACTGTGAAAAGTAGTAATTCTGAAATAATCTCTTAGCTTTCTATCTGTGAGAGCATGCATTGCATCCTCTGAGGTTCTGATTGTCCTCTGAACTCCCCAGATTATTTACAGTTGTGCTGACTGAGCAAAAAAACTGCTAAACTATTACGTTGACTTATAGGACTCACCTTTCATTTAACTTGCAATGATAAAAATGAAAATAAAAAGGGAAGAAATTCGGAATCACATGAGGCCCCATTTATGACCTGCTTACTGCTGTGAAACAATATTGGAAATAAACTTGTACAAGTGAGCATCTCAGCAGTATGAAGCTTGAGTTTTCAGGATTGTCTTTGGTTCAAGTCTTTATTTAAATTTTAGCACTGGAAATATGTGTATGGTCTGCAGTGAAAATAGAATTATCAGTGAGACATCCACTGTATACATATGGATCCTCTAAGGATCAATATAGATCCTTTAAATTGTAGTTTTGTTTCTATGCTGAGTTTCCTGTGTAATGCAAGTCCGCCAGGCTGGATACACTGTGAATCTACACCCTGAAAGATCTTCTGTTATCCTCGTAAGTGCTCCAAAAAGATAAACTGTTGCAAGGTTCTAGCAGGGTTTTGCAGAACACTTTCACAACACAAGTACTGACACCATACATTGTGACAGCTCCTCTTGTAAGATTTCAGTACTGTGAACAAGATAGTATGATGGCTTCCTTGTTTTAAATGCCTTTTACTCTGCTAACAATTTTCTGTATAATGCTTCAAACATTCCAGAGACAACGTCTTGAAATCTGCTAAAACAGTGTTTGTACTGGTTTACTGCTTTGTCCTTGCTGATTATTTATGCTTGCTTTTCATGACTGAGTCACTGAGAAAGAGAAGAGAGATGCCCCTCCTCTTCCCCTTATTCTAAATTATGTCCCCCTGAAATACAGTTGCTGCAAATCTGTGGCCATTTTTTTTATCCTTTTCCCCTCTTTTCCCCTTGCATCCACCCTTCCATAACATGGTGGCTTGTTGAGAACATTGTTTTTCTATTAATTGCATCTTAAGATACAAACAAGTATGTTAGGAACAGAGGGATTTTTTTCAATTGGTTTTTTTAAAATTCTGCAAAATTCCCACTGAATCCTAGCCAAAAGCGGTGCCAATTTTGCTCAAATCCTTTCGAGAGTTTTTTATGACCTTGCTTATGACCAGCCCCATGATTATGGGGCTAATTGTATCAGAACTGTCCAGGATACTTTAGGAAAGTGCTGTCTTGGTCTGTATTTCAAAACACTGACAGATATTTTATCGTTAATTAGTATTCATATTATGTCTCAAACAATCTGTTCAAGAATAGGGGAAGTGAACTGGTTGAACAGCTCTTCTGTCTACCTAATAATTAACATGGGTGATGCATGGAAAACCAGCAGCTCAACAGGGGATAAAAAGGAAGAAATACCGTCAGTGTGATTTTTTTTTTCTATAGAAGTATAAACTACCTGCACTGGAGTTTTTGACTAATGCACGAATTTCACTTTGCAGAGGTGAAAATGAATGGTTTGCTTTAAAAACAAACCTGTGCCCCTCTGAATCATATCTTTCTGAATTTGTTTCTCATCTTGTCAGTATGCCACTTGGTAGCTGGCTGGACTCCCTTGTTCAGTGGCACATATTTTAAAATAGTGCTGTAAAAAAAAAAAAGAAAGACCATTTGTTCCTATAAACCAAAATATTGCTTCCATATATTTATTCCCAAATTCAGGATTATATATAGCATTATCAAACAGTATTTCAGGTATTTTAAACCATTTAAATAGTTGATGTGTGTCAGTTGATATATTGTTTCCTCTCTGCCTCCTCCCCCTCCTCAGCTGCTAATCATAGAACTTGTATGCCAAATTGTATAAGATACTCTTCCAATAGTTACATGTGTGAGTCTTTTGTGAGACACAGACAGTTATGAGGACAGATTTGGAGTTGCATATGGGTCTGTCACATGGTTTGATTGCCATGTCTTCTAGGATACAGATTTCTTTTTTAATTATTCTTAATTCTGAGGAATTTTTACAGTTTATACAGTAAGTTCTGCAAAATTCTTCCGAAAGATTCCTTGCACAGTCCATTTTCTCTGTCTCTACTCCTAGCAAAATTCTTCCTGTGCTGACTTCAAAGCTGCTTACGCCCACCTTACTTCCCACTTCTAAACTTAGTTTTCTTTTGATAGTGAATAAAATTTACTGTTTCACTGATTAGGATATGCACAGACGTTCTAGAGAAGTGCAGCATAAAATGATGAAAAGTTTTGATATTTACATTAAGATTTTATAAAAAAAATCTTTGAGATGACTGAATAATAAGAATAAATGTTTCCTTTGCTGGCTGCTGTTAAAAAAAGTAGGTCTTCAGAGTGTTGCTGGGAAGATTTTGGAAAACAAGCTCAAAGTAACTGCATTGCAGTAGTAAATCTGGCCACCCAATAAAGTCCATTTTCAAAAGGTGACCCATCTCTTTGTTCAAGTAGCATTCTTCAGCATTTTATTTTCAATCTGCAATTTGCTTTTACCTTCTGGTGGAATATCATCACCTTTTGTTCATGCACAGTCATTTAGGTGTTCTGCTAATATATTTTTACAGTATTTTAAAATAAGTTTACTAAAGATGTTACACATATGTACTGATACTTTCTTAATATGGTTTTATATAAAACAAAGCTAAAGACATAGAAGATTGAAAAATTGCATTGAACCAAAGATAATGTGCATCATCACTCAAAAGAAAAGAAAACAAGAGCATATTTAACCATGCTGGGGCATCAGTGTGATCCAGCAGCTGTAACAGTCCACATCAGATTATTGTTTTGAGCTGACACATACATCCATGCATTATCTTTAGACTGGTGTGTTCAATCTGTTTGTAACAAATGATGGTGAAGAGCAGTCCTATTGAAAGAAACCAGCTGGAAGAGAGAAAGGTTCTTCCCTTCTCTTCTGTAAACTCCCAGAGTCTTACGTACTTGATCTGGTTCTCTCCTAGGTTGGTGATGTTCTCTACTGTGCTGGACAGATTGCTCTGGTGCCTTGCACGATGCAGCTCGTTAGCGGTGGCATACGCGCAGAGGCCAGCCTTTCCCTCCGCCACGCTGGGCGAGTCCTTCAAGCCATGAGCCACGAGGCTGGGCTCCACCACGTCATCACAGCCTGCTGCTACGTCACCGACAACAAGAGCATTCCCATCGCTCGCTCCGTGTGGCAGAAGAAATTAGGAGAATGCAAAAAGGTAGCTGCCATATCCATTTTCTTCTTTCTGGGTTGTCTTTTTTTCCTTTCTGCATCTTGCAGTAGTATCAGAATTTTCGCAGTACATTTCAGAGGGCTTCAAGTAAAGGTTTGATTGAGCTGTTATGTTCTGGCTCATAAGTGGTTGTGCACAATTGAGGAAGAAAACTGCTTAATAGAAAGTTATATTCACCACTAACTTCGTCTTAATTCCCCAAAGCATTGTGTTAAAGAACTCTTAAAGAGCAGTCAATTTCTCTAACAAAAATGTGAACAATACTTCGTTTGAATTACTTCTGTCCATATATTTTTTGCATAATGAGAAATGGGCATTTTACTTCAACTTTTTGTCAGTTGTTCTGTTGAGGATTTTTTCCCCACTTGCTTACAAACAATCTTGTTATGATAACTGAGTTTAGCAATTTACTGCTCATTATCGCTTTATATTCAGCTGGACTTCTAAGACCACATCTGGACATGCCTGTCTATTGGTTAACTCTTGATTAACAGCATAATAATTTGCACAGTGATTTATAATGATGCCATAATAATTCCTGATTTGTATGTGCCTCTTTTCTTAAAATAGCCATGGAACGCCCAGACAGCATTAAAAGGTAGTGGCCACAAATGTTGTAAATAAAACATAACTTCTCCCCAAGTGCATAATTGCTATATAATTTAATATAGCCTAATTAATATGTTTTCTGGGGGCTTTGAAGCATAGAATACGTTAATACTTTCATAGAAGGAAAAAGACACCTGAAAATTTCCTTCAGTTTGCCTTTGTTTCCAGTCTCTGCACTAGGCAAGTGTCTTTCTGAGTAAAGAGAGAGACTTCACTTACATGCTTACACATGTCAACTCGATTTACTAACAAAAACCACTCCTAAATAGTGTTTATTACTCCTCCAAGACCAGATTCAGATCCAGTATTGAGTCCGAATTCAATTTTTTTAATTTAAATAAATTCCCATTTTTATTCTGTGACCGATTAGTAACGTACCATAACCACAAACCCTCTCTGCTTTCTAATTTGCAATTTATAAGATTGGAAGACAGGTTGGTGGTGTTTGCCAGTTCTTTGAAACTTATCTTTATTCCATATATAATCTTTTAGGTCTTCCATAGTTATTATGCATACCACCTACTCTTTACCAAGTCCTTTATTTCTTCCACTGACTAAGATGACTAGGCAGAACTTGCTTTTTTTACATTTTTTTCAGCTACCTGAAAAACAGTGACAAAGTCGCTTACGTTTGAGCTATCACTATTATCTGTTCCATATCACTTTTTGATTGTCCAAGCCATAGCTTAAAAATGGGTTGTTGCCTAAATGTACTCCTGTGAAGTGATACCTGCCTGACAGATATCTTTAAGAAAAGATAAAGATTCCTGAAAGGCATCTTTAAGAAAAACATCCTGCAATCAGGCAATCCTCTAGGATGTTCATCAGTCTTATGCTGTGCTTACCAGATGATAATTCAGTAATGACAGTATCAGAAAGAAAAAAAAAGATAATATATGCCACAACATCATCTAAAAATGCTTTGGAAAAAACCTAAATATAAATGGGATTGAGATGTTATTAACAGCTGCATGTTCTTGTTTCTATAATTTTGTCAATAGGAGGCTCAGACAGAGGAATAAAATTTTTTCCTTAGGATATGCATATTTTTTTATTAGTAGGGTTTCATGTACAAAGTAAAGCAGAGAAAAATACTTACCAAATATTTCTGTTACAAAGAACTATAGAGGGGAATTACCCTGCCCTGAAAATACAGTTGTCCTGTTAATGAAAATAGAGATTTTGTATTGAAAAATGATAAATTGTTCTTCAGTTGTACTTCTGTCTCAGTGATTCCATAGTATCAGTGAAAACTAATAATGCAGTTTTTACGTTGGAGCAGCCTTCCAGATCCTTTAAGATACTGCCTTTCTCTCTGGAAGACAGAATATGGTAGCCTTACTCTGAAGGCATATTCCTTACCTGTGTGATTTTGTTCAAGTTTTGGCATTGCAGTGCTGCTACAGACAGTTCTGTTGAATACCATGACATGACATAATTGTCTTTTTTGCCAAGTGAACTAAGTCAGCTAGACCAAAAGCATTTTATTTTTCTTCATTTTAAGTAATGGCCAAAGGCCTGAACCAGTAGCAACCTGCAGATTACTTAATAAGAACAAATGGTTTTTCAGTTGAAATTATTCTCCTTCTGTGATCCATGAAAAAAGTTTGTGCAGATAAAACAGTTCAGCTCAGAACTCATTTTTTGTAAGCTATACATCATAAAATAGAATTAATTGTGTTTTAAAGATGGGATTTAGACTGTATTTGTTTGTTGAATGTTCTGTATTTAGTAGCAAAACCATGGCATATTAAGACAATTGTATTTAAAATGGTGACTAAATCATATGCATCAGAACTGCCAAAGGTATTTTTCTTTAGAGCATGAGAAATTTAGCATTCTGTCATGTGCTGATACCTGGTAAATATCTTCTACATAAATAATACTGTTCAGCAACTTACCTTGAATCCTTCTACATGTTTGATGGCAGTAATAAGTAAAGCACAAAAAATTATATAAATTGTTTAGAACACCAATAAATTGGACCTAACAGCACATAATATAAATAGAAGAATGATAATTGTTTTCTGGATATGTTTATATAGCACAAAAGGTTTACTTCTAACAGGTGGATGTGGACATGAAGTTGCTCAAAGCTTCATTTGAGATAAGGCCACAGGGTCAGACACAGTTATCTGGACTTTAGAAGACTTCTTGTAATATTGCTAGTGACAATTGTCTTTTAGAAACTTCCTGAGTTACAAAGAGAAAGATAAATTATGTTTAAACAAATTTAAATATTTTTTTTAATTTAGATAAATTATAAAAATTATATTTCAGAATAATCTTTTTTCCAGAGGAAATATTTCATGTATTATTAACAGAGAAGTGGTTCTAGTGAGGATGGGAGGGGACTGTAAGAGAGGGAGCAAACAGTAACAGTAAGCAGGCTGGACCCCCTAGAAACTTCTGAGTTGTTTCAGTCACCCAGCCTCTGGTCTGTTCCTTATTCAAGCATCATTCCTTCCCACTTACACAACTCCTTTCTACTCCTGTCATCTCGATTTCCCTCACTCCTTATGGCAGCTCAGTATCTGTGCTCCCAGCATCATTCCTGCAGCCTCAACCCTACAGTATAACCCCCTGAGCCTCCCTGAGCTCCAGTTACCCACAGTCAGCAAGGGTTGTGTCCTCAGAGCTGGAATCCATCCCCTGTTCCTCTCTCTGCTTCCATCATATGTCCCTTTGAGCCGCAGCGTCATTGGAAAAGCCATTCAGGGTGACAGAGGAAACAGAAATCTGGTGCAGGGATGTAAGGTTGCAGTAAAAAGGAAAAAAACAGTGGGGAGGGAAGGATAAGAAAGCAAACCCACCAAGGGTTCACTCAAAAGAGCACCACCTAAATCACTGGGCTAAGAATCCTTGGATTGACATTTTGAAGGTACACAAGAGAGATTTCCTTTGTTAAAACTTAAAAGGTATTGTAAAAATTGAGATCTAGAGTGAAGGATCTGAAGTTAGCATGTAATTCTGTAGGTGCATAAAACTGCATTTTTGTTGCTGGAGAAATTAAAATATAGTTAAGGGAAGCAGTGGTTAAAATCAAAAGGAAAAAAAAACCAGAGGATGCAAAAATAGTATAAAGACAATTACACAAATGAATAATCAAACCCAAAACCTAGGAAGACTTATTGGAATTGACAAGTACAAGTGCCAGCTATCATCAGCTTTCTTCCACCCTATTTTTAAGTTACATTCCTTCCACAGTTCCTTTGTGATTGCCAGGCATACTTAGGGACATTTTGACTCTTGAGGAGATAAACTGAGGACCTTCTCTAGCATACCTAGTAGCAGTTGTGTGCTAGAACAATTTTGGTCTAATCCATTAGTTAACATTTAGCAGGCTTTTGGGCTTTGTGTCTTCTTGGTACTTTTTTTAAGTAGCCAAAAGGAAGAAATAAGCTTATAGCATTGCTAAAACTTTCTGGAAGAAGGACTGACAGTTTTCCAATTAAGTCTGATCTTGTGTTTTTCTTTACTTCACATCTTTTAATGACAGTGTCATGTAATATGATGATTTTATAAGCGGTTTTGCTAACTCATTCAGCAGAGTAATCAATAGAAAAAAGTAAGCCAGATGGGTTGTAGTCCATTTGTATTGGGTGGGACAGATGGCATTATTGATAGATGGAAATATTCCAAATAATTATTGTATAATGATATAACAGTGAATGTGCCTGCAAAATTTTATTAATTTACTTTGTGAATGCACTTTATTCAGTAGGGCTTGAGTTGCACCATTTAGACAGTACTCCCATTTATATATTTAGCTGGGAGCTGATACTACACCCTAACTTCTTTTCCCCTACCCATGGGCTTTCCATGCAGAGACATCCCTGTAGTATTTTGTTAGACTGTTTCAAGTGGTGGATTGTACTTCTGCCTGTACAACAGATTCCCCTAGGTTAACTGAGATGGCAAGATCATGATTACATTTTTTTCTACCTCTGAGTGCTTGTTTTTTGCTTTCTTTTGTTATCCTCACCAATACAAAGAAACATGCTGTGCTCTCTCAAGATTTCAGGCATTCCAGCTTGCTTAACTCCTAAGTTTTCCTTTTTTTACATCTTGCTAATCCCTGGCAAGACTTGGTATAGCTAGATTAATAAAATATATAAATTCTGATAAACTGTGTAATAAATAATCACTTAGTCTGTTGCTATTCAATTGGATATTCCATGGAAAAGTACTGTGAATTAATTCTTTCTGTGAGATAAGAGCACACTAACTTCCTGACAGAAAAATGTTGAGGCCATTTGCTGCTGTCGAAATAAATTTGATTATAAAATGTCTGAATACTAAAGATTAGTTTCAGCTATTTTGGTTGGAAGAAATATATACAAAACTTGGAGGCAGATTTTCCAGAATTCTCTGAAAAGTTATCTCTGATTTCTTTGTTATAACAAGAAAAAAATATAGGGAACTACTTTAGCGTATTTAGTACACAATGTTTCGTTATCAAGAGAAAGTTTATTATTGGTTGTGTTTGTAAGTGAACCCAAAACATCAGTGAAGGGAGATTTTGAGACAGTGAAAACAAAATATTTTGTTAAGATTAGAAGACCGAGTTGCATAGAAAGATAATATTTAATGTAATAGCAAGATGTGTTAATAGCACTAAGATCATGATACCTTTTTTTCAGTAAGACATTTTACACACAGTATATTTTTTCTTAAAATCTGTTATTATAGATCAGTTCCCCTCTGAGTTACCGTAATAGGCAGCTGCCAATGTATTTTCCATCCTCAGTAATGAAAAATCTACTTGGTGAATTACTTCTTGTAACATAAAAAATATATCTTTTTACTTTTATAACACCACTCCCATTTGGATGTTAGTTGTCTGGTACTCTCCCACCAATAATTTTCCGAGCAAACATTCGGCAAACTTTAAAAGTTCACCAGCCCATCTTCTTCTGACAGAAGCTTTCTTTTTTTTTTTATGGTGAGAATTCAGGATGAGTGGCTGTGATCCCATGATTGTTTCAAATCCAGCAGAGAGTGCTGGAGTTGACTTTCATTCTGTCAGGAATGCCAGTCAGATTGTTGACAATGTGTATGTTAATAGTGTGTAATGCAGAAGTGATGGAAAAGAGATTCACAGTGTTTTATCTGATATGTATTGTGAATGGGTTCCACACTTATTTCAGCTCTCGGGTAACTTGATGCCAAATTCCAAAATCTAAATTAAAACCTTTTGGACCAGATTTAAAAACTGTTTAGATTTCAAAAGATGTAAGTACACCCAAACTAGGATTTTTAAAAAATATCTAAGAGCAGTCATCTAGGGCACTGGGCCCCTTCCAGGGAGCCCCTGCATCGTACCTTCTTCGACACTTCTGTAAATATCATTGGTGCTTTCCTGTATCTCTCCACTTTGCCTTACAAATAATGTACAGGTCCCAAGTTATAAACAAGTAAAATCTTGAACAAGAATCTGTCTAGCTACATGCAGTTGTTTCCGGGTGTAATTAGTGTGTTTTCATGGCAGTCATTTAGAATGGCATCATGCATCTGTAACAGCAGTCTGTGCATTGTTCAGACATTACTGTGCTATTTGAAATATACAGACTGTCATGAATTTAAATAAAATTCATGCATTCTCTAACACTTTATCCTAAGTACAACAGAAGTAGCTTATGCTCAAATAGTGGAAGTTGAAGATTTTTCTTGCTGCAAAGGATTGGACAAAGGTTTAAGATCCTCTTTTACCTATAGAGAAAATAACTAAATAACTAATAACTTTAAATGGAATATTAAAAAACCTTTCCAGATTTCTGTGAGAAGATATATATTTTTTCACCACCCTGAATAGATGTTTCTAAGCCGATAATATTCAGGCACACTTTTTTGTCTACTTTATGATATGTATTGGCTATTATCTTTATTTAATGCAATTGTTAGATTTCCAAAAAGTGTTGTAAATTATGTGTCCTATAGATAATACTATAGGTAATATTAACTTAATTGGTCTCCTTTTACAAAATAGTTAAAATATGAGTAGTAGAAGTAAATAAGTATTATAAAGGTAAAATGACAGATTGGAACACTGCTACATTTACATTGCAGTAAAATCTCACATAGGTTAATTAATATGATTTGTAATATCACCAGAAGAAAAAGAAATATTTTTGAAAACCATTGTTGACAGCCAGTACCTATGCCTATCAAAAATTCAATAGGAAGAATACGCATGTTTCTGTTTCTCCTTTTTTGTCCCATCAGGTTCATAACATCTATTTTGCTACTAGATGCTATTTTGAATGTTCCACAGTTTGATTTATAAACCCAGGCTTCTTTCATGGCCCACGTTCAGAACGCACAGTACATTAAATTGCACAGTGCTGCTGTGTCTTTCATCTCGTGCCTAGTGTGTTTCATTTCCCCTGTGTTCAGATTAGGCAAAGCTTTTCTATTCATTTGAAGCAACTGTAATGAGAATATTTAACACAGATCAAATGTAGATAGTGGAAATCCAGAGGTCCTTGGGAATAGTCTGCCATTTGACACTGGGTAACAATGGGAGGTGAAAGTTGCGCCACTTAAACTTTTTCTTAAAAGAAGATTATGATCTTCTATTTGTGACATTAGCAGAGCCTTAATAATGTTTAAAAAGGAGTATAGTCAGCTAAAAGAACATGACTTTAAAGTAATTTTTAGAAATGGAATATATGTGTATAAAAATCATATGATTGCATAATAGTCTAAAGAGTATGCATGAATTTAACTTGTAGAATATAAACAAAAAAAATGAACAGTAGAAAATAAGAAAGGAGAGCATTTCTTCTGTGATCATTTGTGGAGATACCTACAGATACAATCAAATCCTCAACTGGTGTAAGTCAGCATAACTGTGTGATTTCCATGAACTGAATTACACTAGCTTATTTGCCATTTACAGGTAATATATCCATGCATTTGAATGTTGTTTTTCAGGTAGACAGAGTGAAGAAATGCATGTCAAGTTATTCAGGGTGGTAAGCAGCCTAGTTCATCCAGGCTGACTGATCTTCCCCTGCAGCAGTTCCCTTATAAGACTGGTTTTGAGTGATTCTTCATCTCCTTTGCTGAAAACATTAATTCTGTTTTGAGCCTGTCACTTTTGTGCTAAGAGTGCAAGAGTGCATACATGCATCCACTGTTTGCTTAGGCCAGAACCTCTGGCCAAAAGTCTGATGTGTGATGACTGTGAAAGCCATTAACAGAGTTTCATCCCTGAAGCAAGTGCCTGTTGTCACTGCCTCATTATAGAGGGACGAATGCCATTTTGGTTGAAAAGCAATCAAGGTCCAACTTTCACTCAGGAAACTTTCCCTATTAAACTGTAGTCCAAATTACATTGGCACTTTAAATTCCCACAAGGAAGGATAGAATTTCAGATTTCATCACCTTCAAAGGTTTTTTGTTCTCCTTTGGATGATATCAACAGGTAATCATGTTGATCAGGACTGAAAGAAGAGCCATATTACCACCTCAACCTACATAAACAGTCTTATTAACAACTCCTCCTTCCTAAAACTGTAGCAGGTTAATCTCTTTCAGACCACAAACATCCCTTCCAAGTTACTGCTTCCAACAAGTAGTTTGATATTCAATACTAAGTAGCTACTCTAGATCTTGGTCTCTTCCAGGGAGGATATTTTAATTTGTCTTGTCAATGTAAGCCTTGTAAAAATCAGAAAACTCAGATCTCAGAAACCAGTCAAACTTATATACTGAAAGCCCTTCCCTGTGGGCAATATCCTATTTGTTGTGGTTATGTAGGATCTGGAAAAGCATTCCTGTTGCAGGAAGGAAACTTGCTGTTGAAACAGTGTCTTCCTGGGTCTTCATAAGAGCCTCTATGATGCTGTGTTTTGGATTTGTGGCTAACATGCTAATGTTGCACATTTTCAAGGCTTTTTCCCAGTTAGCACCCCAGTGAATAGACTGGGTGTGGGCAAGAGGCAGTCAGGGGGATGTCCCAGACCATATGACACCATTCTCAGCCATAAAAATTGGAGAACTTGGTTTTCCAAGGTGGCTATTCCCCAGAGGCTGGCTGGGTATCAGTCTGCTGGTAGGAGGAGGTGAAGGATTTCCTTTGCATTGCTAGTTTTATTATGTTCACCTGCTCAAGCGTCCTTACCTCAGCCCAAGTGTTCTCTCATGTTTGTTCTTCCTATTGTCCCTCCCATCTTGCTGGGGCTGGGGGCAAGCAAGTGACTCTGTGGAGAGGAAGCTGCCTGGGACTCAACACCTCAAGCAGATTCAGCAAATTATCACTGGAGACAAACTCCACAATTAACTAGGAAAATTCATACCTGTCCTCCCTCATCAAGCACCAGTCAAAATCAGGACTCAAAATATCATCTCTTCCTTTTGAAACTATGCAAGAATCTTGTCTCTATTCAGATATATTAATGATCTTCTACTATTAAAAAAACCAAAAGGGGGGAAAAAAAAAGAAATTAACTTGGGAAAACATCTTCATTCTTCCAGTGGAAGTACTTCTTTACTATTTTATTGTATGATCCAAGGGATCCTATGAAATTTCAGTACTTGATTATCCTTATCTCTGGTTCTGTGTGCTGGTCATAATAATAATTTCATTTCCTCTTCTTCCTCCTCTTCTCTGAAGGATATCACATGGTCTTCAAAATTGATAATAAATCTTAATTTTCTTATTCATAAAAGCCAAAGTAACACAAAAATTATTTATGCTTTCCTGTACTCCACTTTCAAAAAAGCACGTAAGACAGTGTGAAAGTGAGCGATCTTATTTTGAAACCTCTTTAAATTTTTGCATGGCAAAAATGAGCAGCGCTCCCTGGTCAATATCCAGTTAGATGCATGCCAGCTAGCAGTGAGTAATCACTTTCAGCTTCCTCCCTGTTTTTATTCAGCTTCATTGATGGAAAATAAAAATGCATCCAGCTGATATGATACCTGTTCACTTCTCATCATTCCT
This sequence comes from Leptocoma aspasia, assembly GCA_013399835.1. Taxonomy (NCBI): domain Eukaryota; kingdom Metazoa; phylum Chordata; class Aves; order Passeriformes; family Nectariniidae; genus Leptocoma; species Leptocoma aspasia. The sequence goes on from VXAX01003267.1 coordinate 138,040, forward strand.
TTGAATGCAACACCATAAACACAGGCGGTAACACTTGAAATACGACTTTGATTTTATCTTGGACATTATTCAGTGTTAATATTATGTAAGTCTTTATGCATCTCATTTGTAAGCACCTTTGTGGAAACACCCTGGCCATCTTCTATAGATAGGTGACCAAAATAGTTACTTTTACATATATATATAAACGAAGAAGCAAGTCTGAAAGAGGATAATGTAACTGTTACCTGAAAAAAATGCTAACTGTCAACCATTTTTAATTAAGATGGTAATCTTGGTAAAGGATTGTTGTAATTTGTCAAATGAGTGTTTGTGTGGAGTTGCAGATAGCAACTCAGTAATGAAGTCTCATAGTCTCTCTGTGCATGTTCTGCAGAACTACATGGAGGAGACATACACATCTACAGATTTTTCTCCCTCCCTCCTCTTACATGAATATATTCATATAGACATTATATGTATACACATTACAAGAAAATACATGAATATATATTTGTATTTTTCTTCGTATAACAACTTTTAACAAGGATATATATTAATACATGTCACTTAAAGGCCATTTACTGAAAACCTTCCATTTTAATCTTCTGTACATGGAGTCACCTGCCTTCAGGAGTGTTAGTTAAGATCCCATTATATATTTCAGTAGCAATCTGAGACACATATTTTCATGTTCAGAATAACAAATTTCCATATAGCTCATCCCAGTGACTGCTGAGAATGGCTACACGTTTAACTAAAACTTGGCTTAGAACTTGTAGGTTATTGTGAACTTTCTCTCACAGTGGGTCTAGCTGGGGTGGAGTTAATTTTTTTCACAGCAGCCCCTATAGTGCTGTGTTTTGGATTTGTGGCTAACACTGTGTTGATAGCAGACCAATATTGGCTGTTGCGGGACAATGCCTGCACAGCATCAAGACTTTCTCTTCCTCCTACTTTACCCATACCCAGCAAGAAGGCTGGGGTTTGGCAGAGCTTGGAGGGGATGTAGTTGAGACACCTGAGAATTGACCAAAGTATATCATATTATATATCACATAAATTCATGCTTGACAATAAAAACTGGAGCAGGGGTGAGGTTTTTTCCTAGCTTTTTGGGCAGCCCAGTGTAAGGGATTTTAAGAAATTGCCTGAATTGTAATCATCTGAGTTTGACTTCTGTAACACTGAACTGGGAGAAAACTGGGCCTGCAAAATCCAAGTTCCAAAATGTATGTAGGACATAATTGGTCAATGTAAATGGCTTGAGCTAAAATAAAAGTTGTGTGAAGCCCTAATAATCATGTGCTATGCCATTTAACCAACCTTCTTTTGCACTCATACCGTATTAAAAATGAAAGTAACTGAACTAGTCTGTTGAAAACAACATTTGCCTCAAATATATTCATATACATAAGATAGACTGTAAATATATTTTCCAGTAAAATTTGTGTACTAAAAAGCACCACATTCGAAATGAAACTGCTTGCCAGAAAGCCAATCATGTCCCAAGCTGTATCAGAAGAAGTATAGCCAGCAGGTTGAAGGAGATGATTCTGCTCCTCTTTTCTGCTCTAGTGAGTCCCCACCATGAGGACTGTATCCAGCTCTGGAGTCCTCAGCATAGGAAGGACATGGACCTGTTGAAGCAAGTCTAGAGCTGGACTACCAAGTTCATCAGAGGGATGGAGAACCTCTCCTATGAGGAAAGGCAGAGAGAATTGGGATTGTTCAGCCTGGAAAAGGGAGGGCTTCAGGGTGACCTAGTTGCAGCCTTCACCTTGAAAGAACTTACAGGAAATATGGGGCAAGACTGTTTACAAGAGCATGGAGTGACAGGACAAGGGGAAGTGGCTTCTGATTGGTAGAAAATAGGTTGAGATGAGATATTAGTAAAAAATTCTTTTCTGTGAGGTTTGTGAGGGACTGGCAAAGGTTCCCAATGGAAATTGTGGATGCTCTATCCCTAGAGGTCCCTTCAAGGGCAGGCCAGGCCGAGCAACCTGCTCTAGTGGAAGGTGTCTCTGCCCATGGCAGGGTGTATGGAATTAGATGATCTTCAAGGTCCCAACTCAAGCCATTCTGTGATTTTATGAAATGATTTTTGATTGCACGTATCTTTGTATCATACTGCTAATCAAGGTGGTTACCACAGTGAGGGAGAGCCAGACAGTGGAAGTTTAGTAGTGCCACCAGAGTTACGAAATTGTTTTTCTTCTGCCTCCTGTAGCATCAAAGTTTTCTTCCTTGCATTCTACAAAATTTAGTTACAGGTTTGACAAGGGTAGCTAGCAGTGCTGTACATGTACAGATGAACAGATGATGTAATTAGAATATGTGAGGTGAAAACTGGTATTTGGTTTGAAAATTAGTTCCAGAGCTCATTGTCAAAGTTCAGAAGGAAGTAGACTTCCAAAGAAAAGGTCTTTGCAATCAATATCCAAAATTCAAACACTATCATAAAATCTGTTATCCATAATGCCCACAAAGTAGATTTTGACCATTAACTTTGCTCATTTTCTGTCCCATTTGGGTACACACTCGCAAATGATTTTCAACTAAAATCTTTCCATCTTGAACATCCTTACTTCAGTTCAACTCTTTTTCCTAAGTGCTTATTTTTGACACTACACATGAAGAATAAAAACCCTCAGAGTGACAGTCTGTGATCATGTTTCATGTGGCAGACTTCATTTGCTTTCAGTTTGTATTACTATCAATTTATGACTTTGTTCCTTAAATACTTATCTTTTTTTTTCCACATTGTAACTGATATATTGAATGATGTATGTTTGAGAGGTATTTCAAGGATCTTAACTTCAGTCATTAACTGGTTACATCTTGGCTCAGGAACCTTTCGTTCATTGAGAGAAAGTTACTATTTTTTAAGCAAATAAAACAGCTTTTCAGTATGTAATTATTTTCTTATCAATTTTACATTTTCATGCCCTTTTGAGCATCTAGCACGCCGTGCTTGAATTTACATTTAGCTCTGCAGGAACTGCTTTAAATATTATTATTAAGAAGGAAGAAATCAAAAATCAAAGTGAATTTTTAGTACAATAGCAAGGTATAGGAAGGTACAATTGCCGCAACAGCAGCCTGGATTAGTGTATAGAGCTAACTCACAGCTTGACAGAAAATCCCTGCTGGGGAGGAAATGTAGGGGAACTGGCAGAATTTTGCTACATCTGCTCCCTACTGCTAATAAGCTTTAACCCATTTCATTTTTATTATGCTTGGTGTTTAGATATTTTGCTTCCAAAATTATATCTGTAACTATGAGAACACATAAAAGGAAGCTCGACAGGTAGGGCTGTTTAAAAATTTAAACCTATCAGCAAGGGATGTTAAAGGCCATAATGAGTAAGATGGTTGCCTTCTCAGTGTGGGATTTTAGAGTTCAGGCACTTCAGTGCTGGTAGAAAGGCTGAGCAGAAGTATTGGGTAAAACTGATTTCATAGCTTGAGTGGCTTGTACAGCCAGAAGGCACCATTAGATTATTTATTCTGACCTGTATATCACAGACCATTACATTTCACCCAGAAATTCCCAGTTTGAACTCTGTGAATATACTTGCACTAAAATGTATCAGACCTTAGGAGTTCCAAATACTTGATGCCACAGGGTGAGAATGAAAAGGCTGAGCTTTGCATGCAGTAGGAAGAGAGTTTGTCAGGTTGGTAAGTACACATGGTAGCATGACTACTTCTGCAGAGTAAGGCAAACAACCAAAGGCTTGTGTGGACTTTACAAAAGTGAAAAACCCTTCTTGACCCCTTTGAATTAGGGAAAAAAGATGTATGTATTCATATTGTATCAGAGCACTTGTATCAGAGTTCTGCTGAAACCATAAACAATTCTCTAAAATAAAAATTAAAACATGAAACCCCCACTCCCTAAATCAGCCATAATAAACAAAATTAAGACTTTATCTGTCTCATGACACATCAGTGGGAGTAATTAAGAGGGAAAATCAAAGTCATGTCCATTTTTAAAATTAATAATAATTTAATAATTGTCTAGTCTGCATTTCAGGTATTTTGCCCCTTTGCCAGCCTTGCTGGCAGCCATGTGGTTCTCAGTTTCTCAGTCCAGACACATCCACTGCAGTACTTTTATCTGAAATAATCTCAGTCCAGACACATCCACTGCATGCTTTTATCTGAATAATCAGTGCTATAACTAATAGCAATAAGCATCTAGAAACACAGGGGAAATGGTATTGTATGTTTTCCATTTGATATTATCACATGCTTACCATAACTGATTATACATTTTAAAATCTTTCTTTTACTCTGGTCATGGCATGATTGTCACATACAGTTATGAAATGTATTTTGAAGAGAGATTGAAATGTATAAAATTCATTGAGTAGTTGAAAACTTGATATCTGTGGGGCTGATGAGACTGTGCTTTTAGATACTGGGGTAGAACAAGATTGTGACACTTGCCTGAGGAATGAGGCAAAAATGGAAGTCTCAGTCTTTCAGCAGGAGATGCTTCTTCATTGCTGTGCATGCAGAAGCCTGTGTCTGTCTTTCAGCAGGCCAGTTTACATTTTCTGTTTTTCTTTCAATTTATTCTAACAAGAAATTATTTGAGCTTCCTTTGCAAGAAAAATTCCAGGTTGATAAGTCCAGAAAACAGAGGTGTTAGCCTAGTTATTACAGACTCTGTGTACATTCTTCAGGCTTTCAGTTGTTTATTTGTTCTAGAGACTTGTTCAAAGCTGATTATGTCTTCATAGAAATGTGATGCTGATTGCTCTTGTTTTGATCCTGTCAGAGCTTCTCAGTTTCTGAAACAAAAGGATGAAAACACAGTGATCCAACAATAGAAAAGAGAAACAAAATTAACAAGCAAATGATATCCTTCTGTACTAAATATAATCAAAAGAGAGCTTGTAAGGTTATGTCTTAAATTTCAACAGAACCCTTTTTTCTATCACACAGAAATGATGAAAATTTATACCACTTCTTGGCCTCTGTTGACAATCATGGTAAAAGATAGAATAGCAAGTTGTTAAATTATTCTGTTTGAGCAATATAAGCTATAGATCATGTAAAGTTATTGAACTGGTTTCTTATGAACTCTCTATTTTCATGAATTCTATATTTGCTTTGCTTTTTTATGTAATGCTTACCTATTCTTCCAGTGGCACAATTCAGAGACCATTCATCATGAAATTTTTGATTCTGCAAGGATTTCAACATATCCTTTATGCATCAGAAAGCTGTCTCAACTTATAAATCAAATTTACTGTATATTTATTGTGGAATTTGGGTCCTAAAGGTGTTGTTACTTAATTTTTCTGGTAGTTCCTTCTGACATACTTGGTTGACTACCATAAAATTTTAGCCCATCATCTTGTCTAATCCTAATAATAGCCATCAATATATTGTATAAATTTAAGATTTCCTATACTATCACTAAAATAACTTGGGATGTGGTCATTTCATCCTCCTGCAAAATGCATCTCTGAGAAAAGCTGTTATGCTCGGCATGTTAATTGCCAACCATTTTGTATCTTAATTACTAATTTTGCATCATTACTATAGCTACGTGCAGATTTTTTTCAGTATTATTAAGGTGAAAATTTAATTTGTATTTTTTCTAATGTGTGAGGCAGGATTATAACCAGTATAGCAAAAGAATAGATTAATTAGAAATCCATTTAAATTACAAAAATTGATTGAAAGCACCTGAGAAATAGTACTACCTCTAAATTTCTATACTCATATTTGTTCCCCTGTATCTGCTTTCCCTTTTTCACGTTTCTGTTTTCTAAAGATAGCTAAAGCCTGCACAAAAAAAAAATTACTCTGAAAAATGTGCTATCAAATGCTGCTACAAAAAATAAAGAAACACTTGGTTTGCTCTAGATTTTCCATGGTTCAGTAACACCAAAGTAAGTACAAGCTCAGTTTCCCAGTTGACATTGTACAAAATAATTGCTACATGACACAATGGTTACTGAACTACCTCCAGCTTTGTCCAACATATTTAGCAGTGAGTAGAGACGACTAAAATTTCTGAAGAACTTGTTTCTTTTTATATTTACAGTATTTATTTTATGACAGATATTCTGTTTATAAGGCTTCATCTTTAGTCTGCCAGTTTTGTGTTAATGTCTTTTTGACATGCATCAAATAATTTGTTTTATTTCCGAAAGAAATACAAAATGTGTGTCTTTCTTATTTTTGTAAGCTTTCCAAAAGGAACATTCTTGGCAATTTTATTGTTATAAAACACAGTGGTATTCATTATTTGAATTCAGATGTGTTATACCAGGAATGCATGTGGCCTATTTATTAGACAAACTAGGATGTAGAAAAGAATTGCTTCTATCCTACATTCTTTAGGAACTGACATTTTTATTCTTACGGAGTTTTCCTAGTGGAATCTTTACTTTTTTAAGTCATAAACCTATTGTTGTAAGAGACTCTAGCAAAGCTTAAACTGGATCTCAAGAGTTTGATGCACTCTGTTTAATGCAGGCAGTGTAAAAGAAATTTTAAATGTATTATTTAAAGGCATGTTAATCTTGCCACTGTAATGGTGTAATAATGCATACCATATAAGGTTTTCATAAACTCAGCTTCTAAAAGTAACATCACAGTATCTTTCTTTTTGTTCTCCAAGTCACTTCTTTGTAGAGATACCAATTATGCATTCATCTGTGCATCTTATAGCCTGATTCCATATTCAGCTGAGAAATAGTCCTTAGTCCTTACTAACACAACAAAAAGAATATTTCTCATTTAGAACAAAGGGAGGATAGTCAAACAAATTTATATAATAAATGTTAAAGGCCAAAATGTGTACCTCTTCCAGTTCAATTAAGCAAAATAATTAAATACTTTAAAAATGGACTGAAGATAGGTTTGTCTTTAGCTCATTATTCCTTTGTTTTCATTGTAATTTTAATAGTTCTGCCTCTGATTATTTTTTGTATTACCAATAAAATAATTCTATTTATAAGATTAGCAGCTTTAAAACAAAACTCTCTGTAAGTTTACAACCCTTACAGCCCAGTGTTTTTCATTTAACTCTACTCATTCTATTAGATTCTGGTTTGGTTTGTAGCAGTATTGTGAATGCATCAGGCATTCATTAGTGTGAGAGTATTTTGTGGCTCTCTGAATATGAACAATGAAATTTGGGTGAATCTCTACTAAGAACTGAGGCACAGAAAACGCAGGGATTTGGTGATACTGTGAACCAATGTGGTAATTTCTTGTATCAGTGCAATGTTCAGGAGAGTATTATGCATGCAGCAGTTCAGGTAACACTTTTGCTTTTATGTAGGCTTAATTACAAGTTTAGAAACTCATTGACAACCTTTGTTGTTCACCTTGCTTCTTGGGATATGAAAGAGCTATTTCTGAAGCAAACACAATGATAAATTTACTGGCTAAGGAATGTTTCTACCAAGCTCCCTTTTCACTTCAGTTTAGGCACAAAGTACAGGAAGTTCCCATTCTTGTTTCTCATTATTAGACACTTTACTGAATTGTATGTTGCTTAATAATTGTAATACTGTGGCCTTCACAAGTATTCAGTCAAGCCTTTTGACCCTGTCTATTTCTAACCAAACACTTTTGCAGATTTGGATTGAGCCTCCATCACAGAACAGCTTTAGAGGGATTAACACAGAGCAGTCTGTCTGGGTGGCTCCAGTGTAAGGCAGCTCCAAAGCCCTGTTCCTGTGGCAGGTGCCTAAAGCAGACAAACCTCCTGCTTGGCACTGTCTGGGACTGCTGTGTTTTAGTTGTCCATGCTGTCTCTACCAGTTAAACCAGAAATGAAGATACATGTATCCCCCTAAAAGTAGCATGGTGGTTCTGTATGTGATTTTCCTTTTGGAAAAAGGAGAAGAGGAACCTTTTTTCCTCAGAAGGAGTAACCACGTTGAAATCCTACTGGTGCCAGTACCTGTGCTGAAGAAGCTTCGGCTCTCAAAGCTGTTACCTGCATTCATCTACTTGACTCGGTATTCACAATTCATCTATAAAATCAGTCTGGACTATCACAGATGAACATAAAATTCCTTTAGAATCATAGAAATGTTGGAAGGGACTAATTGTGAAAAATCTGCGAGTCCATACCAGAAATCCTAGTTCTTTACCAAACACACCACTAGTATCAGCATAAATGCTTATTTAAGAATGTAGCAATAACCATGGTGGTGTAGACCTTGCTTGGTATTTTGACTCCAAACAGTAGCCCTAAGCAGAAGTGAATAGTAAAACCAGTAAAAGCATAAATCTACTATTCTCCTAACCTCAAACTATTTTAATTCATGTTTAAATTGATGAAATCAATTTTGTTATATATATCATAATCTTTATATAAATCAGTAACTTATATAAATTAAAAATAATCTAGGAATTTTATTATGTCTCTTTTATAATGCCCACTGAATCTGTGTTCTAAGAACTCGTTCAGGCTCCCCTTGAATCCCTGTAAAGTTCTTGCAACCAGGACATTCTCCATCAAGGAGTTGTAGGTGTCACCCACCATTGTTCATTTTGAAACCATGCTCTTACTAATGTCATTTGATGGTCCATAGCTCTTAGTACAGGAAGACAAGTGTGCAAAATCAGTTCTTATCCCTGTCCACTCTTTCTGTGTCATGTATGACTTCATAAGCCTCTGTCTTCTCATTAAGAAGGTTACAGAACACTTCCAATTAGACCCTCCAGAGCTTTTGATCATACTTGTCCTCCTCTGAATATATTTTGGATCTAGTATGCCCTTTTTCATTTGAGAGATCCAGAGCTGTTTATCTTACTCAAGACATTGGTGAATTGTGAATTTTTACAGCGGCATAAAGTTACCCACTTCGTTTTCTTTCTTTACTTGTTTTCTTAACTGCTGTCAGCTTCTGTGATTCTTTATTAACCAGTCCATGAAGACTTTCCAAGATGTCACTTAGCTTAGCATGGCAGTTTTCTCAGTGTTTGCAACAGATGTAAAGAAGAGTCACTTTCTCAGTCATCCTTAAATGTACTCTGTACCTTTGGTTTCTCCTGTGAGTTATTGAAACATGCATTGTATCGCCAGAAGAATATCAGTGTTTTCTTCAAGGTGGGAAAAGTCCTTTGTTGAGTTAAGGGGTTTTTGTAAAGCAATGTGTTAAAAGAATGTTTGTAGTCCTTCTCTGGATATGGCATGATATAGATACAATGCATATATGGAATTATATAAATGCAATGCATGTATTTAGAAAAATCTGCCTTTTGGCTTCCTTTTTTCAAATTTTCTGGATCTCAATCTTTTACGTCTTTGATAAATTAAGTAGCAGATGATCCTGTTGGCAAAGGGAAGACATTATGAAACATGTTTTGAGGACAGTCTAATGTGAGATTCAGTTAGAGCTAAATCACTTGTCTTATCAAATCTTTGTCCAAAGTTTTGGGATCTACCATTTCCTAGCATGACAGAATTGGAATTCTGTCATAGCGTGGTCTCTGAGATGATCCATTTTACATCCATTCCTGAAGAAAGTCATTGTTTTAGAACCGTTTATTTTCAGAGAGTGCCTTCTGCATGCGGAACATGTTACCTGATGTCCTTCTCCAGCACTTTTAAATCACATCGTGTAAAAGTATAGCACATGTAGCATCTTTCAATAGTCAGCCATTGAACCTTTAGATCTCCTTATTTTCTCCTGTGACACTCAACTTCTCTTAGTGCAGAGCTACCTTGTAGTATTTGTTCCTTGAAAGGATTAAATCCAATAGAAAGGTTAACAAGTGGAAATTAGAAACTTCAACATGCTTTTCCCATAAAATGAAAATCATTTGGAAACTGATAGCTAGGAAAAAAGGGTTAAAGGGTAAATATCTTTAGATGACAACTACACCTACAGATTAATGAAATTTATAAAGATTTGTAAAATTCAGGTAATGCATACTTTTAAGGAATCATTGCTTTCAACAGTGTTTGCCCCAACAGATTTCTTGTCTTTCAACAAGAATTCTAGAGCTTCCCAAGAATTATTTGATAGTTGTTTTTCAAAAATTATAACCCAAGCTATATGCTCTTCTACCTCATTGTTTTCTGATCAGGACTCTGAAGCTGTAGAAGAAAGACTAGACCAAAACCTGTGCTCCTTTATAGAACAGTCTAACAGTATCCTTGGGCAAGAACTCTTAAAAACAAGTTCTTATTCATAGTACCACAGCTGTTTACCAGAAGTAATGAATCTCATTGATGAGAGTGCAGAATCAATTGTAAAATCAATTTAGCCAATAAAATAATTCCTCTGTTGAATGTTTTCACTCTTAATACTTACTTATACTGTTTTAGCATCATATAATTTCTTAGCAGACCTTATGTATTTATCCTCATTTACTAGACAGGCTTTCATAAAGATACTCAGTTCTTTAAGAAAATTTTAAATTTCTGAAAGGTAACTCATAAATGCAGCATCCAAGTATAACACAAATGTCAGTGATTTCTTGAAAATAAGTCAGTAGAGGTCACTGTTAGAAGTACTTCTCCAAGATTCTGTAGCCACTGATAAAAGATTATTAGTCCCCAGTAACTCTATAATTTTGCTTTGTGCAAACTCTCAAGTTAAAGGTTATGAGTCTTACGGTACCATACAGGTGCACCACGAGTAATCTTTCACACAGAATGATTCTCATTTGTTAAATTTGGAAATGTACTTTCTCCTGGCCTTAATTTTCATGTAGTTCTTCATATTCTAAATGGCAGCTGAAGGCAAGCAGAAATAGCGAGTAATTGATTTAACAACCTAAGACAAGTACAGGGAAGTAGAAAAGTTTGTCTTAGTGCTTGATGTGACCTGAGAGAGCTTCTTTAGACTGTTTTTTTTCTAACCAGTACCTCAGCACCTTGGGCCAGCAAAATGGCCTTTAAGCCTGAATGAGCATGACTTTTTTTTTTTCTCAGTACAAAGCTCCAGTATTTCATCTTTTCAAACTATTTTACAGCACTCAGAGCAGAATTATATTGACAAGGTTAGAATTCATCTCCTAGAGGAGAATACTGTGCTCCTGTTAAGTGCTAATATAACATTTATGTGTAGCTACCTTAATAACAGCCCTGGCGAGCCTAGTGAAAGTACTGAAAGCAAACAGTACTCTGTGAGATTTTATTATGACTGAAGTGATTGCAATTTGAGACAAATTGTCCCTATTTCTGTTACCATATCAAAACCAGAAATGCTAAAGCAATTGCTACATGTTTGGGATAGAATTGCACTCCACTATCGTTAATATAGAAGTAAGTGCATTTTTCATGTAAACAGCTCACAAGGGTCAAGAATCAAAGATATTCCGTGCAAAATTCTTGTCAATAACTTTGTGAGTGAATTTTGAAATAAAGTGCCTGGAACGTGTCATTATTTCTTCCTCTCAAAGTTGAGAGCAAGTGGTTGAAAATTGAGCTTGTGAATTGAAGGTACTGCGAGTTATATGGCCTTATCGACTTGAGGCAAAATGACAGGTTTGTCTTGTTGTTATTTTTCCTTTCAGAGGTCAGGCAATGGACAATATTAACAGTATATACTGGAATGTAAGCAAACTGGTATATGAGAAAAGTTATTATCTGTGTATAAGTGGTATAAGTCACTAATATTAAAAATTCTTAATATACTGTCTCTTCATAAAAATTGAGGGAAAAGTAAGGAAAAATGTAATCCACTGGTCAAAAAAAGCATTTCAACTGCTTAGGTATTTGAAAGCTATTTAAAACCATCAAAAGAAAAGGAACTCAGTTACTCAGATGTAGCTGACCAAGTTAGCCAATTAGACATGCTGGTTGATGTGAAAACAATTTAAATATACATTCTCAATGAGCTCTGCTATTTAAAAAACACATTCTATCTTCTAAGAGGGTTTGGTCAGGATAATTCTGCTGTTTAGAACTATCTGAACTATATTTTTGCTGTATCTGAACTGAATCTTTAGTACTCCGACTTTTAAAATAAAACTTATGTAATTTACTGACTCATTACTGTAGTTTTGGTAGTTCCTACCATTTTTTTATTTTTCAAAAATCTTTGGTACAAACAAAAGTTACCATATGCAAAAAGACTTCTCTTAACTGCAGAATGAGTGCAAAATAAATTATGATCAGCTTTTTTTTTTTAGTGGTACAGGCATACTAATGGTTTGAGATTGCAAAAATGAGGAGATAAATCCATAATTGCTCAAGACGACATTTCAATAAGGAAAGTTGAGAGAAAAAGCAGTTTCCATTAAATAACTGTACTGCATATAATTTTTTAAATATTTTAACTGAATATGAGCAACATTGATTTCTACAACTCTGTAATATGGACAATATTTTGTTTATCTTTTAGGTTGAAGATTCAGAGATGTATCATGATGAAACTGCACTATGTGGGTTGCTTGCTGTGGTTGTAATATCTCACCTACCCAGAGATGCTGCCATTGAATGGCATGTTGTTGCAGTAGTTGATGATCCACTCCAAAGAAAACATTTTGCAATGAAGATGTTGTCAGATGGCTTCCAAATTGAGTGTGAATCTGTGGAGTCCAGTTCTGCATCTTGTGCATCCATCTCAGTACGCTTGGGCTTGATTTCATCATCTACTTCTCACCTTGATTTAGATGGACCTCTTCATGACTTAGTTGCTATGTTTAAACAAGCTGTCGACAAACTTTCAGAAGACTGCAGTGCCAGTCCTTTGTCCTTCAGAGCTTTCTTCAAGGAGCATGTCTTTGATGCTGAAACACTACAAAAAGGTAAGACTTGCCATGACAGGAACCAGGTGTAATACTAAGCATAAGGTACTTCTTGTTTACTTCTATATCAGATTTCATTGGAAGAGAAGGCAGTGTTAGATTTACAGCTGGACTCAATGATCTTGGAAGCCTTTTCCAACCCAAATAATTCTACAGTTCTACAATTAAGATAAATTTTCTCTTTTTCTGGTTACCAGGCATGTTTCTCATATTGAAAGGTTCTGTTCTTGGACTTCCTGAAGTCCAAACAGGATAAAGTCCTGGATTACTTTTGTTCTAATCTCACATCTGATTTTGAGTAGGAGGTTGGATTATATGATTTTGCTATAATCTGAGTTATAGGGCTGATTTCTAGCTAACTTATTTAAATAGAACTTGCTATCCAAACAAATTTGTTGGATTTTCCCCCAGTGTTTATTTTTTCAGAATCTCATTCCCTTACCAAGTAAAGAAAACACAGAGCAATAAGTATAATATTACAACTGCAATTTATTTCTTATGTTGTAGATCTGCATTTTGGGCTATGCTCTTTTTGGGACAACTAACATTTTGCAAGAGCACAAAAGCTTATTTTATGTGTCAGACCTGCAAAACTGGTAGACCATACTTGTATTGAAATCAGTAAGAACTTTGTTATCAATTCAAGAAGAAACAAAATCAGATCCTTAGTCTATATTTATCTCAAACATGCATGCACTTTAAAAATCCTTGCAGACCACAACTGATCCATATTAATTAGCTGACATAAATGTTAGCCCTCAAATATTCTACTGTCCTATTTTTTTTTCTTAACCTGCAGCAGTTTTTGAAGAAAATTCAACTTGACATTGTTTAATAGATTTAAAGTACAGGAATTGAAAGCTATAAAAATGTGGCATAGAATAAGCATATTTAATCCAGGAAGCAAGGAATGAACATATAGTCTGACAGAATGTTGTTGTTTTTACTACATCTTGTTTAAGAGCTAAAAGGAAACCTGATAAAACATATTTCTGGCATGGGATTAACATTACTGTTTCGCCTGCTTTCTTTCTGATATTTCTCAGTCCATAGAATAATTACTTCCAAACAAATTTCATTTGCTTTATAAAATATATTTCTCACTATAATATATTAATTGTGAGCATAAAAATTTGATTCAGTTCTATTCATTTTATACTACCAATAGCATAAGCATTGAAAGATTTGTGTGATTGTCATATATTCATTCTTGTTGTGTTCAGATCTCTGCACTGTCATAATAATTCCTGTCATTATACCAATTTTATCATTATCCCCACTGGTAAGAAATACATGCTTGCAAATCTGTAGAATATATAGAATACATTAAATTTACAAGAAGCTAGTTCACTGATGAAGAATTTAAAAATAAAATTTTTCTTCTTAGGAAAAATTTCTAGAAAGTTCATGCAATGGAAGAATAAGTGTGATATATATTCAAAAATAATTTCTCAGATTAAAGTGGTTGTTGCTGAAGTGTGTCTTGCTGATAACTTCTGATAGAAGACTATATGTATATATATATATATATATTTATATATACACACCCACATACACTTTTTCTGGTTCAAAACCAGAAGTCTAATTATTAATTTATTGTTAAGACACAGGACATATTCAAGTGTACTGGTAATATGTGTTCTTGGAGCTTTGTAAGACATGCAGTCTCCAGTGAAGCATCATCAGCTTTCAAAATGATGCAGCATATTAGTGAACAATGTCCTTGACTGTCTTTTGCACTAGTAGTATAATTCTGTTTCTCGTAATTTAAACTATACTCACACAAATATATTAACTGTCAGTTAAAAAGTGTTGTGTGAGGTGTCCAATTTGTTCCCATTAATTTCAGTATCCCATTGATAGTGTCCATAAGCAAGATGACATAAGTCTGTGTTTTATCTTCTCTGTTATTATTGGCAGTCTTTAATTTTGACAGGCAAGACTACTGCTTATAAACATTCTATGTGTCTTTAGTGTGTTTCCCAGTTTTAATATACCAGAGATAGTATCAGGTCTTTCTTTTGAATCCCAAGATATTTTAACCTTTCTATAAGACCAGATCAAGATATTAGAGATTGTTAAGTTCTGATAACAACAGCTCCTTCCATTTTCCCATCTGGCTTTTTCAGTTTATTCCCATTCCTTCAATAGCTCCTTCCAGTTTATTCCTGTTCTCCTCTTGAGCCTGTCCTGTTCAAGAATGCATGTGTCTGAATGAGGCAGGTCCCAAGAGGGAACAGAACTGGTTTCCACAGTAGCAGTGGCTGTGTCTTGTCAGCTCTGAGCATGGCCAAAACTTGCTCATATCTTTCTCTGTAGACTTGTCCTAAGATATTTTGAGTATTTGGATGTCTCAGTGGTGATTTCTACTACCTCCAAAGGTTACTCTCTGTTGCAGAGTAGGTCTAAGTGGATAACAGAATTTACTTATGCTACTGCCTTTCAAACCCAGAATACTGTTTTACTGGGACAGAGGATAAAGCAGAAAAGTACTGATCTTCCTTTGTAAATCTGCAGACCTAATATGCAGACTTTTAAAAAAATTTGTTTCCTTGATGTGGCTCCCAGAAAGCAAATTATATTGAGAGACCACTTTTTCAATTGCCATTTATTAATTCAGCTCAGGTAGTAGAGGTTGCTAACCATCTCTATGAGGATCCATTAGTGACACTTTTCATCTCTGACTTTTGTTAGACATTGTTAATCCCACAAGTAGGTCTGTCCTTTTGGGTCTTCACCTGCCAGCAGATACATTTTCTGCTGAAGAAAAATAATAATGTAGCAGGGAATAATAGACACTTTTCTTCAAATATTTTTAATGTGGAACACATAAAACATGTATCTGTAACAGAAAAGGTAGAAATTATGATGCTCAGAAATCAAGAAAGATGGTTTATGGAGATAGTTGTTCCAGGTTAGTGGATTTCAGGAGGACTTCCATCATGTCATAAGATTAGAAAATAGTCTTCAATAACTCTTGTAAGATCTTGAATTGAAATGTATTGTGTCCTCTAGCAAAAGCACAGAAAAGAAATAAAGGTAGCATTTTTCTGATTAGAACTTAAAATCATTGGAGTGAAAGGAGCAAGTACTCTCACAAGCCTTCCAAATGAGCCTCTGATTAGATAATATGGGGATTTTTGGTATAAAGAAGTTGTCATTTATTTAAAATTGTCCAAATAAATATTAGAAATATGTTGTTACCTGACAGAGTAAGATGAGAACCAGGAATATATCTACTCGGCATATTGTAACAGGTTATTGGAAATTATTACAGCCGCTGTTACGGATGTCAAAAGAAGCTAAAGGTTTGTAATGCAAATTGGAGACAGATAGCTTTCTGTCATCCTAAGAGCAGATGTGAAGTTTTATTGAACAAAGTGTAGTACTGATGGTGAACTTCTCAGAGGCAATCCCTCATAACATGCAAGAGCATTATGGGCACCGTGCTGAGACCACAGAAGGTATTAGAAGTAGGAGGATTAGATTAAGCTGACATATATACTTAGTAAGATGCTGTTAAGCCTTTAGAAGTCTTTAACATAAATTTGGCTATTTCTTTCTTATTCTCATTCAAATGTGCATTAATATAAAGGTGTCAGGATGATTTGCTATACCATGCAGTTGACTAGATTATACTTCTGTATAGGAATGATGAATGTTTATAAGTCATCACGTTATGATTTAACAAGCCTTGTTCACAAGATGTGTGCAAAATAATTTTGAATATTTATTTGGGAATAGAGAATGTCTTGCATTCACCAGACACCATATTCCACAATGCCTTTTTAATACTAAAGAAAAAATGGACTGGGAATATAAAAAGGCAAAAGAAAACAGGAATAGACCATCTGGTAGGAACATTAAAATTAATATATAATTAGTGTTTAAAGTGGCTCTGCTCTGTAAAGTGTAGGTCTAAAAGGCCCTTAGTACTTACGAGTTTATCAAGTTTCAATGACACTATATATTTTTTTAAAAATCTAATATGGGCTGAGTATAAGTCAGCTCAACTGTAAAAAAATCTTACTTGTAATGAGACTTTTTCTTCTGTTGCAAGAGAAGCCGTGGTGGTTAGGCACTCATTTAGAGTCCTTGCAATGACAGAGTAACACCCTGACACATGTACATGCAGCTTTGAAACGAAAGATTTTCCATCTAGTAAGATTTAAAGTAATCTATTTGATAAAACAGGGCATTATCAACACATTTTCCAGATGTTTTCCAGAACACAGAGTTTCCAGTACAGAAAGAATGCATTATGTAGTGTAAATCTGAGAGAGGAGGAGGAAGATCAGTTGAAGATACCAAGATGCATTTTTACAATAATGAATGTCTGTGTTCATTGAAGTTTAATATTTTTGTTACCAATGCACTTTAAATTCGTCCTAGAAATTTATTTCAACTTAACTTTCTTGATGGATATGCCATTATACAATGGGAAAAAAATCCCCATGGGGACAACTGGAATCTTAACCTTTACACATTTGTATGTAGGTCTACACATTCTCATGTGAGTAACTGGTATTACTCAGCAGTTGTGGAGAACTACTCACATGAGCAGAAACTAAACAGTCATTAAGAACCCTTTACTGAGTAACAATGAAGCAGGTAAATAAATACTTTTAAAATCAAATTACAGTCACTAGCTCAAGCTTTGCAGGCACTAACTAAAATGAAGTATTTGTTGTGACTAACATATATAATTTGGCTGAAAAAAATATTTTTAAATGTCATGATGCTTTCTGAAATAGACTGTAAAACTTAAGCTTGGTTTTCTACTGAATCCTATTAATTGATTCTCAGTGGAAAATGTGAGAAGAATTGTGAACCTGAAAGAGGAAAATTTCTATTTTAATTTCTTGGGTTTCCTGTTAAGAAAATATAATTACCAGGTATAATAGTTCAAGCAGAAAAAAAAAAAAGTTATATTAGTACTTTGGGAAATTAATCAGCTTATAATACACAGAAGCAATTAGAAAATAGTGATTCGAGAGTATGTTTGAAATTATGTGTTTGAAATTACCTTTTCAAAGGATAAAAGTAACCAAGTAAAGTTGGTCTTGAGCCACAGAGGTAGCAATCTTGCTATTGCTACCCAAACTATCCAGTCAAGGGAAGTGATTAATTAAATGGCTGTTAAAATGCTGAAATTTTAAACTTTTTCTATTTTGTTCAAGGTTGTGGTGGTATTGTAGATGCTGCAAGTCAATGTATACATATTTTTAGCAGAATATCTCATATGAAACTATGGGAAAGGATTTTTTGTTTGCTATCCAAGACATGGGGAATTGTTTTAATAGTAATGTTGTCTCTTGACTGAATTTGGGTAGAGAAGTGATTTATGCCTGTGAGGCAGCTTAAAGTATATTAGATCCTTCTTTAGGCTTTCTGTCCTTTAGGATGGCAAATTTATTTTTTAAGTGCACAGATACTAGATTGAGAAAAATTCAGCCCCTCAGTGCCAAGGCTAGGGACCAGAGCCAGAATTCGCTCTTACTCAGAGTCGACTACTTGTGACTTCTAAAGGTTATGGATTGCACAGATGTACATAAAAAAGCTTGACTAAGGCTTTAAATGGAAATAAATTCTTTAACTCTTTGACCCAAGATTAATTTAGAATATACCCCTTATATCCTTGATACAGAACACTAGCAGTATATTAGTAAGGTTGTTTTATAGGTATGGTGTACAACTTCATGTGTCTTTCAGAATTTCTGCCACTAAAATCTAAGATACATAAGATACATTTTTAGTTACTCTATCCATCTATGTTTCATATTATTTTGAAGTGCTCCTGACTAATTTGACTGGGGTTCCATAGCTTTTCTAAAATAATTCATTCACTAAATGTATAGACTTTAATTTTCCTGTCGAAGATTTACATCTTTCTTACAGGTGACCTGTAGTACAGAATGGACCTGTCAGAAAACAGACCTTTTGTTGAAAAAGTCATAGGTTATAAAGAAGAATTTCCAAAGTGATCTAATATGTTGAAAACAGATTTGCTTTCCTCACATATGCAGTTTGGAAGGTGCTAGACAACAGCAATCCAGGCAGAGGCTTTGCTGCTTAATGGTAGTTAATATGTTAGTTCAATAAATATTGGAATTTGTTGAATTTGTTAAGTAGGGTATATAATCAAAATCTTAAGAGAATAGATGTAAAGAAACTTACGGAATGAGAACCCAGTCTATTCTGTAATGAGTCAGGAGGAGTAATTTGATAATTAGCTCTACAAGGAATCAGAACAAATGAATACCCTTCTAGAAAAATGGTATCTTCTAGACAGGTCTAAGTGTAGATGGTCTGTCCATAATGCATAAATGTCTGTAAAACTGTATAAAAGTGCATAAAATGCATAAAGTACAAATGCCTTACTACAACAACAAAATTAATTTTGAGAAACTTTGTTTAGTGCTTTCTTGACAGAGAAGAGCTATAAAAGCATGACATCAGCCATGCCAGATTTGTATCCCCTGGTGTTTAATATGTGAGGGATATATGACGTGTCTAGCTATCCAGAAACCATTTGTAACAAACTTACTTTTTAGGGACACATCAGAGATTACAGTTTACAATTATACAGGAAGTTTTTCTCTGAGACTGTTTCAACATGCCAACATTTTGGTACCAATTCTATGATTCTAAATCGTTAAACATTTAAAGAACTTTGATTTCTAAAGAAGTTTTCATCTTTTGTATAGATCCATCTCTATACTACTTTTTGTTTACAAGTGAAGAAAAAAAAAACACTATGATGGTGTTTGGATGAGTGAAATTACATCTGACATACAAAGTCCACTGAGCTTAAAACAAATGTAGGCTCAAAATGAACTGGGCATAATATCATAGCTGCATCCTTTGTTATTATTTATTCTAGATATTTATTTAGGACCATTGCTTGAAACAGAATACTGCAGTAGAGGGACCTTTAGCATGACTAGCTTGTCTTTTGTTTTTCTTCTTCGTTAGTACCAAAATGCTTGCCATTTGCTCTTTGTCTAGCAAACCTAAAAAATAGATCTATGAAAGAAAATACTGAATTTTGCAAGGAAGAACTGTGTACAGAGTTACATTTCCAACCAGTTGTCTGGCTGACCATTGTCATTCTGTCACATAACCTCTGCACTGAGAAGTATCAGTTCTGCTCAGAGCAGTAATTTGTATAACTCTTGGATAGAAAAAGGGAAGGTGAGGTGTCTGAACTAGCACTGACTGATAGCCAAAACCACCCATAAATCTTACTTGAAAGTCTTCTACTTCATCTCCAGTGTCTCCTCTAGTGCTTCCTTCTCCAGTATCTCAAAGTTAATTTATTTCTGTAAGATCTTGCCTTTTGTCAACTGTAGACAGCACTGATGGTGCCTATCATGTTTTGTCACGTGCCTTGACTGTCATAAGACAAGCTGGACTTTCCTTGTTGGGACTTTTCCTTGAGATAAGCAGCTGCTGAAAATCTAACTTTTAAGGGTTCTAGTAAGTATAACAGTTAAATGGGTAATGCCTTAAAGTACTTTTGTAAAGTGTCCCAGTGTCAGCCCTGTTGAATTCCTCTGTTCTGCAAGCAGTAGGATCTGGTATCTTCTCTTTGTTGTCCAGATCTATCTGTTCAATATATCTGGTATCAAATACAGCTGTCAGGAGTCTGTCAGTCTGAACACACATCTGAGCAGTCTCTAGTTATCTAAAAAGTTTGGCCATTTGCTTGGAGACAGACATGATTTTTTTGTTACCTAATGGCATGGAATAATTGTTCACAAAATTGCAAAGCTAAAAAGAAATTGACATAATATTCTGATTCAAACCCCAAATGCAGGCAGCAACTTAATGGTATGAGAAGATGGTGCTGCAGGCAGAGTTTGATTTTTTTCAAGGCTGCTAAAATGTGGATCTAGATTTTTTTTTATTATTATTAGATTGCAGTCTTTTAAATTCTGGAAAAAGTTGTGTCTGGAAAATGGTCTGAAGGATATTGCTTCGTAATTATTGTCTAAATTTTAAAAGTGTCACAAATCAGATTTACATTTAAAATATTTTCAGCATGCATTTTTAAAGGACGATTTCTTTGGCTTTGAAAATTCTCAAAGTTACACTCTGAGGTAGAAGCAAATATATTAAAACTGCTTAGAATCCATAAAAGTACTGTAATTTTGTTCAACCACTTTACTGCCCACAAATTGGGCTTGGGGTTTCATTTGACTTCTCTGGTATAATGATTCCATTTTACCATGAAAAAGTGGAGAGGAAGGTTGTTTCTTGGTTTTGCCATCTGCACTGTAATTTATAATCCAAGAACACAGCTGTAACTAAGCATCAAAAGAAAGCATTTTGCCATTGTCACACTTCATGCAATTAGACTTTGCATAATATATGCAGTTGTGCTCCCAATAGCCTATTTCTTCTTAAATTTCTGATAAAAAATTTAGGTTTAAAACAGCATAAAGTTATTATGTATTAGTGAGTAATTTGAATCCTTATTAAAACAAGCAATGAAAAATCCGCATTTTTTTAAACTTGCTTTGGACTTTGCTCAGCCTTTACAAGTAATGCATCATATCAGCTGGGTTAAAATCCAATTAGTAGCTCTAATTCATTGTCACTGAAAGCACATTTATAATACAGTCCCTTTAGTCGTGTCTCTTCTATTTGCACTGTTCAGTTTGAAGTATCAACATTGGAAAAAGGTAATTTTTTTCATTGTAGTAAACTAGAACATTTCTTCTGTTTCGGCATTACTTCTGAATGGCAAGAGTGTAGCCAGCAGATAGAGGGATGTCAGCTGGCACACCTGAAATACTAAGGTAGGATAATCACAGAAGGAGATTACCAAACTGGAGGAAGTCCAAAGAGCCACTAAAGTAAAAGTTCATGTGAGTGGCACATAGAACAGAGAAAAAGGTCTGAAGGAACTGGCTTAGTTCCACCTATGGAGGAAGCAAATTGCAGTCTTCCTTTACCTTAATAGGATTGCAGAGAAGGAGAGGATTTTTTCAGAGATTAACTACACTGGGATAAGGAGCAACAGTTATGAGTCGCAGCAGGAGATACTCCAGTTGACACAAGGATTGAATTTTTCTCTACAAGAGTGAAACCCACAGGCTGTGACAGCTCCACCTTGGAGATCCTGAAAACCTGACAGCACAAGGCCCTTAGAAAACTGGTCAAATGTCTAAAGTTACTCTTGCTCTGATCATCAGGGAGATTGGGCTATATGGTTTTCAGAGAATCTTACTCCCCAGAGTTAGTCTGTGATTCCCAAAATTATTCTATGACTACATATTATTATTAAATAACAATGAATTGGCCAAAAATAGTGACATTTAACTGCAGATTCAGAAAGTAAAAAAACTGTTTCTTTCTGTCTGTCATTAATACCCCAAACTCTTACAAAAGATTTCTCCCACTACCTACTTGAATAATAATTTCTGAAACCAACAAGCAGGTTTTTTTCTATGAGAGCATATCTCTGAAAGAGAAATGGTCCTTTAGAAGTGTCTGGACTCTTTGGTTTTAGTGAGAGCTCTTTTTAACTCATTTCTCTACAGTTTGCACATTTGTGCTTTCTTCTTTCCATTTCTTCGTCTTAACAGAACTCACACAAGTTCAGAATTAGAATTATCATTGGGCTGTTATATAGCTAGAGTATTTCTTATGAGAGTCTAAAGCCAGTGTGCTTCTAGAGTCTAATTCGTTTGATAATGATTGAGACATCTGAGTATGAGAAATCCTGTTATGAAGTTCAATATTTATGTCAGCAGTAACGTCCTATCTTCTATAGGAAGAAACTTTGTTTTCCTCATTTAAGCATATTGGTTATACCATTTGATAGGGGGGCTAGGCACTAATTTGACTGGGGTTTAGTAGGTTTCTAAAGTAATTTTAAAATAATCTGCAAGATAAAAAATTTTCAACTATAAAACCCCTAGAGAACTTCAAAACTTTGTTCAAAACTTTTGCTTATTAGAACCTAAAGACTTTAGGAACTTTGAAAATCAAAGTTTATTCTCTTCACCTAATAGTAATATTGCTGGAAGGAGAAAAAAAAGTATTTTGAAGCTGTTGTTTCTGACATTTACAGAGTCCTGGCTTGTTTTAATCATTCTACCAGGAATGTAAGAGTTGGTATTCCAGATAATTGGGTGAAATTAGGTGTAAGAAAAATAAGAGTATCTCTCCTATTTTACTCTTAAATATATCACAGCTATATCA
Source organism: Leptocoma aspasia (assembly GCA_013399835.1). Classification (NCBI taxonomy): domain Eukaryota; kingdom Metazoa; phylum Chordata; class Aves; order Passeriformes; family Nectariniidae; genus Leptocoma; species Leptocoma aspasia. Next base: position 160,978 of record VXAX01003267.1, read on the forward strand.
CATCCATTTACTGATGCTATGGATGTAAATTGTTTGAAATGTACAAACAAGTTCCTGTTTGTGGCACAGAAGAATTGACTTTCTAACTTCACATAGGATAGCAGAATTATAGGGTTTATTTTCGTGAAGTTCCTGGCTTAAGTTACAGATGCTCAGCACCTCTCAAAATGAGCTTCTCTTTAGAGGCAGTACAACAGTGAGAACAGTTAAGCAGAGCCCTGAATAAGAAGAGGAATAGTTTGTTGAAGTGCGTGTCTTGCTCCAGAAAGGCGCCTGAGATCAAATCTGTTTTGGGATTGCTCTTCTAATGGCCATAACTTCATAATTTTAAAATAGTCCAGAGATCTTGTCATTTCCAAGCTTTTATGAAAAGAACAAATAGAATCCAGCCTAAGGCATTTTCTACAGTTATATACATGAAGATAAATATATTCTAATTTAGCTGATTACTCTTCTTTTTTTCTGTGCATTTAATACATAGAATGTGCTTTGAATTCTTTTGCATTATATCATGTAGCATAACTTAACCTGCTGTGATTTAATCAAGTATTTGGGTCACTCAAACTATAATAGCAACAGAAATAATAAGGATTTCTAGCTTTAGATTAGACTTTTTAAATTTTTGTTTTCTTAGTATTTTCTCTTCTTGTGATTGTTTTTATCTGTGATAGCATGCAAGCACCTAAACTTTTGATCCTTTAAAAATTTGGAAACAGAAACTTCAACTGATTAACAGTGCGTTCATTAAAAGCATTGCTTCTCATTTTTGGCTTAACTTGTTTCAGAATACTTTATGCGGGAGTTTTGCAAACTTGTAAAGCATGTTAAAATTTCATTTTGGTAGAAACCATGCTGCGTAATACTTCCTTGCCACATAAATTAATGCTTATTCTGTAATAAGTTTAGCATAGGATGCATCTCAGAAAATATCTTTGGCAAATATGGATTGAAAGGAACACTTCTATGGTAGGTAGGAGTTAAGCACATTGCTTACAATATTCTTCTGCATTTTTTCATGGGTTTTACATTTCAGTTTTTGTGAATATACTGCAGAGAGGCTGAAAAGCTTTTAGGGAGTTCTCATCACTTAAAGCATACTCATTCACAGTCAATTATAATAAGATTTTATCAGTTCCAAGGTGCATTCATGTCATACTATAATAGATCTACTCTAAGAGATAGAATATTTTTAGCTCTGAGCTGGCTAGGAACCTCGATTGACTATTTTAATCATTGTAAGACACATTTCAAAAATATCCAGTCATACCTCCCACGCTATCATTTAGGAGAAAAAGCAAACAGTACACTTTTTGCAAGACACTAAGACTTACATATGATTGCCCAAACATAGGAAGATTGGTTTATTATTCTGGTACACAAAGGAAACCTGTCCAAGAACTGATGGAAAAGCATCATTCAGCAGCCAGAAGAAGCCACGGAATTCGAGGCAAGACTTTGGCCCATTTACACCAGAATAATTGTAGTGAGAGACTGCAGTTTCTAGTCCATTCAAAGAATGGTCCCTGCTCTGATGTGTAATTTGTCAAGACAGATAAAACAAGCTCAAGCTTGTTTTCAGCAAATACTAAGAATCTGAGCTGTGAATATTAAGTCACATGTCATTAGCTACCGTTCTTCTGGGTTTTAGGTGGAATGAAATCCAAACCTGTGAAATTAACAGAAATTATATTAACATCACTGGGAAAAATCTCAAGCACAGTTGACCCAGTTCAAAGGCACAATTTAATGCTTCATTTTCAATAGGGATGATAGAACCTGTGAGGCTTCATCTTGAAGTACTCCACTTGATCTTTTATGCTCTTCCATTTTGGTCTCCTGGTTTTGTCCTTTCTTTTAACCTCCATTCATCCCTTATTAAAGGGACACATAAACCATGTTTCAGCCTCAAGTCATGAAATACAAGAGTAAAACTTGAAGGCAGGCACAGTGAGCCAAAAATCAAGAGGCAGCAGTTTCTAGTTTCTTGATCCAGAAAAAGGAGATGTGACTGACACAAACCAGAGTATAGCAAGTGGGATTATAAAGCCAAAGCTTCTGTTTTAAAAATGCATTATTCTGTGCTGAAAATATGGTTGGTAGCCAGAAGTAGTAAGCAAAAACATGTGTACAGAAATTCACAGCTTGGATTCTACTGGGTGTTATTTATTAAATCAGGAGCCACTAATATGTTTCTTTGTCCCCGCTGCAAAAGGAAAATAGTAGCATGGAAATAAAAGAAACTTGATAGACCACACACAGTCCACACAAGGCATGGACAATGCAACACATCCACCCTGTTGGTTGTTGCCAATATTTGAAAAAAGAACAGGTTTTGTATTAACAAAAGGAATAGAGAGATTGGAAAACAAAAAAAAAATTCTTTTTAGGTTCCTGGTACTGTGAAGTAGTGATGTGTCCCCTGAGAAGTGCTGAGTGCTGTTCAGTGCCTGGAATCTGCATGGAGACAGCTGGCTTCCATTTAAGGTAGAGGTAGAGTCAGTGGCCAGAGCAGCATAGCTTCGATTCAGAAGAGAAGTGCAGCCTTGTGTTGGTATCAGGATTCCTAAGCAAATTGGAACTCTTCTGAAGCATTATTCAAGTCAGTGATTATGATGGACCAGAACTTGCATGATAAAGTCAAAAATTTGGGTTTGATTTGTTGAGACATTACAAAAAACAGTGTCACCTCTCATTATACAGCACAGTTACATCATTTTTAATTTGTAATAATGGGCTTTTTTTTCAGTTAAAGAGAATGTCTCAGTGCCATATGAAGTGCTCACTGTCATTGACTGAGTAGGCTTAGATTGTTGTCCCCTCTGTCACTGACCTTGAGCAGTTTGCCTGTGACTTCAATACATGCTTGTGCAAGATCAAGAGATTCCATAGAAAATTTGTGGCCTCCTAACTTAGTTATGTTTAAGCACCAAAAACATCTCATGAATTCAAATAATCTTTCATTTATTCATGTTTTATGGATGGTGTTCTGTCTTTCCTTTTATAAAACAGTCCTACACTGGGCTTGGTGTGTGTTTATTCAGGGCTTTGTCCTGCACAGAATACCCTTCTTTCATGTTCGTTCCATGATATTGTAACATACATTTTAAAATTTAGCAAAATAGAGAAGAAAGAGGAAAGACATGCAATAATTTTTCCTGGGTTCTTGGTGATGCATCAGCTTTTAGTTTCAAAACAGAACACGAGGTAGCCTCTGTACATTCACTTCACAGTACAAAAATTTGACCCATAGCAGTGATAACTTTGCCTTTTACTTTATATTAAATCAACTGGGAAATAATATTATTACTTGTACAGTTCCTATATTAAACCACATGTTGTCAATTAGGAACAGCAAGATGGTACCATTAGAAATGCTTATGCTTTAGGTACTGCAAAACACTCGAAATTAATGTGGTTTGTAATATAAACCTGAATGATTTCTCTAGGACATGAAACAGCCATGAATTATTATTACATACTTCAGAGGAAGCCCTTCAGAATAAAAAAGGAAATTGAACACTTAAGAAAGTATTTGGGTGCTGTAAGAAATACCATGTTATCCTTTATTAGATTATAAGGGCATCAACAGGGTAAAAGCTTTAAAAGAACAGGCAAACATGACAGTAACATGTACAGCATTATAAATTCTTTATGTGCGCAGGTACCATGTAAATTGACTAATTTGAAATAGTATTTATTTTTAAGATGCATAAATTAATGTGTTATAGAACATTGCACTAGCAAATGTGGCACCAGTTAAATACATATGCACATACCTAATCCACTCATATAAATGTTTATCTGCCTTTCTGAACTGAAGCTCACATTTTAAATAATCTTACTAAAGGTGGTCCCATAAAAAGACTGGGAAACAATAAAAATCCTTTAACAAATGTTATCAGGCCTGAAGAACTAAGTATTAAATAATCAGAGGACTGTGATAACTACATTAAATCAGAAGTGAAGATCAGAAAACAAAATTAAATGTAAATTTTATTCATTGTCCACACAAACACAATTATATATAGNTATATAAAATTAATATAGAAACATAGTCTGTGTAGTTAAAGTATTTTGAGTAATTTATTATTATCAAAATTATCATCTTCCATGCCACAGTAATGTGCATAAAATATTCTCCTTGTTTAGAAACATAGTGGGGTAGGGGGATTTCTGTGCTGCTTATGTCTGTATGACACATGGTTTTAAATTTAGTGAATGTGGTCATTCAATTGCCTGGCTTGATGCAGAGATAGAGTATGTATCTGGGTAGATAGATAAGAGTAGATGCTTGGGAGAAACATGATTTAGACTGTATCATATTCTTCCTTTTAAAAAC
>VXAX01003267.1:165343-186161 GCA_013399835.1 Leptocoma aspasia
TAGGATAACCTACAGTAAATTCTTCACTGCCAATAATTCAGTTTTTTTAATTCAAAACTTCTTACCTACTTTTAAGTTCATTGTGACACTACAGTAAAATAACATATACAGATCTAAAATTTACAATTTTAAGGTATGGTTATTGCTAAAGCTTAAATATTATTTAAAGCACTTTACTTGTAATTACTGATAGAAATTTAATTTTTAATAACTCTACTGGAAAAAAATATGTGAAGCCAGATATTTTAAAAGTTAAAATTATTATAAAATAATTTCTATTATTATATTTTAATATGATAATATTTTTAATTTTTTTATCTTTTAAAAGCCAAAATTATTGTATAATATTTCATGTTGTTATCATTATGTGAGTCAGTTTGATTTATCGCAGCTTGGAATATTAGACAAGGCATGAAAGGGTAGGAACAGTCTTACAAGTAAAAAAAATATATATTCATATATATATATATGTGTGTGTATATGCACATTAATATCCTCTTGCTCTCTAGTCTCTTCCAAGAAAAGTTTCCCCATGTCAGTCAGCTGATCCTAATATCATCTTAGAGTAAACAAGATATTTTGAAGTACAGACTTCTTTTCCTTCATGCTGTTTTAGCTATGGCTTTATGTAGGTAAATACAAGCCCTTTGTGGTTATATTTAGCTTAAGTACTAAGCTTTTCTTTTTACCTTTGTCTTGCTGAAATACTTAACATTTTCTGGGCTTTCATGTGTTCATTATTTGCCTAAGCAGCCTGCTATCACTATCTTCCTGACGTTTTAAGAAATTTCAGGTATTTTCTTATAAGCTAGGATTCAGGCTCAGTGTTTTTAGAGACCATATTAAGTTCCTAGTATTATAAAGTATATCTTAAAAATGTTGTACTTCAGTTTTCATCCAAAATGTTACTTGCATCTGATTGCAACCCTGCAAACTCATATTGGCTTCTTCTTAGTTTTCAGAGTGCTGCATTGGAAGTGTTCTGTCTATTCATAAAGTGGGAACAGCATGGCAATAGCTGCTCTGGGGTCTCCAAACTCATTTTTCAATGTACCAGTTGGAGAGACCATACCAAAACAGAGAAAGCAAATTTTACCCTTATACTGCTGAGGTTGTACTTCACAGACCATATCTCATCTATTGCTCTGCCATCCGTTACCTCACAGGAAACTAAGGGCAGATGCATAATTTTTCTTGCAAAGGCTAAATTATATAGGAACTAAACAACTCTACTTGATTTTCATATATTTGCAAGTTAAATTGCAATACAGGAAATTGGGGACAAGCACATTCTGCATCTTGAATGGTCAGACTCAACACTAGAGCTCTTGATACAGTTCTCAGGGAACAACCCTTCTGCCAAATGTTCACCATCACAAAAAACCAGACACACTATAATCCTTAACAAGTATTTTGTAAAACAACTGCTGTAGTTCCTGCAGCAATACTTGTTAGTTTTACTAGTTGTGTTAAATTTACAAAGTGACAATTCCATGTTAGCTCATTTGATAAATAGCCTTTGACCAGATATGAATCTTTTATCTGCTCCTAAAGGCTAAACATTTCTGCATGTTTGGAATTAATTGCATTAACTTCATTAATCTGTTTCATGATCTTAAAGCTCCTACGGGTGTTTTAATCTGGTGTTTGAGGTGACTTTCTTGATCATCCCCAAGCTTCATCCTGCAGTTGTGAACTAGAGTTGACTAGTTCACTAGGTTGACTTAAAGCTGTTTGACTGTGATTGTTGTTGCTTGTCTTCTTTATGGATCACAGAGTTTATGTTAAATAAAACTCCTAAAAAGTCAAGTAATGAACAGGAAAGAAATACAATTTGTCTAAAATTTGCTAAAACGTTTTATTGTCCCTAAAAGCATAACCCTGACCTTCTGTTGAAGTGGATAGAATTTGTAGCCCCAGGAACCTTTCACACAGATTTCATTGCAAGATTGAAGCTAAAATGAAAGGCCAGGTAATTCACAGCCATTCTGCAGGCTGTGGACTGAAAAATTATAAGTACTGGGGTAGGTTCAGACTCTTAGCAATTAAAGAAAGACTGTCAACATTCTCAGTGTTCTGTCCATGCAGAGCTTGTTGAAAATTCACTAAATTCACCAGCATTAGTGTCATTTCCAGGGGAATATACGGTTTACTGTAGCAAAAATTACCTGGAAGCAGTGATTCCACTATTCTGACTTATTTCTAATAAACACATTAATTGTATTGAGGATTTCCAGTTTTATTCCTCAGCTGTTTCTTTAGTAGTCATGTATTTGCATACAATGTTTTTAATACATACCATTGTTACCAACCTAAAAGCTATTTTTTCTTTCTTACATATTCTCACTAAGAAACAGAAGGTTCTAAAATTCCCAGTTATGTATTTCATCTTGTGTCTTCAGAGATATCACACTGGTGTCTTGTTGGAATTTTGTAGGCAGCAGTTGTAGTGATGAAAAATAAAAAATATTCCTAGCTGTAGTACTTTTTATATTTTGATCTCAGGAGACCTTAGAAAGTAGTTTAGTTTCATCACCTGAATTTTACTGAGAAGTAACCTCGAGACAAGAGAAGGAGGTAATGACTTATTCACGTTTTCTCAGTAAGCCTGTGACAGAGATTGAACTTTTGTCTCCTGAATTCTAGCCAAATATTTTCTCAAGCCTACTCTCCTTCTGCACAGGAGAGCAGATTCCAAAATGCCAAAAGACATAAAAAGCAGACAATGTAAACAGGTGCAAATGAACACACAATTCATAAAATCCTGGCTCCACGTGAGTTGGTGGCAAAACTTCCTTCAGCTTTTATGGAGTCTGTATTTCCATCAGGTCAGACCGTCTTTTAAAGAAAATAGCTCCAAAATTTCATTAATGGGTCTTTTCAGATCTAGTCTCTTTTTCTTCACCCATATACAGTTTGAGTTACCATAGGTTCTCTAATGAAACTTGATATATAATTTGATGTCAGCTTGTATTTCTGAACCTGACCTTAACCCTATTATTTAAATTATTTTTGCTTTAAAGAAAAAAAATATGTGCTGCCTGTTCTGAAACACACTAAGCTTGGTTTTTATCATCATCATTCTGACCAATCTGTGTTCTTGGCTTGGTTCCTTTGTATTTTTATTATATACATATTATTTTATCTGTTGGTGACAAATTTCATTGTTACTTATAGATACTGTTAAATATATGTTCATTTATGCTGTGAACACAGAATAGGATGAAGAGAGATGTGCTATTGAAATTTTTAAGTGTGTTTTGGATTTAGAGAATACATGTTTGCTATAAAAGAATTAATGATTGTGTTAAAGGTTACCACAAGTTAATTACACTCAGTAAGTAATGAACTTATTAATAATCTGTGAATTAGTAATTAAAAGTTTATATGAAGAACATGTTTTGCTCCTGACATTAAAGTTTGGGGTAGTGGCTATGGCTATTCAGTGTCTCTGATTTTATTTGCTGCTTTTTTAAATGATTAAACTTAGCTTTCTCCTCCTTCAAATAATAGTCTGTGGCAGTGGGTAATAAGAACGCACTGAGAATAGAAGGCAAGGAAATGACTTGGTGTCAAAATTAAATAATTTGGAATTCAACAGGAAATAATTGGTCTCTATGTAACCAATGTCTTTCAAAAAGCGTGAGAAAGAAAGTACTTTTCTTTTTCTTAATGTTCAAAAGGAAGGTTACAAATGGCTGAAATCCATAAAGTGAACCTTCATGCAATCTTAAAATAGTGTCATGCAATATATTGATGCTGATTTACATAAAGTCACTCTGGAGAGCAAATGTTTTCTTGAACACATTATTTCTTGAGGACTATATACCTTCCTTCTCCTTTTAAACTACTCATCACCTTCAGGGAATTCTGGCTAATACCGTTCTTAAATAAAGTGGTTCCAAAAGTAATGTGGCTTATTATTCCTCACAGGAGACCTTACTCTGTTTGGAGAGAAATGGTGGCCAAGATCTAAGACAGGAAATGCTTATGAGAGATGAGAGAAATTCCACTGACCATGGCATAAAATTGAAAAGGGAAAGTCAGAACAGGACATCTGATGTATAATGGCCATTTTAAACTAGTGGTAGTTTCCTGAGAAGCTGCCTTCCTTTTCAAACTTTAGAAATGAAAAATATGGGTAAAAAAAAAAACCTGTACCAAATCACAATATCCTTTCCAACGTATCACCTGTAAAAATGTACTGTCCTAATGTTAGAACAGTAAACTAACTGAAAAACAGCTGATACAGAAATTAAACACATCAGCTTGTCCTGCAAAAGTTAAATTATTACTCGTTCTGTGTGTTGTGCCATGGACCACTAGGTATTTCATTGTTCTTCTGACAGCTTGGATTCAGGATTTTGATCTAGTTTTTAACACCATGTTTGCTATAGAAAATATTTCATTCCATTGAGCTAACATACTGCTGAGCAGGAAAAGATCCTAGCTTACACAATATGGGTAAAGCTGTGCTCAGTGTGGTAGATGCTGACCTGTCACATGGTAAAAGGAACTTCAATACCATGTCAATGAAACTATAGATAAAGATGTAGTCTACTCTTACTATGAGACAATTAAACCTCGCTTATTAAAATTGTTTTGGTGTCTGTGATGAAGATTAAAGACAAAAATTAAGCTTGTTGGAAAATACTGTGGCTTTAGGCCAGACTAGTCAATTGCTGCATATATAAGACTAATTTTGCAAGTAAATCACCAGCAATGTATGCACATGACCTGTAGTCAAATTCATGGAAGAGTACCAGGAATGTGGAATTCCATAGGCTGTGCTCTAAGAATTCATAATTACAGTAGTGTAACCAGAGGAGTATTATCAAAAGTCACTGATGTGATTGTATTGCATATATCTGTCTTGTTGTCAGAACTAATGTTAAAGTCATACTTCCATTATCCTTCCTAGTACAGGTATGTCAAACACAGTGTAGTACAAACATATGCCAAACTATCTTTCTCTACATCAAATATTGTCTGATGTTTTCCTTAATATAACAGGCCAAAGCTATCAATGTGAACAGTGTGCCAGTCATTGGCATTAGGTGTGGATATCATATAAATTTTATCAGTACTTATCTGAAGAAAATTGATTTTACAATGAGGATGGTGAAACACTAGAACAGGTTGACCAGAGAAGAGGAGGATGCCCCATCTCTGAAAACATTCAAAGTCGGGTTGGACAGGGCTCTGAGCAACTTGATGTAGTTGAAGATCTCCCTGCTCATTGCAGGAAAGTTGGTCTAGATAACCCTTAAAGGTCACTTCCAACCCAAACTATTCTACGATTCTATGATAAAAATTGAAAAACAGCTCTTGCTAAAAACATTTAATTTCTACCAACTAGTAAGTACTAGTTGAGAAGGTACATACTTATCAAAATTCAGGCATCTTTTATTTCTGACATCATTCTCTATTTATATAAGCAAGTGATAATTTCTTTTTTATGTTAATGACAAGCAAATAGTTAACATTAGGCCTTTATGCAAAATGTAATGGATTTCCTTTAATACTAATGATATCTTTCCTGGAGTTACCTTAAGGCAGTATAGATTTGCTTTGCTGTGCTCTAGCTGAGTGACTTTATCTAGAAGAAATGTTCATTGATTTAAAAGGTAACAGAGAACCGTACAGGTTGAAAGACTTGATTCTAATTGATGGTTAATCAATTTTTAATCAAAATCAGAAAAGAAAGCAAAGGCTACCAGTTGGGTGGCGCTATTTTGATCTCTTAAGATAGGGGGCTATGTGAGGTTAACTTTTTTATGTCCCACCAGCTAATATAGTTGCTTCTCCGAGGTGATTACAGCTATGTCTGTGACGGTATAGTGCCAGAGCACATTCCGAGTTGACAGCATTTTCTATACTGTCCCCTGCAGTTCCTCTCCCCAGCACTTTGTGCAGTCTGCAGGAGGGTTATGGGCTGGACAAACTAGTGGATCACTTAGGCCAAGCTTTCATCTTTATTAGGTGTATTTGTTTTTTTCAGCGCTTCCTAAAACCTTATCAGGTGGTCTTGGGATCATGGTGACATCACTGAAATTACTAGTTTTACCACTGATTTTGAATAGAGTCCAAATTATTTTCTTAAATCATGTGTTCCAAATTTAAATTATTTTTTGCATTTGTTGTCTTGATTAGTTTTTTGCAAAAAACAGATTAACATGTTCAGCATTAAAACCAGCACCACATACCTGTGGAGGACAGTATGTGTGAAAGAAGAGAGCTCTCTAAACCCTGCAGGTCACAGTGATCCACCTACAAGTGTCCCCAAGGCTGGATGTTCAGTAGTTTGCTGCATGAATGCCTTTTCTGTAGCACCCTTCCACAGCATCCCTGTAGGCTGCAGGCATGGCCTCTGCAGTCATGCTGCTACTGTTTGTGCATTCAACTATTTAAAACCCTTTAGCTGAACCCCAGAATACAAGTGGCAACCTCTTCCACCAAAATCTTTTCCCCACCTCCCAGCTGTGCAATGTCTAACAAGGTTCTGTGCCAGCAATCCTATAAATATAGGGGAATATGTCACTGTGAGTTAGTGCCTCTTGCTTTCACCGAAGCAGACAAAAGTTTACTTGGTGACCCTTTATTAATAATTGCATTAGCTAGAGCAGAACCAATATATTAGTCTTAGCTAAATTTGGTTCTTTAGGGCTAAAAGTGTGTGCATTTATCTTACCTAACAGTGTGTATATGAAGTGCTTGCTCCATAAAAAATTACTTTCTATGGTGCATCCATTTAAGTACGTCAGCTACACATTGCCCACCAAATGTTACCACTAAGACTGCCAGTGACATGCATATCCCAGGGCAGATTTAAATAGCTTCCTTTATTTTAATTAACCTGTCAGAGAATGCTTCTTCATTTCCAACACTTAAAATTAAGCTTGGCCTAAAGTCTAAATTTAGCCCGACAGCCATGATAGATTTGAAGACCAGTCCCTTTCACAAGGGTTTTGAAATATTCTCAGAGTTGCAAACATAAGAGGAAATGCAGACTAAAAAGTAACAGATCTGAGTTAGAAGCTTCCAGTTTATATTGTTGCTTTTCTGATTATAACTGCTTCTAGTCTATTTCCTTTAAAACATCTTCCAAACCAGAATTACTGAGTGGTAAACTTCTGTATTCTGCATCTTTTTAAAATTAAACTCTTCTGAGCAATGGGAGTGACAAGGGAAAGTTTACTAGACTAAGAGATTGTAATATGTCTCTAAATAAAGTATGTTTAAATCATTCTGCTGTTACAATGGTCGCATTTTAAATTACTGTCTTTTATGAACATCAATTAAATTTCCACTTGAAGCTGATGTTTTGAGACTGGAAAACCATTCCAGAAGAATTTGAACTAGGAAAGATTAGCTGACCATTTAATGTAAGAGACTGTGCAATGAAGTTGTTTACAGTAATAACTGATTTAACCAGAGGCCTATTTAAATTCCTTGTTGCTGTTATAAAAATGAGTGATGCAATTCATAGTTGCCTGGACAGATCAGATAAGATCAATTTTGTCCCACTGCCTAAAAGAAGTTAACTGTTTTGTTTAAACTAATGACCTAGCTTCTTTGTGTTGGTTGACAGACACCTCCAAGGGACCCTTCATCATATTTTGAAATGGGATTAATAATCTTTTGAAACAGAGGACTGTTTTTCATCAGATGTTTAGCTTTTAAACTGTTAAATTACATAAGAATAATTCCATCCTAAATTTAAAAGAAAATCTGGTTTTGGTGCAAACCTGGTTTTGAATTTGAATTTTCCTATTTTAAAAATGGTGTTTGCAACACTCATACTGATGAGTATGACTTACACTAATGAATCACCATAAATTCTTTTAAAGTAGTCCTCATAGATGCAAAAAAGTCAGAATTCAAACAGTAATTTTGATTAGTGTGAATTGTGTCATTTATTTCAATGGACAAATCATTTGGTAGATCTGTGCTGAAACATCAAGCTGTCGCTGTAGATATCAGCCCTTCTTACTGTTCCATATCTGATTCTTTTAGAGAAAAGCTCAGCTAATAGCTTTATTCTGCATCTCAAACAGCCTAAGTGTTATGTTTCTCATCTAGCTGCCACATTTCCCGGCCATTCTAACTGACTGACAAAATTTTGTATAAGTAAAGAATACCCAGGTCCTAAAAACATTGTAGCCATATAAATTGCATTAATTTTACACTTGACTTTTCTGTAGTGTATCTGACTCTTTATTTAGTAAGATAAAATAATATATTTCATTAAGGAGCTGCAGAATTCAAGGCTTGAGAATATACTAGGTTTTAACAGGCTTATACAATTGATTTGTAACTATTTAATTTAAAAAAAAATTAGTCTAATCACTTTTAGCACATGAGTTATGTTCAGCCTGTAAACTCCTTATTATTCATATGCAGAGGGATGTGTCCAATGATTAAGACCCCAAGGATTTGATTGAAAAAATAATCTGCATTTCTAAAGAAAAAATAAGCAGTAGGGTATTTAATTCTTAACAGAAATGTTGTGATGCACGTCAAAGCATCACTAACTCTTCATTTTAAAAACAGTATCTGCTACTTGCTTGTCCATTGGCTGGTTCACTGCTATATCTGTACTGTACAGTCTTGATCTAATAATTGCTTATTATGCAGTTGTTTATCTGCTCATTTGAAACATCCTGAAATTCGGTCTAGCTCAGCAAATTGCTGTGCTTAAGGCATTTTTACATTCTAGGAAATTATAATATCCCCAGAAGGCAAAGAATTAATAATAAAAATCCTCTTTTGTAAAAGATTATCATTGCAGAGCAAATGGAGCAGATCTTCCCTATCTTAGCACATTTCATATTCTCATTTTTTTCTATGAAAGTTTGATGGAAAGACTATGTGGGGATCACTGTTTTATTAACTTGTTAAGAGACAAATTTACTGAACCAATGCAGCATATTGATTTCAGTGTCTGCTGTATGGAAAAGCAGCAATAATAATGGATGACTTCTAGACATTTCCATGTGGAAGTTAGCTCATTCTTCAGACATTTTGTGATCTTGATTTGTCTGTTTAGGCTGGAACTAAGGAGTTAATGATTCAGATTACAAGGATCCTTTCTTGTTTATTATGTAGAAGTTTTTCCTGCCTTCCAAATGATTTATTCCTAGTATGGTCACCCTTATTGAATACTTTGCAAAGGATCCACAGTTTGTCTCATTCTATTGGAAACAGTATTCTGGTGAGTAGATTTCTGGTTTGATAGGCAACAAACAGAAATTAGAACATACAGCAAATTTTTCATCAGTTCTCAAGCCAATTATGCATGTATCCATCTCTGGAGTGGGGGAGCTTAATCTAGTTCTTAAAATCCATCACATAATACAGACGACTTGAGCTAATTTCCTTTATGATTGTAAACATACAAAGGTAAACATCTTAGCTAAGATATTTAAAGAGAAGGAAAAAGGTAACAATCAAATTAAACTGAGATGCAATCCTCTAGGTACTTTCCTTGAAGTTTTTCAAGTTCACAAGCATACCTATCTTTCAAGTTATATTTTTTGCTTTATATTTTGAGGAAAAAATATCTTGCTGCTTAATCTAGGAGTTCAATGCTGATTTTATTTCCATCATTCATTTTCACATTGCACCATTCAAGCATCAAGCAAAGCAAAGATCTCAGAGAGTATGCAGGCATCTGTGTTTCTTCACCCTACAAAATGAGTGATTCATGTAGGCAAGGGCTGAAATCATAGCAACACAATTCAGAAATTAATCTTCATATATCTGCACTCTTACCATATTTTTCTACAAAAAGAAATGTTTGTAAGTTCCTTTCTCAGCTGTCTATGTTGTATCTCTTAGAGGTCACAAGCCTTTCTACTAAGAAATCTTAATCATCTAGAAAAAGAGTCTTTTCATTAGCAATATTATGACTATGCAGCTAAGTGGTTTACAGGAATCAATTATGTATTTTTGGGCCAAGCCATCAGAAATATCTTCTGGATGTTTTTGTCAAGCCCTGCCTTAGAATCTATACAACAGATAGTTTAAATTTTTATCCTGAGTTTCAAAAATATGAATAATTACAGAAATAGAAATACAGAAATTGAAATAGAAATGCATATAGCATTTCCAAGTATGTAAAATTTACTTCTGACACAAATTAAGATCACTATTTATTATTTTTATGTAAGCTATCAGCAAAGAAGTAGCAGACTTATATGTGCTTGTGGATATACAGGATATACAGTGACCTACTTTGTAGAGATGGACAGAACTGTGTCTGTAAAAATATTTAAAGTGGGTCTCGAATGTAAAACATCATTTTAAAGAGTCTTATTGAAGCAGCATCTTTTACATAAGCTTTTAGATATACTAAAGCAGTAACAATTATTCATCAAGACATCTCAAAGCATTTCACAAAGACAGAAAAGTACTTTTTTATTCTACAAAATGGAAGTATGAAATCTGGTGTTTTATTTTACAAAGGATCAAGTATTTCAGTTGCTTAGAAACACAAAAATGAGACAGAAAGGTCCTGCCTTACATTCACACAAAGGAGCATGTCTATGCACCACTGAAGCTTTTGCAAAATTAATTGAAGCATAGCTCTACACATGTTCATGAAGCCAAATAAATTGCCCAGGTTCTTCCAGCAACTGAATGGCAGAGCTGGCAGTGGCACTCCTGCCCCTTGGACCTTTATGCTGAGTCCTTTCCCCTTGACCACCCTGCATCAATGCATTGACTGAAGTGTGAAATCATTGCTTCACCTATGTCAACATTGGAGTAACAGGCAAGAACTGAATATGAAGAGGTGGTTCATCTGAGGAACTATGACAAGATGTGCAGAACACCAGTAAGCCAGAAGCACTTTATGACACATTCAGAAGCTGAGTTACAGTTTTAGTAATCATCAGTTCCCCTTCTTCTCTGTCATTCCTTTATTTAATATATTGCATGTAAGAGACTCACCGTGCAAGTTTTATAAGCTTGCAATAAAAATATAACAACTGTTGTATTAAATTATTTAAGTTGTAAACCATTGTAAAAAGCAAAAAAAGTTATATCGATGTGGAGACAGAAAAAATTATTGTGATGGAGTATAAAATATATTGTGCTGATTACTACAGAATTTTTGCCCAGTTTAGCATATTGTAAATCCTTGGTTGGCCTTAAGAATGAAACTGCATGTAGATTTTTGCAAAGAATTGTGGCAAATGGTTTAAGAAAAATGACTCTAAAATCAGATTTATAATTTAAAAACAAATAATCAAAAATGTGACAGCAGACAAAAAATATGTAAGAGGTCAAAAAGAGAGAATTGTGGCAAAGCAAAGGATCAGTGTGTTTAAAACTTCCAGATTTCCCCTGAGGGAAAGCTAGAATTCTGAAGGAAATGGATAACCAACCTTTTATTTTAAGCAAGTAAAATAGTATTTTATTCTTTACTGCTATGCTTTACTAAAGAAATGTACCAATAACTTTGAATCTGTATTTATATTAGTAGCATTTAAAAGTGCTAGATTTACCAAAATTAGTAACTACAAAAGAAAACAAATATATTTAGAATGAAGTTCTGACTATAAATGAGAAGAACCATTTAATTTTCCTTTATTCTGCTTCTTTACTCCTGGTAAGTCAAAAATGAAACTGATTAAATTATGATGATTAATAATAATAGTAATCATCCTCCTCCTTTAGCATTTTCCCATTTCACCTTTTGATCATACCAGATTTTTTGGGACTTTTAATGACCCCAGGTGTTCTTGTGGCAGGTTGTCAATGAGTTTTCTTTGCCCTGCAAAATGATTTGGCAGAAATTCAGTTAGGCAGAGCAAATTTTGTTACCTTCCTTTCTACCAAAATGGGCTTTCTGCAAAAGAGAAAAGGAGCTGATATCCTCATTCTAATGAATCTTCCTAGCAGTGGTGTAATTGAAAAACCACTTTGCAAGAGAAGTGTTTTAAAAAGAAAAGCCAACTCATTCAGCTAATGTAGAGTAGAAAATACTGGTGAGACCACTCTAGTGATGATGTTCCAGGTATGACATTCCCTGAGAAATTAAGGCCCAAGACATAAAGTATCAGTGTTGACCAAAGAAAAGGCTGTGTATGCCTCTTAGCTTTACTTTAAAACTGACATCTCTTCCTAAACAATTTATTTCTCTCTACCTGTACTGCAAAATTGTTAAAAACAGATCTCATGCTGTTTAAAGATCACATCTGTGAACAGAACGAAGCACAAGGATAAATTATGTTCTCACTGTGCCTGAGAGGCTGGGCTTCTGTTGGTAGAAAAGATAAAGGTCACCCTTCCATCACTTGCACTTCATGTTTCTTAAAAGTGGTTAAAGCACCACATACATTTTTCTTCTGAGCATTTTCAATTTCATTAATCCAGTATCTCTTTGAGCTAATGTAGTTCTTAACGGAAATGTAGCTTAAGGCTCCAGAAGCAGAAATTGCTGTTAAAAGAACCGGTGATCCAGCAGAGGAGTTATCAGTGCTGCTGACCAACTGGTCACCTGTGGGTCCTGGCCCACCTGTGGGTCTAGGGGCTGATCCACCTGGGTGAACCTGAAACCTCTAAGCAACAGACCAGATCTGGGCAGCTTTTCCATTTACTGTTGGGCTATACTGTGTACTTTACCTGTCACACAAAATGTAAGAGCTACAGAAAGCACTGCAGTTTGTGTAATCCCAAAAGGCATTCTACAGAAGTTTTTGGGTTTTTTTTTTAAAAAGCAGATTTTTTTTAAAAAAAGCATGGTTTGAGACCATGTATTTTGGTGAAGAAACCATCTTTCTTTTTTAATATGTATCATTACAGAGTTTTGCAATACACTGTGGTATAAAATATATAGCAATGTTTAGTAAGAAACCATAATACAGTTAGATGTATAGCCTTATGACAGATATAATGACTATTTTGTCATAAAATCCACTTTCAAATGACCTGTAAACAACCCCACCTACTGATGGTGGAAGAGCAGAGGCCTCCAAGCAGTGAAGTTGTTTAACAACAGAATGTGGAACGTGTGCAGCACTGCTCTTCTGGGACTGTGATTTTAATTTCCAGAGATCCAAGAGCAGCCCAAGCAAAGGATGATTCAGTTCTTTGCCACTGTATTGTTGTTTGTGTGTCCTCACTGTGGTATGCTCTCAAGAGAAGGGGTGTATGCTGGGTCAGCATTTGGGGTCAGTTGTTGCCTTTTCTACAAATCACCTCAGCAAATAATGTAATTCTCCCACTGTTTTCTGTGGCTCAGTTTCCTACCTGTCCTATGTTCCTTTTCCAGCTCTTAGGTTTTTTGTGTCAATGGTAAACTCTTGGTGGTGGACTTTGTCTGTTATTTAGTGTTTATCCAGTGCCTGATAAAATGACACATAAGTCTTGCTGAAGGCTTTTGTAAATTATGCTATTAATAACTTCGAGTTAGAGCAAAAATGGCTTGCAGCTCAGATCACTGTGGCCAAGTTACAGACCCTTTTCCTTTCATTTAGCTGTTGGCTGACACAGCTGAATGACTTTCCCAAACCTCCTGTTCCCAATTCCGTAACAAACTATGAGCTCATATTACACAGGAAGCACTAGCACTGAGATTTATTTGTCATCCTTGGAGGCCATGAGAAGGAACAAAAGACTTTCATCTCTCTCTTTTTGTTCCTTGGCTGTAGGGAGTAAGAGGGTACTGATATTTTGGGTCACTGCCACACAGGATAAAAATCCAATTAATGTAAATCTGCCAGATCAAGGGGAAGTAAGTACCGGGGCTATCAAGAGCCCACAAATTTCTGGGTGGATCACCAGCAACCTCTGGCAGCACAATTTCTCCATTAAAACAGAAGCTGGATTTTGTTCCACCTCTAAATATTGGCCTACCCTTTTTTAAGCCTCCTCCAGCTAATTTTGCATAAATTGTCAGTTGCAGCAGTAATGAAATTTTAGTCATTTGTTGACTCACTCAGCACAAAAGGCAGTGAATGCCATGACCACTCTGTTCCATCTTCCAGGCAGCTTTGATTAAACTGCTGTGAAGCCAGACCTGGATCAATATGAATGATCTTCATCGACCTAATAATGTATTTAACATGTTTGGTGCACTTTTATCTCTTTCTGTTAGAATACACTGTTTACATTAGTGCAGGAGATTGATTTAAAGTTTCAGAGTTCTTTACGATGGTAAACGTTAGAAATAACTGCATTAGTTTGCACATGGTACTATATATAAATATATAATCTACCATGCAATCTCCTCAGCAGGTGTAAATTAGCATAGCTACCATTTATAATTGCTGAGAATCTGGCCTAGAAACTGAAAACAATTATTCCATCAGTATTATTTTAAATGATCACAGCTTAACTTGACATAAAGCAAGTATCACATGAACTTCTCTGTACTCAATCAAAAGATGCTTACCACAACATCTTTTAGAAAGCTTTTCTATTATTTGTAGACTAAATTCTCCTACCAGCAGATGTATGTGGTGTCCTCTAGCTATATAAACATCTCTTTGTGGTCCAGCCTTTTGGATGGACTGTGTCCAGTCAGGTATTTCTTTAATCCACTGGCTTTGAAGACTATTTAGCAGACTTCAATAAACGAACAAATGTGGAAGCTTTACCAAACATATCACTTGGGGATGTCAAAGCACTTAACAAACATTGTTACAACTTAGTCCATGTGTAACCACTGAAGGACATATTTGCTTCAGTATGTCTCATGACAGCTTCTTAAAAAATATACTTAAGTGAATTTAACACTTGTGAAAGGTGCCAGATTGACAGGCCCTAGAGATGGAAGTTCTTGCATTACCAGCAGGCACAGCCGGGCTTCCCACACACGCTGCCCCACCAGTGTGCCCAGCCCCACCTGAAGGGCACAGCAACCAACTGTCCTACAGCTTGCAAATCTGCCCATCTCATGCTCCTGGACTGCGGGCCAAGAGTCAGTAGCTGTAATTTGACCTAAGGGTAAAAAACCAAGTTCCATAGTTACTGCACAGGTGCTGTTGCAGTTGATCATTTTCACACCAAGTTTTCAACTAATCTGGGAAAAAAAAAATTGAAATACATGTTTATCTGATTTAGAGTACAACAAAAACATGTGTGTGAGCCTCTAGTAATCCTGTGGTTCTATCTGCCCACACAGGCACATTCAGGTGAGACTATATGAGTGAACAAGTACAAACACACACTGTAAAGCACATTCTCAAATGCCTCCTGAAAAATGGGTCCTTACTGCTTCCTATGTTTGTAATAATCTGTCTCCATTCATAACTCATCCCTGCCTGGTGTCATTACAGCCCATCCTCCCCAGAGATTCTGGACACAGCTGGCATACAAATTCAATAACCATCCACCCCATAAAGAGATTGGATCATTACAGGGTTGAAGGATAGCACACAGGGAAAACAGGCTTGTGATCTTTGCACTCTGTCATGGTTGTAGAAAAAGCACAAGTTCTTCTCTGAGTGATTGTACTTAGAAAGTTCAGTCGTCTTTTCTCTTTGAAATTATATTTACACCTCACTGTGGGTATTGGAGGGGCATGCTTAAGTGTTTCTTTATTTAGTGCAGAAGGCTAATGACATTTTAAACAAAAGTGCTCATTTATAACCTTGTATAGGCCGATTCTCAGTCTGTATATAGGACATGACTAAAAACAGAACAGTGGAAAACACAGAGTGATGAGTTTTCATGTTCTGCTATTTTCTCTGCTGTCGCCAGAAGCTTGAAAGAATTGTTATAGAAGCCAACTCTTAATTCTTTCTATTGAGAAACAGCCCTAACTAATACATGGAGGAGCTCAGCAACATTTGTTTATCTTTAAAAGAGTCACATTTATTTCTGCAATTTGCCATTGATGTGCATGATAACATACCTAATTGGACTGGTACTGTGTGCACTTTGGAAGGTAACTACTAAAGTTGGGTGGCTTATAGCTGTTTTAGGGATGGAATTTCGGCCTGAAATTGTAATTGTTGTAAATATTCATCTATTTTATGATTATCATTGCCTTATTTCCTTTTCTTCTCAGCATTTCTAGTGTATCTGTCACAGTGTACAACTTTAGGAAGCATCCCTACCAGCCTAAGTCCATACTACGCCTAGGATGAAGTTTAGGTTTCAAAATTTGGGAGAATGTTCACGGGAGAATGTATACTTGGAAGAGGATGTTTTAAGATGGTAGTGTCCATGAACTCTGCTTGAATATGTTGCCTCACCCAGACTCAGTTTTCCTGTGCAGGCTGTCTACTGTTAAAAAATGACCATTTTAGGTCATCTTCTCTTTCACAGGTTTGGTCACTTTAGTACTGGTTTCATGTTTTATTCAGTCGAGTTTCAAATACTCAATGTACCTGAGTCGGGTTTTATTTTGGACTGGTTTTGGGTTGGTTTTTTTTTTTTTTTCGGTCTGATTGTATTTGTATAGTACCCCAATGGCATTTTCTTTTCATTCATTTTATTCAGTAGTTCCTAATTTTACCTGTATCATGTTATAAATTTCACTTCCACCTGCTACTTTTTACCTGCCAGTACTATTAACTCTTTCTTCATCTACCACCTTTTTAATATTTTTGACCTAGTAGCTGGTCTTTTGCATTCAGAAAGACAAAAGACTTTTCTTGTCTGCTAATGAGGAGGAGGGCAACACCAGCGACCTTCTCCTACAGAATGACAATGCTCCACTCCCTGAAAGATGCAGAGGAAGAGAAAAATATGTTTATCAGTTTTTTCTAAGTATACTTGGACACCACTGAAAACACTATTTAGAAGCAAAGGCTTCCTAAATTTTACCTACCCCTTCCGAAGCTCTTCCTCAGTTCATTAGTTGAGAAATCTTTATAGATATGAAGTATTGCTTTAATTTTGATTTTAAAAGGCTAGAAACTAGAATTCCTTCTTAGGGAATGATAGGAGAGAGTTTCTTTCAGGACTAGTTAAATGGAAGCCTTCAGAAGAATAGAAAGGGGTTGGTTCATTCCTATCTTCATGTAAATTGAATTACAGGGTTTAGTAAGTGAAACAGATCATAAGATAAACCCCGCAGAGGCCAGGAAGCACTAATTAACGCCCACAGTGAGTAACTTTTCTGAAATTGGTCTTTAATCAAACTTTGCTCTGAAAACAAAACAAGATATTGTGGCAGCTTGATAAAAGAGATGCATCACCAAGGCTGACAGGCCCACAATCAAACCAATACTAAAAATAACTGTTTTGTCTACTAATTTTCTTTCAGATGCTAAAAAAATGCATGAGCTACAGTCTAAAAAGACTTGTACAGTTACTCAGCCAAGTGACTCAGCTCTAGAAAAGTGAGGGTCCTGTAAATGTTAGTGCTTTCCCTGATTATGAGTGAGCCCTTTTTCTTTCCCACACCCTCCTGTTGAACAGAGGAACAGCAGAGAGGATTGTGAGACTGGGAGAGAAAGAGGCAGCATCTGGATTCCTTCAGAGTTGGTAATTTTATACCAGCTGTCCCTCTCCTCTTGCTGCTGGTGGTGCAGAGTTCAGGCATCCTGACTGACCTACTAGTGTGGATTAAGATAAGCCAATCACTCATTTTTCTTGTAGCTCACATGAACACCAAGGTCCACGACTGCTGCCTTTTGCACTCGCAACTTCTCACTAAATCTGAGAGCAGGAGTTATTAGTATGGCATGCAGGGAAATACAGCTCATTTTCCTCATTTCTTTTCATCTGCTTAGCTGTAGGAAGAGTTGCTACAACTCCTGTGGGTACACATCAAGCCTAGAGCAACTTTCATTAGGTTTTCACTGTAGCCTGCTTAAAAACATTGCTAGAACTTTTAGGTTTGGGACAGATTCCAAAGGGGCAAGAAGTCCACTGCACAAACAGGACCAGCAGTAAAATATAACAGAGCACTAGTATTCTCTTTATAGCAGATTTTTCTCTTGGCACAAAAAAGATATGGACCTGTTGAAGCAGGTCCATAGGAGGGCCACAAAAATGGTCAGAGGAGTGGAACATCTCTCTCCAGTGAGGAAAGACTGAGATAGTTGGAGTTATTTAGCTTGTAGAAGGCTCTTGGGAGATTGCTTATTGGCCTTTCAATATGTACAGGAAGCTTATTAGAAAGATGGGAGAGACTTTTTAATAGGGCTTGTAGTGATAGTGTACCCTTATCCAAGGGGTTAAAATAAGGTAGATTCAGACTAGATACGAGGAAGAAGTTTTTACAATGAGGGCAGTGAGAACTGGAACAGGTTGCCCACAGGGGTGATTGATGTCTCATCCCTGGAAACTTTTCAGGTCAGGTTGAATGAGGCTCTGAACCACCTGGTCTGGTTGAAGATGACTGCATATTGCAGGGGAGGTCTAGATGAGCTTCAAAGGTCCCTTCTAACTCAAGCTATTTAATGATCCCATGATTTCTCTTGGTGAATGCTCTGCTGGGTGAAGTGTGGCCTCCTTTCTATGTCCAAAGTGACAGAGTCCTGTCAGTCTGGATCCTAATAACCATATCCTTCACGAAACAGGTTGCAGTCATCTGAAATGGTACTCTGGT
Organism: Leptocoma aspasia; assembly: GCA_013399835.1. Classification (NCBI taxonomy): domain Eukaryota; kingdom Metazoa; phylum Chordata; class Aves; order Passeriformes; family Nectariniidae; genus Leptocoma; species Leptocoma aspasia. The sequence goes on from VXAX01003267.1 coordinate 183,858, forward strand.
ATTAGGAACAAGCTGGAAGAGGATGGCTAACATTGGCCTTAGTGCTTTCAGTATAGGCTGTCTTTTCATTAGGTGGCTACTTGAAAAAGGTATTTCCATTGTTACAACTAAAACTAGTTTAGTGTGAGAAGAAAGAAGTCTGTCAGTATAGATGGGTCTGTTTGAGGAATTCTTGGAGATAGGTTTTTTGAAAGAATTGTTTGCAAATACAGACATGCAGATCTGGCTGCTTTGGTAACTGACCAGGCATATGACTTGAGTTCCAAACACAACTACCATTCCCCCTGTAATTTCTGGGTTTTTAAAAATTTTGTGGTATGTATACTTACATATAGGCCTGAAACAGTAAATCTGGGGGTTTTTTGAAGTCTAAATTGTATGTTACATTTTTTGTTAACAAATGTTATTGTGTATTTACCATTCAACAGGAAAGCTCATCCATCAATTGTCATTGAAAGAAGGGAGAGAAATCTAGACACAGTTTAAAACATCTCAACCACACAGATTATGTTATGAAAGTTTTGTAGCAAAGAACACAAGTTGTTTTATAGTCACAGTTCCAAGGACTGCCATAGGAAATCACAGGTTTAAAGTGGTTTCACAGCCTTATCCAAACTCCTATTGGTCATTCGTCTCAAAAATCATGGCTATAACAGACTTCCCCTGCAATTCAAAGCAACTGCTTAACTTGTATTCAGATAAATATCCTAGGCCAGAGTGACTGAAGTGCATCATCAGTACTCCATGAAGGAGCTTACATCAGTTCTGAAAAGCCGGTCCCTTAAAATTACAATGACCAACATGAAATAATGTCATCAAGAATAGTAACAAAAAGCATAAGGCACCACATGAAAAGCCAAGTCCTGGACTGTGAAAATGTCCATATTGTGATTTAAAATCTTTACAGCTGCAGCAAAAAAAATCAGCACAAAAACATATTTTGCCAGGTGACTCCCTTTTATCTTCCAAAAGTATATTCTTGTTTACTGGGTTTGATTTTATTTTGGATAGAAAGGCATTAATTGCAATGATGCAAGCAAACTGTGCAGGTTTATATTAAGAAAAATATGTGGAAAAACCCTGGACTGTAAAAACAGACAATATTTTAAAGCACAGTTTCTGTTCTTGCTGTGGTTGCACACCACAGAGACAGTCAGCTGGATGTTTAAGAAAGGGAGGGGCATCTCCAGTTCCTCATGTTTCACCTTTTCATTGCCCTGCGTGATCATTTAAGGCAGAGGCTTGTTCCAGACAGCTTTAATTAAACTATGCTGTGAAACTGTATATAGATCAATGGAAATTATCCATAACAAGCTAATCGTGTATTTAACAGTGTTCAGTCCAGTTCAATCACCTTCTAACATTTCTGTGGCTTTACATTCATGTGGCAAAGCCCTGAATGTGTATATGTATTTTTAATCCATCTCATTAGTGACCATATGCTTTGGCTTCAAGGGAGACAAGAACTGTCTGCAATCTGCCAGGGATTTAGGGACATCAATAATTTGTGAATAGTCATGTTGGTACTGGTCGAAGGGTTAAGTGTTCTGCACACCAGGGGCAGATCTTTTGGGACTGGAACTCTTAGTCAACTGTTAGGAACCTGATCCCCCTGATGCATCTTTTCAAAGTACAGGCTGCATGTCAGATCTCTGCAGCAGAAGCAATGGAGCTTTATTAGCTCAGGGATTAAAAAACCTGCTCTAAGCAATGTAACAATATCTTTTAAAAAGTGAAGTAAAGATAGTAGTAATATGAAAGTGATTTTTTTATGTACTGGGCTAAATGTGATCTTTTTTGCTACCATTTTCCTTTTTGCTACCATTCTCCTTTTTCATATGACCTATTAGATTACTACTCCCCTGCAGATATACAGTGAAGCAAGAGTATGGCAACAATAACAGGGACTGATTGTGAAAAATGTAAATGGATTCTGTGGCCTCACCTGATACTGCCTAAATCCTGCTGAGGCCAGTGACAGCAAAGATGTAGAAATCACCGCCTAGTGTTTTGAAATGACCCTTTAGAAGCTCTCAGAGCACTGTTTTTTCTACCTAGTATGAAAATCACCTTTAAAAACAATAGCTTACACTCTTAGTTTGTGCCATGCTATATGGAAGGGCTGCTAAGTCAGCATGAGAGATCATCAAATTATTGATTTCAGTATCCTGTCTCCACAAAGCAATGGCAGAAATAGATGGTAATGCCAGAAGACACAGAATATATTTTGTTAATTTTAAAGTTATGTCCATGTTCCTCAGCTGTACCCGGTAAAAAAAAAAAAAAAAAAAAAAAAAAACGCAG
>VXAX01003267.1:186187-197955 GCA_013399835.1 Leptocoma aspasia
TGAAAAATGTAAATGGATTCTGTGGCCTCACCTGATACTGCCTAAATCCTGCTGAGGCCAGTGACAGCAAAGATGTAGAAATCACCGCCTAGTGTTTTGAAATGACCCTTTAGAAGCTCTCAGAGCACTGTTTTTTCTACCTAGTATGAAAATCACCTTTAAAAACAATAGCTTACACTCTTAGTTTGTGCCATGCTATATGGAAGGGCTGCTAAGTCAGCATGAGAGATCATCAAATTATTGATTTCAGTATCCTGTCTCCACAAAGCAATGGCAGAAATAGATGGTAATGCCAGAAGACACAGAATATATTTTGTTAATTTTAAAGTTATGTCCATGTTCCTCAGCTGTACCCGGTAAAAAAAAAAAAAAAAAAAAGAGCATAGCAGTGCAGGAGGACACTTCATATGGAACCTGCTCCCTGAATTTCTGTGGATTATTTGGGAGCAAGGGGATCCATCTTGCAGGATTAAGTTCACCTGCTTTGAGCAAATTTCATGTACTTACAATCATAGTATCATAGGATGGTTTTGGCTGGAAGGGACCTTAAAGATCATCCAGTTCCAAACCCCTGGGCAGGGACATGTTTCAATAGACCAGATTGCCCTGAGCTCCATCCAACCTGGCCAGGAACACTTCCAGGGCTGGGGCATCCACAATTTCTCTGAGCAATCAGCTCCAGTGCCTCACCAGACACAGTAAAGAATTTTCTCCTAATATCTAATCTAAAAATACTCTTTTTCAGCTTGAAGCCATTTCCCCCTTGTCCTATCACTACAGTCCCTCTCCATCTTTCTGGTAGGGTCCCTTTAGGTACTGCAAGGCCACAATAAGATCACACTGAAGCCTTCTCTTCTGCAAGCTGAACAAACAATTTTCTCTGCCTTTCCTTGTAGGAGAGGTTCTCCATCCCTCTGATCATCTTCAAGGCCCTTCTCTGGAGTCACTCCAGCAGCTCCATGTCCTTGCAGTGCTGGCACCCCAGAGCTGATGCAGCACTGCAGCTGGGCTCTCACCAGAGCAGAGCAGAGGGGCAGAATCCCCTCCCTGGCCCTGCTGCCCACGCTGCTTTGGATGCAGCCCAGGACACACTTGGCTCTCTGGGCTGGGAGTGCCCATGGCTGGCTCATGTCCAGCCTCTCGGCCACAGCACCCCCAAGTCCTTCTGGGCAGGGCTGCTCTCCATCTGTTCATCCCCAGCCTGTGCTGGTACCAGGGGTTGTCCCAGCCCAGGTGCAGCACCAGCACCTGCTCTTGTTAAACCTCAGGAGATTCCCATGGGCCCACCTTGAGCTGTGCTGTAATGGCAACAAGGACATAGATTTCAGGCAGCATGGTGCCTTCCAACAATGCATGTAGTCTACGTGCTACATGCATTGGGGTAAATGCACCTCAGCTGGGCTGTCAGCTGAGTTAGCTTCCTAGAGGAACACCCCTTAATTTCTTTGAGATATTTCCTTCGTGTTTCCCTGATGCCTTCTATTACCTCAGGAATAGGAGTCCCTGGCTGGTCTCCATAAAACTGCAAGTCTGCTGCAATGTGGCTAGCATAATTAGTGTGGACCCTCACAGGAAATGAAAACATCCACAAGGCACACCACTTGTTTGCTGCTTGATAATCAGCTGGTTTTGCTTGTACTTAAACATCCTGTATCAGTGTACTTTAAATAACTGTAAGACTGACATCAGTCATCTATAGCCTCTATTAAACCTCCAGTAAACACACTCACTGTAACCCCTTGTCCTTTACTTGTTTTTGCTTTTAAAATCAACTTTTATAAGTATGGCATACAACTGAGCAAGCATTCCCCATACCTGATATAAAAGGAAGGACATTTTTGGATATCTTCGTATTCAAACAACGAGTTACACGTTTAGAAAACACTCATGGCCAAGACTCTTATTTATCTAAAAGCATATTTTGAATTAGTAAAAAATATAAATAGTGTCTTTATTAATTTCCTGTCATTAAAAATATACAATTAGTATTGGAAGATTTAGAGTAACTTATTATAGCGGGTAAAATACATAGCCGTCGATTTTTTTAGTTTGCTATAATTGCATAGGCTGCCACAGATTTACTAATTGTGCATTGTCTTCTGTGAGACCTTAAAGTACAATTTTACTGTTTTAGAAGATCCAGTCTCTGCTTTTTAGGGGAAGTTTGCATGACCAGACTTTTATCCACAATTTTTAGATGTATAAATATGCACATCTAAGTTGCACTGCTTTCATATCAAACTAATTGATTTGTAAATACAGTAAAATATTTAGAGGCATATGTCCCAGATTTTTATCCACATTTCATTTATGCATGTAGGCACTGGCAATAGAAAAGGCACTGGTCTTTAGGAAAGGTGGCTCTTCCTAGTTGGCAAGCAAGTCTACTAGGGCACATTCAAATGTAAATATTTATGGCTATTTTGGCCACCTCAAACCCATCAAAGAATGGAGTTCTATTTCCAGACAGCCCCACTTTAAAATTCTCCCTTTAAAAGAAATACCAGGACTTGTTTTGGTAGCCTTTAGCACTGATTTGCAGCTTTTAAGCCTGTGCATAAAATGCTAAAGTCTAAAATTGTATTTTCACAATTTTAATTGATTAAAAAAAGAAATGTAGTTTTAATAGGGTGGAATCAGTGATTTTGAGGTGGCTTGTCTTTACCCCTAACACTTAATGCCTTCTGGAGTCAGCATAGCCATAAAGTTCTCTGAAGTCAAAATTTTCAAGAAAAGTACTAGTTGATAGCTAAGTACTGGGTCACTGCTGAATATCAGCAATACAGAGAATGAGTTCCTTTTTGCACACCAGATGAAGGAGTCCTTTGAGCTTTGAGGTGAGTGCTGATCTTTGGCTCTCCCTTGTCTGTCTTCACCTCCAGTCTCAATGATGCTAGTACAAAAGGAAGCCAGCAGAATTTCAGAAGATTGGTACTGTCTTTGCAATATTTTGTAGGCAGCATTGCTGTTATTACATTAATTTGTGCTACTGCTGCCAGATAAAAAGAGAGGAGTTTTGGCTTCAGTGAATACAATTGCAAAATTCCTGTTTTATCCTGGATGAGGTAACACTTTGACTGAACTGCCTATTCGCAGTTTCACAGGCAGTGACGCCAAAAAAAAAAAAAGCTCTGACAGTCTGCAAGTTCTGCCCTCTTTACACCCTTTCTAGCCAAGATTGCTTAGTGTTATAAAGAATTGCCATAATCCCAGAAGCTGCTGACAGAAATAAGTTATTGAAACAAGAACCTTTGCAGGCTATACCTTATCATTAGGAAACTATCTTTTGTGGGTCATTCAGAGGGTTTTCGGTAGTTTTCTTTAGGGTTCTGTGTGGCTTGATTTCTAGCATATTCACTGAGGCTGAGCACAACCAAGAATGTCTTGATGCCAAGTTTAAATTTTCCATTCTTTACTTTTCTTCTGTAATCTAATTAGATCTTCTCAATTATTAATTCTATTCACGTAATGGACTTTTAAATTTGCAAACCTGCCACACATACCAGTCCCTTTAGAGCTTCTTGTAGCCAGATTCTGTATTTTTAGCTGTTTGAATCTTACTGTAATTCCAGATATTCAGTCATATATGTTGCCATTCCTGGACTTACTCCATTATGTCTTCAAAATGGCATGCATCCATTGATTACAAATTGAAATTAAGTTCATAATGTTTTTAAAAATGGCCCTCTTTAACTTCTTCTCTTTTTGATTTATGCCCCACAATGGGACTTAAAAGAAGAGTTTCATTTACAGACAACTACGTGCTGATCATCCAAATATCAAAAGTGACAACTGAATTTCAGCTGGCCTTTTGGTATTTTTACTACCTGCTCTAGTTCAGTTCTCTGTATCTGTAAGCAACAGACCACTCACTCACTCACTCAAGGCTGAGAAATATGCATTTAACTGTTTTGCTGAATTCTGGTCTTAGGCAACATCTAAAGTTAATCTCAAATTAGTCAAAAAGAAGGTGGGAGATTTTCCTTCTATATAAAGTGGAAATTTAAGAGTTGTATTTAACTTCCTTTTGTTAATTGCTATTCCACAATAATTTTCAGAAAAGTATTTAGAAATAATTTTTAAGAGATAGGACGCAATAAGACAAGGAGGATTCACTAGTTGTTTTGTTTCTATTCTAGGACTGCAAGAATACCTTGAAAAATATTTGGAAGAGAAGACCCCAGCTCTGATTTTAGTACCTGTGGTGGATTTACCTGACAAAGATGTTATTCATATAACATGCTGGCTAAGCTAGAAGTTTAAAGGAGATGAGTTGATATCAAAACAGACATACATTCCATCCAGGAGAGAACAAAGAGAAGAGCTCTGTTGGATACTTTCATGAAGCAATATTGTTTGATTTAAGCAAAATCATATTACCTTGTTAATGATGCCTCATGATATGTGACAGAGTCAGGTTTGTATGAAGAATAAAGCTTTCTTTTAAAAATAATGTACTTTTTTCTGACTTGTTTTTAGAAGTATGCAGGTTATAGCAGGTAGCTTCTGGGAGATGCAGTTGGTCTGATCACATTGGTTCTTTGCTTGATATATTTAGGTCTGGTAACAATACACAAATTATAACTTTAGGTAATTTGGATGGAGGTAAAACTAGAATTTTACCTCCAATACTGTTTTAAGGACTGGATTCCTTTCAATTCTATGTTGAATTTACTCACTTCGGGCCAGCTCACGAAAACCTTATTTGTGGCCAGATTTTAACCATTTCCTAGCACCGGGGAAGAATTCTTCAGAGTAGTATTTAGGATGCACATTTTTCTGAAACAAATAATGGAAATGATGGCAAATCCAGACAGTAGGATTTGCCGCCTTGCTTTCTAATCCAGGGGTATTTTTGTGTTTTATATCCGGTAGACAGCTGTTATTAAAGAGCTACCAACATTCAGGTAACTACCAGCTACCAGTATTCACAGCTTCAGCTGTGACCCCAGGCTTCAGCTTTCTCCAGAAAATGAGCAGGAGTTTTACCACTGCTTTCACTAGAACAGGCTCAGACACACAGGTGAAGCGCTTTCAGTTTCATTAGCACTGGTACTTTACTCATTACAGAAGGTCAGTACAGAAAAGAAAGCTTTTTGGACTTGGCTTGAAGCAGTAACACTGCAGAAAAATCTTACTTTCAGACAAAGGCTACGAGTATCAAACCTTTGCTTGCCTATATTCTGCATCTGTATATTCTCACTGCTTCTCTTCCAGAGTGTGAGCACTGGGGCTAGGAGACCAGTATTCCAAGTTATCCTTCTCTATCCTCAGCATATATCTGAGATACCTCCACAAAAGTCAACTATATGGCAGGGCATTCACATTGAGGTGACAACGAGGTGGACTTAGCACTCCAGTTTAATTTTCTTACCCGCTATCAGAAATGCACTTGGCAGCACCTGATATAAAACCAGAGACTAAAGATAAGAGGATCTTCCTCTGTTAGAACTTCTACATGCCCAGCATACTATGCTGATCAATACTTGAAATTAGAAACTGTTAAACGTTATTGTTCCTTGCTATTGCTTCCAATAATATAGCAGAGCTGCCATCTTCTTTAGTAAGAATTATTTTTTTCACAGATCTTTAAATGTTTTTGAAAGAGGCAAGGCAAAGAGTTTTTTATATAAATGTATAAATAAATGGTTGTATTAAATGTCTTAAGGAAAAAGGGATGAATCTGTTAACAATACATTAGTTGATTAGTATTCAGGATCATTTTTAGGTTAGACTTAAACATATTTGATCATTTCCCACGATCAGAAAAGGACTTGTTAATACCTGGATGTACCTGGTTTATTTGAATTCTACTCTTTTAGAAGGCTAAATAATTTTCTCACTTCTCCCTGAAACTACCAGTATTTTATTTCTCTCAGTGTGGAGTGTCCATGGACCAGAGACACAATGGACTGTAAGAAAAGAGAAGATGTACTTTCAGAGAGATAAGAATGAAGCTTATTTATTCATTGATGCATGGAAACCAAAGAAATGACAGAAGTTTCACTGTGTCTCCTGGAGCAGTCATTTTTTTTCACCATGAGTTTAAAAAAGATACTGAAACACGTTGATCTCAGCTTTTGTACCGTACTGGATATTTTAAGGTGGCAGGATATTAGCTCCTAAAGAAAATAGCTTTTCCTGCAAGTCTTCCTACAAGATTCATGACTCGAACTAGCCCGCTTTTTTTTTCATTAGAGCTGCTTTGAGAAATGGTAACAGAATGAATTAGTCTGAAAAACAGCGTGATCTTTTTTCTCTCAACTGAACTATGTTGAGAGAAATAAGTTATTGAAAGCAAAACCTTTTCCTTTTTTTGAGAGGGAGAAATAGAACTGGAACAGGTTTAAATTGTGAATGCATAAAAAAGAAGGGTTTGCTGTTTCTCCTAGAGAGACTTCAAACAGTTTCTTAGTGGTGTGAATGACTGAAACTGTAAGCTCAGTCTACACTGCTGTAAGTATGAACAAGGCCATTTGTGCAACATTGATATGCAAAGTAGGTGAGTAAAGTGTGCCATAGAGAGGCCTACGACTTTTATAACAGAGAGAAATACCATTTTATCTGCCTTTAGCTGCTGTACTTTCACCAGAATTACTGGGTCTTACTATGAATAAGATGTTTCAGCAGAGCTTTTCTTGAATTTCTTTGTAACAAAGTGGTAGCTGAAGAGGTGAGGTGGGGAGATAGGTACAGACATCCACACACACAGAGACATACACATGGTTTAGTGAAAAGAGGGAAAGACATCAATACTCAAAATTTATAGATACAGGGCGGGTTCTTTGTGGCTTTTTGTTGTGGGTTTTTTTCTCAGAGCAAGCTCAGTGGAGTGATTACACCAGCAAGTTTTAACCTTGAGACTATAAATTCCCATATGTGCTAAGACACTGGTTTTGAGGACTTGGTATGCACACAAATTCTTCTGTTTCTCTGATTTTTACTAAGCCTGCAGGAAAATGTTTTGTATGCTTATTATGACACAAAATGTTGGCTTATTCCAGCACCCCTTATGTAATGGGTGGGAAAATGTCTTTAAAATGTAATCCAAAGTTTTAATTTTTCATTTCTCTGCTTAACAAGTGTTAGAATATGTCTTGCAAGTCTTCTCTGCTTCCTTTTTTTTAAAAAAAAAGTAATCTATGTCTTGTTATAGTTCTCTGTGTCCATAAAATTTTGTCTCCTGCCTCCTTTTAAAAGTCTCTGTATATCAATTTCTTTAATTGCTTGAAAGTATGACCAAATGGCTCTGTAAGACCAAAACTGATTTAGTAACTTTGTGCTGTACTCATTTCAAAACCCAGTGATGGCAACAGTACTAGTGAGCCTTTACAGTGCACATGGCTAAGCTGCTATAAAGGCACCAGAGCTGATCTTCCTAAATAGATTTTAAAATGACATTGAGATATTTTAAAAAGAGATTATTTAATTTTTTCCCTGTGAGTTTTATAGTTAGGTAATTCAGGAGCTGATTTGTTACACCAGACAGCATGGGTGCATCTTTCCTCTTAGCCTTCAGAAGTGCAGTGAGTACTGGAAGCAGGATGTCTCCTGAGTGTTAGAGAGGTAATCTGAAGCAGCTCTTCCCCTTCAAGGACATCCTGTTCAATCCATTATCTCCTGTCTATGTGCAGAGGCTAGTCTATCAAAATACAGTGACTGAACAAAAATTTTATTTCAAATAAACGAGTGCATTGGTTTAATAAAAGATTTCTACTGCATGGAGTAATAGTTCTGTAAATGAACACTGAAATCCTAAAATACAGAAACTTTTCATGTGTCTAAGTTAAATCTTTGTCATTTCTTTCAGGATAGCTTTCCTGAAGCAAATCTAGTTTGTTCTGTGTATTAAAGTAAAACTGTTCTGAGCTCTCTGAGTACTAACTGGCACTTATTATTTAAGTAACCTGCTTTTACTATTATAAATGTCTGGCAATGAGAATACATATTAAGAATACTTGACAATTTACTAATTTATGATCTTTTTACTTGTATTTTAATATTTCTGGCAAGCCAGCCTGTGTTGATGTATTAGACAAACATTCAAAATACTGACTTGAGATCTTGAAAGCTTCTTTTTTTCAACTTTCATCTGAACACTGAATATTTTTGACCTATTTTAAATTTTAATTTTAAAAAACAGACTGGGTACCTGTGAATTGAACTCATATGTTACATGCAAGTGCCCTTTTACTGATGATTCACTGCTCACAATTTCTTGGATTTGACTTCTGTTGGATTAATTCATGACTAGGATTTGCCTGTGATTTCGTGCTTTTATCAATTTTAGAGCACTGCCTGCTTTTTTCCTACATTCCCAAACAGTCTGGTTGTTCTGAGGCTCTTGGCACAGGTTATGTCACTGGCCCTAGGTCTCCTTGCCATTACTTTGGCTCTCCATTTCACAAGTGTTTAAAAAACATTTGTTGGATATGTCTGCTCATCTTCCATCTCCTATTATATGGCTATTTTGTGACTGTATCAATCCTAAATCATTTAAAAATGCTGTTTGTACTATTTAACAGGGTTGATGAGACAACTGTCCACAGTACAAGAAGATGGACTCAAAATAGATCAGATTTCACATTTGCTTTTCCCAGCTTTCAGAAATTCCTCTCTGAATTATAAAGATCTCCAGTTCAGAATAAAATAATGGTTCAGAACAAAAAGACGAGCTGAACTAAATGCCATTAACAAGTTGACAGCTGCCCTGATCTAGTAACCTGTTAGGGCACAAGTTCAAGTCAGGAGACAAAGGTTAGGACCAACTCCACCCATTTCCTGGGAAAGTTTAAGCATATCCATTCGATTTCTTTGCCTTTATTTCCATATTTGTATGTTTTCTCACCCTTGTAAAGGTGTTAGCAAAGGGATGCTATGTTGTAGTCATACAACCTGCAATAACAAAAAGTTTAGACTGAGTGAGCAGCACACATGAGTGTGAAAGTAATGTTGTAGTGGGAACCAGAACGAATGTGATCACAGACAGAAATTTGCATGAGCACAATCTGGAAAGCTTTTCTCCCAGCACACTGCCTGCAGCAGTCTCAGATCACAGAAGTCTATAATGCATCTAGTAACATTAATGATACATTTTACAGCATGATTCATTCCCAATGATCCTGAAGTGCTACAGGTCCATCACATAAAATTTTCTTGGTCCATCACTGGGACAGCCACAGACATGCTGGGGGCCTCCCCTGCCCAGCATGCGTGCAGGCAGGTCTCAGGTTATGCTGCTGGGAGAAGAGCTCCTCCAGTCTCCACAGTCCCCAGGCAGGGGTATTTGCTTTGGCAGAAGAAGCAGTTTTCAACCTCAAAGGCACATCACCTGGCAGCCAGTTACTACTTTCTGTTACTCATGAGATTCGTTCTATTTTAGATTTTGTCATGACAGAGGGGAAAATCTCTCTTCTGTGCTCTGTCTCTGTTGTCTTTCTGCAACTCCTGCTACTGGCAGCTGTTGACAGTACTGTCTTACCATAACATCCTTCGTACATCACATTATTGCCATACCCTCGCTTCACTTGAAAGACAATTTGTCTGAGCTAGAACTTGAAGCCATTGCATTAGGGGTGCAAGCTCATGCTAGCATTGCTTGCCCTTCACTGATACCCATGGGTTTGCTGGTAGCTGCCTGGACATTAGTTTATTTTGTTGCTTATAAAAGACCAGAGGCCCAGAAGGAACAAATACGTTTCTCAGATGTAAGAGTTACCTCTTGCAACAAAGTTCAGTCCTACTCCCACGCATACCCAACCGTTCCGCAGAAAGCCCTCCACATGGGCAAATGTCGAGCCTTCTGTAACTGAACCAAGTTACCACAGCTCCAGAGCTGGATCTGCTAAGGTTCGAAGCAGGAAGTGTTAAAGGATATGAAATAACAGAAAGGAAAGACAGACAAGAAGTTATTGCCAAAGGAATGGTATTACTAGGAACTGGTGGGGAAGTCAAGCTAAAAAGGCAAACAAGAGGTCTAGGGACCTAAGGGGTTTATTCTTTATTTATGGGATGTCTTTGAAGGAAAGGACCCTGGACTGCCTTCTCACTACTACTAGTTCTTACTATAAAAGATTAATGAATGAAGAACAAAGAGGAATAAATAGAGTTGCCAGGAAAGAGATCCAGAAGTGAACTTTAAAATGCATCTCTCATCCCTTCAACAAGGTAAATGCTTTGACTGCTCTAACAGCGTACTTTGGTCTGGGTCTGAAGGGGAGGATGCCTGAAATGAGGGTAATATGCAAGAGAAGCCACCAGCTGTGCACCATGTTAAGGGACATTTCTCCTGGGTACTGCCACAAGGAATGTGGTTAATAGGTCTTGACTGGAGAGCTGTAGCTCATAAATGTGCATCTCATCTGTACTCCTTGATCAAGGTGCTGCAATGTACCCAGATGTTGATTCAGGACTCATCTTCATTGTTATGGATCTTGTATAAAACTAACTATTTAAATACTGAAAGTCTGAGTATCTTGTATTGCAGCTCAGATTAGGCAAGCTAAATGTGATTCTCTTTATGCTACAGTCCCCAGTGCAGACAAAAAGCTTTCTCAGGTTGAGATCCTGCCACTCACGTAATTATTTAGAGAAAGACAGCTCCACTACTTGAACTCCAGTACTTCACAAGAGGAATGGTAACATTAGGAAAAGTTTTTTCTTTGATGTAGAATATGCTGCCACTTTTTTGTTATTAAAATAGGAGCTAACTTTAAATAAATAAAATTTTGCCTGGAGGCTTCTGAAAACTAATGTTGTGTTTTGACAGTGTCATTTTTCTGATTCCAGAAAGCATTATGTGAGTTAGCTCAGGACTTCAGCATGATTTTTCTTCTATGCTACATACAGTGAATTAGTTCTTCAGCTCTGGATTTTATTTGATTTCTCTCTCACACACAGGCAGAGTCACATCACTATGCAACTTTCCTACTTGACAGGCACTTCCCAAAGTTGGGCTTTTCTCTTTTTAATGAACAGGTGGATCAAGCCCCTGTAAAGGAAGCAAAACAGAGGGTATAGCAAAGTGGAGGCAGCTACCACTTTTCTTACTGGAAAAAAATGGATGGAAATCAATCATCTTTGAAAACAAACTAAGAAAATTAAGAAAGGTCACACAAAACCCCCACAAGACAGAATTTTTGTTTAAAAAACCCCACACTACCGTCATAAGCAAATTGCATGTAATACTTTTTTAATTAGGTTTGTAGATTTATACTCCCCAAATTTCTGTTTTTCTTTAAAGGATATTAATGTAAGAATGACATAGGATTTTGAGAACAAGCAGATAGTCTTTAAATAACAGCTGATTTGAGACCTCCTGTCTTCAATGACAATTTATAGCCCTCTTCAAAAAAAAGTAAGAAGTCATTTAGGTGTATGCTCAACTAGAAAACTCAAGTAATATGTGCTTAGTGGGAGAAAAAGGATTGCTAACAGCACCATGTGTCTTACAGCATAAAGTGCAACCCTAAAACTGCATGTTGCTGAGCATTCTTTATGGGCTGTGAGCAATTCCATACACTGTATTTCAAACACTGAGTGCCCACCCTAATATGTACATATATCAGGGGTGGCTACATTTTTTCTACATGATTTCAATAGACAAAAAGAGCCGGTCAAAGGACTTCAATTCCACCTTACAACTGTCAGAATATTTTATTTTCTATTTGAATGACAGTAAAACACTTTAAATGGTTTGGGTGTTAGGTTTTTTTTGGTGGGGTGGTTTTTTAGGGGGTTTTGGTGGGTTTTTTGGGTTTTTTTTTTTT
>VXAX01003267.1:199650-321830 GCA_013399835.1 Leptocoma aspasia
GGGGCCGGGGCCGGGGCCGGGGCCGGGGTGCGCGGCGGCGCCCCAAGGCCCAAAGTTTGGCTCTCACTCTGCAGTTATGCAGAAACTGGGCACGGTAGTTACAATTAGTAATTAATGGCAGTAAGTACGGTTCCTGATTGATGCATGAAGTGTCATGGACAGCAAACACACACACACACAGACACACCTCCCCCCCCTTACCAGACCGTTTGCTGCTTTGCAAACTTAAGGGTTTATTTTAGTCAGTTTTGTGTTTACCTTTCCGACCTAGAACTATATATACAAGAATTACATTCACAGCAAATACTGAGAGATACAAGTATAATGTATCAACCAGGAGGGAGAGAGAATGAGGCTGCAGCATGAACTGGTGCCAAAGGNCCGTGGTTGTATTTTTCCCCCCAAAAAAAGTATTTCTTTTCTATTGAAAGGTCAGATTTTCTGTTCAGATTCTGTTTTTCCCTGGAATTACCCTAAAGCATTGAACCATTTACATCCTTTAAAATGTTTAGTTGGAATGCCTAATTTTATTTAAAAGATTAATTTTCTTTAATATGTTTAGAGACACATTATTTCAAGTAAAAGAAAAAGAACTTTCCTGCTGGTATAAACAGAGTTGAGAGGTGTGAGCAGAGTCCTCAGAAACAAGAACTCTTACATTCTGATGTTGACATTGAACCTTGCAACAGTTACAAGTTATATATTTATGATCTCTTCTGTCCTGTAAAATGAGGACAACAGTAATGGGTCTGGATTATGTTGTTCTGAAGATTCTCTTGTAGGCAGTGGCAGGTATACAGTGAGGTATCCTGTAAGTGGCATGCATTGTGGCAAAGGAGAACATTCCCAATGCTCTTCACGCCCGTGGTTCACGAGGTAATTTTGAGTCCTGAGTGAGTCGTGTCAGAGACTTTTTTGAAAATACAACACTGAGAGTTTTCCACTTGCTTTCTGGTCCACACAGCAGACTTCAGGATGGGTGGGGATGCTATTGCAGGTGCAGACTGACGCAGGAGCCCAGGGCATAGCCCAGGCTTGTCTCCTGTACAGCGGCAGGGTTGCTGTTGAGATTCTGCCTGGATGCTTCCATCTCTGCACTACAGAGCAGAGTGTAGCATGGGCACACTTTGTCTTTTAGGGCAACTCCTTCATTGTCATGGTTTTCTCTGTATCCTCAAAACTAGAAAGCCGTGGGTTTAATACTACTGAGATTTTTAGAGTATTACTCCTCCAGAGAAGCTGGGGCGTTAAGAACTGGAAACAGGGCAGGAGGATTGAGAAAAGTGCTTTTTCTCTTCTATCGTCAGACATTGTATGCTTTTGGTCTTCTTCCTCTGTTACCACTGTGTTTATTTTCTCCCCTTTCTTTCCCCCTCTTTAGGGTTCTTATTCCTCTTTTTTGATTTTATTTTATTCTCTCTCTCCCTGGTGCTGTCTTAAAATGTTCAGTGTATGTTCAACAAAAGGAAAGATCCATGTGAGCTCTTCTTTTGCATTCATGACTAAGGACCTTAGAAATCCAAGTTAAGATGAAGATCATAAGCATAAATGAGATGGCACGCAGAAAAAAAAACTCTGAAACTTGCACCTGGTACCGTTGGCATCAGATATATTTAAAAATACAAACTGTAAAGTTTCATAGATCCAAGGCAAGGTGAGAGCAAGCCTTACATTGTGCCCAGGTGTCAGCTGCATCTCAACAATGTGACTCGGAAGTGAAATACCATCTGTTGCCTTTACCAAGCCCCACATACGTCTTTCAAAATGACCAGAGTGACTTGGAACACAATTTGTATTTGACTGAGTGGAATATTGTGCTCCCAAGTCATGTAAGGACCTTTGACAAAAAGTTTCTTGGGAAGGTAGTAGTTTATGATCTGGTAGATTGAACCAAGATTTCCAAAGTTTGGCAAAGCAGACTATATAAATAAACTATAAAGTCAATCTACTGCAAAAGATGCTAGCAAAATCCTCACTATTCCTTGTCTCTTTTACCCATGTGATGTGAGGCTTTAAAGAAGGTGCACTAAGAGTGCCACACCACTCAGTCTGAATGCTGAAACCCAACGCCTCTCCTAAAAATCTGCACCTTTGCATGGCTGAATCTGCACCTTTGATGGTTGCTCAACGAGTTACCGATTTCTTCAGTGGCGAAACGCCAGAACAGGCTTTGCAGAGAGGTGGCTGTTGCCCCAAGTGTGTCAGTGTCTAAGAGGAATTTGGACATTGTCCTCAAGAACACGCTTTGACTTTGTCAGGCAGTGGGCCCGTCCCTGCAGCTGTTCCCTTCTGCTCTGCTCTGCCCTGCTCTTCTGACTCCCTGGCCCACTGTCAGAGCACCGACCAGCCAGAACTCTGGGCCTGTGTTGCAGTGTAAGGCCCCAGGTTTTTCCTAAGTACGTTACAGGTCACAGGCTTTACAACTTAAAAATCCCGCTCGGAAGCCTTTGTCACCGTTCCCAGGCACGGGTATCCCTGACGCCGCGGCGGACACAGCTGCTGGTGCTGACCGCATTTTTTCATCTCGCACTGTCCCCCGAAAGGGAAAGGCGGTAAAGGCGCCGCAGAGCACGCCGCAGAGCAGCCCGCGGCAGGCTCCGAAGGGGCACAGAAAAGGGGCTTCGGTCCCTGCTTCCCTCCCTCGTCCCTCCCGCCCGGGCCTCGGCAGCCGCCGCCATTTCGCGGGCAATGCTGCCCCCGCCCGTNCTCCCCCCCCTTACCAGACCGTTTGCTGCTTTGCAAACTTAAGGGTTTATTTTAGTCAGTTTTGTGTTTACCTTTCCGACCTAGAACTATATATACAAGAATTACATTCACAGCAAATACTGAGAGATACAAGTATAATGTATCAACCAGGAGGGAGAGAGAATGAGGCTGCAGCATGAACTGGTGCCAAAGGGAGACTTAAAATGCAGAAAGAGAAGTCTGCTCTGCTTTAGACTGTTCAAACCCCTTCTGTCGGCTGCTTTCTCATGCTGCAGTTCTTCCATATGCTCCCTACACCCACCAACACACCCACCTACACACACTCACAATTTACCAACATACTTCATATCTTTGCTGAATTCAATTCCACACCATCATTCAAATAAAATAAAATAAACAGCTGTTTTCTTTCCACCAAAACCTAATGTTTTCTGACTCGCCACTTGCGAAGCATTTGAAAGAAGCAGGCTGCTGGAGATGCTTTTGTACTGACACATTGTGATGCTGCACACAGGGCTAGGGCTGGACCTGGACACTCACCTGTGCTCTTAGAACCACATTCACCTTAGAAAGGGGACCCTTCCCAGGAGGAAGGACTTAGAAGCTGTTCAAACAAGAGTAGACTGTCCTAGCGGTTGCTGAGATTCCAGAATACACTTCGATTGAGTCTCCAGGCCCAATAAACAGAATATTGAAAGCAGCATGGACAGGCAGGGCACTGCAGGATCACATCACAGGTATTTATTTCACAGCTTCCCTTCCTGTGGGAGAAGTACATCTCCAAGAAGTGCAGACACCAGAGACTGGCTGGCATTTACCCTACCTGTGTCATCATCTGTTAGCTCCCAACTGAATTTCCAGCTGAAATTTGAAAGCCCAGCACACAACCAAACAGTAGGAAGGCAGGGCCTAGAAAGAGTTGCCAACAGGATCCTGCTGGCAGACATTCCTGTGGTTTGTCAGCCATGGACCAACGTACATCTCCAGAGGTCAAAAGGGTTAAAAGCAAGACAAGCAGCTCAAGTGGCCACCTCAGTATGACTCTGCTGTACCACTCCTTTCTGACTGTTCCAACATGGTTGTCCTAACAGCTGTGGTGGGAACTGCTCTCTCAGATTGCCGATTGTGTTGGTCACAGCTGCGGGAGAAGGTTGCTGCACTGTGCAGGTGGAAAGCAGATAAAACAACACTATCTACCTCAGAGCTGACTTGTCATCTAGTAGAATCCAAAGACTGAGATTATATGCCTGGTTTATTCATAAAGCACATTGTGAGACACAGATCACATTCTTTAAATCAGCTGTATCAATTTCCCAGGATATTGTGTTGGTACATGCCAAGCTAGCAAGAGCAACTGAAGGACTCAGGTGCCTTGCTCTCAGCTCAGTGCAATTCAGAAGTCATAGACAGTCATGAATATTCTCCTCATAACAAACACTCAAGCCAGGCTGGACCTGGCACAAAACCCAACCCAGAGAAGAAACAGCACTCTCCTCTCTTATTGTGCAATACTGGGATATAGGACAACCATAACCAAATGCATTTAAAATGCAAGTAAAACCTGCAGAAGGGTTTTGAATCAGTATTAGCTCTTAGTATCAATCACTGACCTAGTTAAGTTTCTGGTTCATGATGTAAGTTTTCATCTGTCCATCCAGTCTTGAGTGCTTTGCATCACTGCTGTTATTGGTTACCAACTTCTACACCTACAGAGGTGGAGCAGCAGTCAGTGGTACAAGACAGGATGAAAACCAGAAGATATTTCACCTCCATCTCATCACATGTCAACTCAGAACTGCCCTCTGATAAAAGCAGCTGAGGCACAACTTACTGTAGCTGTAAGAAGAGTCTTTAGGCTTCCCTTCCCCTAAATAACTTTATTTTCTTCCTCTGCAAATGTGCTAAGGAACACCAGGGCTCAGAGGAAATCTGTGATGCTGTTACAGGATATGTGAGCTAAAATTTTCTGAAAGTGACACGTTGACATATCTCTTTTGGTTCTAAGTCAGGCCACATGTCAGTGAACTGTTAGGACTAGAATCCAAAGAAATACCTGATCCTGTTGTCTACCTTAAACATCAAAACCCCTACTCATTCTTATATTGCCACTTCCCAGTTCATGAGACAAATTATTTGCCTTAGGTGGGCTTTCTCAACTGTTTTTTATAATTTATTTACAGAGCTGATTCTCTGTGTTGCTGGTGTCAAGCAGCTCTCCCAGAAGCCTTTGAGAAGGACAACAGAAAATAACTTCCAGCAACTAAACTAAATAGGAGAAATGATCTATTTTAATCCTTTGCTCTAAGAACAAGGACATATGCTCCACTACAGCTGTGAAATTATGAACTCAGCTGGGAAGAAGAGCATTTCAATAAAGTTTATTAATTGCTCTGTTGAGTACAGGGTAAGATAATGCAGGTCACATTGGTAGGATCTTGTCATGCTGTTGATTAACAATTGACAATGACTGTTGAGCACGAGAAGAACTGTGTTCATAGGAAAACCCAAAAACTTCTAAGCATGGTTGGTATTGAAAGACTATTTCCCTTTTTTTTTTTTAATGGTTATTAAGTGTATTTCAACATCTGGGCTCCCTTTCAGGAATGGATCAGTGGCTATTTATACAAGGAACAAAAAAAACCTCAAATAATTTTTCTTTCTCTGCTTGTTCTCTTGGTCTTTTCTATTTCAGGTACAATCTCCTCAGGTACAAAACAAAAAAAAAAAAAAAAGCCCTCCACATGGGTTCATGTTTCTGAGCTGTTTTTTATAAAACTGTC
This sequence comes from Leptocoma aspasia, assembly GCA_013399835.1. Classification (NCBI taxonomy): domain Eukaryota; kingdom Metazoa; phylum Chordata; class Aves; order Passeriformes; family Nectariniidae; genus Leptocoma; species Leptocoma aspasia. Next base: position 205,137 of record VXAX01003267.1, read on the forward strand.
AGTGTTACTCCTATTTTCTTATGAAAGCCTCCTTTTACTTGAGAGTTACTGCACTGACATTGGGCTGACCGTTTTTTAATACTGATTTACCTGTAAGAATTTGTTCCCTGAGGTACATTAAAATTGCTATCAAAATAGGCTTTCCTGATATTAGTGAGATGTTTAGATGTATGCTTATACATTTTAATCAAATATAATCACCAAAGTGAATGCCAGTAAGCAGCATAGTTTGCATTAGCACAGAAAATAAGGGGTCCAAGACATCAGGAGTATTTTCTAAGAGGCTACACCTCCCTAATTTTTTATATATATTTTTTTTTAGCATACTGGATATTAAAATCATATCTTTCTGGAGCTAGGAGCTGAGAAGATGGTTAGATAAAATCTGGCTCTCCAAAGCACGGGAGCATTCCATCTCTTTGGAGGGCGGAGAAGGATGCACTGGCTCTAAAGCTGGAGGAGAGCAGTGGTGAAACCTACTGGTTTACTGGTTATGGATAGCTTAAAGAAGGGAATGTACCAGGAAGAAAAAGAAAAATGAAGTTGTGGGAAGAAGAAGAGAAGCAGCCAAGGTAACCTAAATTAAAAGGGACCAACAAAAGAAAAAATGAAAATGCAGGAAACTACTTTTTTTACCTTGTCAAAGCCACTACTCTTCCTCAACTTATAGGTGAGGTCAGGCAATGAGTGGTGAGTATGAGAGACTTTACTACAAGGTGAAATGAATAGAGCCACATTTTAAAATCAGTATTTTCACTCTTTAATTTTGTTCTCTTTTCTAGTGATACCAGCTGCATTCATAATTGATGAGTACATAGGTTCACCATAGCTACTGTACTGGGTCTCAGAGACACTGAGGGTTACTGTATTGCTGTTAGTAGAGTCAATTATAGCTGCCATTTAGACTTCGTGGCTAAAACAGTGTTGATAACACACCAGTGTTTTGGCTACTGCTAAATCCTGCTTGCACAGCATCAAGGCTTTTTCTTTTTCCCAATTCTGTCCCCCATCGAGCAGGCAGGGCTCGATGCAGCAGGAAGCTGGGAGGGGACATGGGGGACAGCTGACCTGAAGTGGCCAAAGGGATGATCCCTACCATATGGTGCCGTGCTCAGCAAAAAGAGCTGAGGTAGAAGGCAAAGAAGGAGAGATTGTTTGAAGGTGGTCACTGATTTGGCATCAGTCTTCTTGTTGGAAGTGGTGAGTGATTGCCTTTGCATCACTTGACATCACATCTTTTTTCTTCACCTATTAAATTATTTTTGCTTTGACCCATGATTTTTCTCACTTTTGCTGTTTCTGTTTTCTCTGCCACCTCACTGGGGAGAGGGGAAAAATGAGTGAGCAGCTGTGTGGGTGCTTGGCTGTTGGCCGGGGTCAACCCACCACAGCAACACAAACAAAATTTCATAAAGTCAGTCACAATGCCTTGAAATTACTGAAATTCCTCCTTTATGCAACATATTCTGTCAATCAAGCAAGCTGCCATATATTCAGATCCTTCAGTTATCTTCTCAGTTTTGGTTCTATTATCCCTCTCATATAAGTCAGGCTGTCACGGCAGGCAGGGGAACTTCACATTGCTTTCGCTACAGGAGGACTCAAGGAAAAGAAACCTGGTAGAACAGGTCTTCTGGTATGGACGTTAATCTGTATTATTTGTGAAGAAGCCTTGGAACATGGTGCCCCAGGCCTCTTTACTTGAGACACAGGAAAGTACCTAGTGAAAACTAACAGCAGGAAGCACTCTGCCTCAAGACTGATGACAATAAGGGGTAAAAGAGAAAAGGAGAAAAACTCTCAGCACTCCTTCCCTGCGTATTGGGAACCTGATTTTGGCAGCTCTGCAGGCTCAGAGATCTGCTAAGATGTGTTCTCTCTTAATATTTTAATGAGCTGAGCAAATGACAGTCCCAGCTGAGTACTTGTCTTTGTTGCTGTTGCTAAGCAAAACAATGGTAAAAAAAGCTCCTTTTTCATCTTCTAAATCATAAAAACAACCGAACCATTTGTTTGATATGTGCACAAATTCATTCTACCTCTATGCCAGCTCAGCCCACACGCCTCAGTTCACTCTTTCATGTTTTTCATACATACTTGTTCAATTTCTCTAACATACGCCATGACACATCCCAATTTGATTGTCCTGCACATCCTGTATATCCTTATGGCCACACAGAGTCCATTCAGTTTGTCCTATTCATCTGGGCTCCAGCACAGCTCATGGTAATATAGATCAATGCAGGTTTCTGTTCTCTGGATTGGCTGAATATCTTGCCTTGCTGGTTTTAGAGTTCAGCAATGGCATAAGAGATGCTGGCGTATTTTTGCATTCTTGCTCTCTTTCCTTCTCCGGTGACTTCCTGCTTTCCTAAAAAAGCTTCCTATTTTCTTTTCAAATTAAGAAATATTCCAGACTCCCTTCTCTTCATTATCTATTTATCAAATAACTTTTTGCATTTCTCATTCTTTCTTTCTTTTTCCTTTCTCTCTTACATTTTCTTTAGCCATCTGTCTACATTTCCTTAGCCATTCGAGTTTTAACTCATGGGTAGTTAGAAGTTCTAGTCTCACATACATTTTGGTGGGGCCTGATATCTACCCTACTCTTCAATGACTTGTCTTTGCAAAACCTGCCTTGTGACAAAAAAGTTTTACCTAATGTAATATTAAACCCTTTTGTCTGTAATGCGAGTAATGTGACTACTCAAAGTGTCAGTGAATGGTAACTATCCCTTTCTGATCAATGATAATCTCTGATCCTGAACCCTGACCTGTAAGACACAGTCAACAAGCATGTTGGGGAGCTACAGATAACAGTTCCAGTTTGAATAATGAGGCAGAGCAAAATAAACAAGTGATCATTAGTCCTCCATAGGCCATTGGTAATAGATTTGCACAAAAAGACAGGAAGTTTGTACCTCTTGGTGATACTGTCTGACATAAGTGCTTTCATGGCTGACAAAGATGCTGAAAAAAGAACAGTAAGTAGGAGAAAATATTTTCAGTCATACTGAGTGTTTAGCTTTGATGGATCTTCCTTTGACTATGGAGTTCAACATTACAATTGTGCTACTCCCAGGTTTTTAAAATAATGAGATTACTATAAAAACACTACCATCAAACAAACAAACTCTAACATAGCATGATTTTTCAAGTTCCAGTACAGCAGCATTTCCTCATCCTTCATGACAGAGAACTCTGAGTACTCATGAGCTCACTGTCAAGGAGCACTTTAAAGGAAGACTGCTGAATCTCAAAAGTGTTTTCTATGCTCACCACAGTTACCTTTTTGTCTGTCTGCTGGGCACAAATCCTGAGCAAGGTACAATGCTCTACCTCATTTTCTTCAGTCTTTTGCTCTCATCTCTGGAATCTACACCTTTCAAGTGCAGTTAACCGATTACACACGGAAAAGGAATTTAATAAATCACATAGGCACACTGTAAAGGATTTTCATGCATTCCTTTCCTATGTAAATGGTCTGTAACTTTTTCATGAATCAGGCCCATAGATTCTTTATTTCACATTTCCATCCTCCTTTCCCTGTAGAATTGCAATTTAAATGATCCTTAAACTTTTGAAGACAATTAAAGGTTAGCTTTGCATATCAGTGACCTACCAGCAATTCCCCTGTAAAGCTCTGATAAATGTACAGTGTTTGATCTACACCTGCCTGATTTCAGGAAAGTAGAAGTGTTTCCATGCTGCTCTGAACTCTAGGTAGGGTTGAAAAATAGACTCAGAAGACACCACAAAATAACTACTACTTCCTGAAAACTTCACACTGTTCCAGGACACCACTGTGGATTGCCATGATTTTTGACTTCATTTGAGTTTGGAACAACACATAAATTATTAAAAGGGTTTGGACTGCCTTGCTAGAGAGATTTAAAGGATGTTCAGAAAATACTTTTGGTTCGTTATGTGTTGTTTTTTCTTACATCAAGCCATAACAGTATTTTGTTAGAAATTGTATAGCCTTTATTCGCATAAGCAGCAATGGAGACTTGAAACTGTGACTGCCTAAGCAGCCCCCCTCAACCCAAAACCTGTGATTTCTATATTGCAGCAGCCCCATCAGATATGATCTGTGTGGGTTCTTAGAGGAAATGAAGGCTGCCTGACAGCTTGGAATGACCATGTGTGACTTGATCAAAGGTGGAGTAAGATCTACCAAACTGTAGGGCCTCAGTGCGTAACTAGATTTTGAGTGAATTGTGAAATATTTGAACAAGATTCTTTTCCTTCCCTTTCAGCCCTTTCAAACTTCCTCCCTCTGGAAAAGCACTTTAATATGTAGAATATAAATTAACAAGTCTCCAAAAGAGTTGATACACATTTGAGAAAATATTGTTGCACAGCATGACTGGACAATTTTATTCCATTTGGGACAGATTCAAAAGATGAAAATCACTATAATATTGGAGGGTGGAATAGCTCCAAACTCCTTCAGCTTTGTCTGGAACAGACACAGCTTAATTACTATTGTCTTACACAGTGACTAAATATAAATATTATAAAATATTTATAAATAATGAGTGCCAAATTGATCACATTGTAGAGTTTTACTGGAACATGTAATTCCTGTTATTAATCTGGCATTTATAAATTTTTTACTACTGATCACTTAGGACAGTCATCTGTCCATATAGGTTGTCTTATTAAAAAAAAAAATATTAATGAGGGGATGGAAACAGCTTTGTGATTTATTCAGTCTCTATGAGACTATTTCTGCCAGTGTGTGTGCTGATAAATGTTAGGTTAACTGTTTCTCTGTTTGTTTAACATTCTCCTGAGGAGGGCTTGATGTGATTTAAGCAGTCTTGTATATTTAAAGCACAGCATTAATATCTAGTCTGTGGTGAGTAAGAAAGGGAAGGGCCACAGGTGGCACAGGCACTATTCTCACAGTGGATAGCCTTTGTCTTCCTTTGTAAAACCTTATTGGCATCACAAAATACTACTGATCTTGAAAATCTTGACTTAGGAAAATATAGTCTGGAAATTACACTTGGCATTGCAAGACTAACAACCTAATAGGACTTTGTTTCATAACAGTCTAATATGTGTTTTCCACCTTTTTTTTTGCTTAGGTTTGCATGCAGCTTGGTATACAGCAGCTTTTCCTTAAAGGATAAAGAAAATTTTTACAACATCCTCAATACACACAGAGTCACACAGTCACACTTGCATCCTTTCAAGCTATTTTCTAGAACAGTCAGTAATACAGATGTGATGAATCAGGCTTGAATTGAGATTCTAGTTGCATCCCTGTTTTCCAGAGAGCATTTGGAATTGCTAAAGTAATTCAGAGTCTGAGATTTTTGCCTTATTGTCATGAATATTTGTTATGCCTTGTGTGCACTTGATGGGCATCTGATTAAAATGTAGAAAGCTGAATCCATATGACAGAAAACCTCATTTTTCTCACTATAGACAGACTGAAAATAAAAAACACTACTAGAGAAAGCCCACTAGATCAAGTAATCCCAGTAAGTTTATGCAAAAGTGGTTGGTGTGGTTTTTTTTTAGTTCAATCATTATAGAAGAAATGCTATCACTGAGCATCAACTACAGAAAACCCAGGCTGTTAGAACTTCATTAAATACTTGGTGAGAAGAGCTGATGGAGATTACTCTGTGTCCAGGTTTTGATTCACCTGCAATTGCCAAAAAACCAGGCATCAGGCTTCAAGGGAAGTGCTCTCTACAGAAGGGCTTAGAAAGTAGATTATCTAAAAACTGTCAGCTTTCCTTTGGGTAAAATGATAAAGTTGACAACCAGATAGTTTTAGTTTTGGATGAGCTGGCTCTGAGCTTGCAGATGTTACAGAAAATGTAACATATTCCCTTCTGAATTACCTTTCATATAATATAGTGCCTGGTGTGGATAAATGATTACCCCTAAGAGATATTCATTCCAAAAACTGTGTCTGCTGTTTATCCATAGATTCAAATAACTTTTGGTCTTTGAGCCCACAGGCTAACTAAAGTTTTCAAAAGAAGGTCAGAGATTCAGCCCTGCAAGGCTTTTATCACCAGATATACAGCTGCCCTTAGGGCAGTTTCCTGCACTTTCTAAAATATCACCTGACTACAGAAGCCAAGATGATTTTTCAGAAAATATCCTGAAAAAATTGACAACTTTTGGTCCTTTAACACCTTCAGTTGGGATGCTAGTCAGCATCAGCCTCTACTACCTGAATAACTACTGCCCAGTTGTCATTCTCTGGAGTTCAGAGTGAAATATTAGGGCAAATTTAAGTCTGTTTTCAGAATCCCTAGAAGGCTCTTATTTCACCTAAAATAGTGATTCAATGACTGTTACATAAACAAACTAAGGTCTTGATATCTTTAAGTTAAAAGCCACACTTCTTGAAAATTATTATTATTATATAACTGAGGGATCTGCTAAAGAAAAACCAGGAAATTTCTGTAATTTTGCCACTGTCATGTTTTTAATAGACACAGTAAAATGTTCCTAAAGCACAAAAATTAAATCACCTTTCATTGTAATATGTAATATACTTAAGTAGAATATTATGTCCAAGTACACATTGCTTGTAAAGTCTCTTTGCCAAAAGTTCTTTTGAAATAGAAATGCAGTGATGACATAATAGAAATAGTTGATAACCTGATGATACTGTTTATCAAAGCTCTCTGTTTCTCCAGTTTTCATTCTTCCTCACTTGAGCTGGGTGAAACCAACACTTGTCACTTGTAGATTTAACTGCTTTGGATGTCTCTGAATAGGGTATGTTATTGGGGCATTTATGTCAGTCTTAATTAGTCTGCTTTCAGGTTTGCTGGTAAGTCTAATCATACCACTGTCAAGATACTGTTCTGTTTAACAGGTGCTAAAATGTATTAGGCTGACAACTACTATTGCCACTAAATCCTTTCTGTGTTTTTGAAGTAAACAGATGTAATTACTTATTATTTTCCTGAAGTTTCATGAAGTAAAAATCCAGGTACAAGAAGATGTATTTGGTCTGTGCTTTGAAACCTAGGCTTTTATTGGCCAACACACTGATTTCATACAGTCAGTGACGCACTGGCATTCATGGTAACCAACCAGCTGCAGTGGTGCAACCACATAAAATATTGTATTTCAGGAGACACGGGAAAAAATTCAAGATAGGAAAATTAGAAATAGATCCCCAAAGACATTTTAGGGGTTGCAACCAGGTCCAATGAACTATATTAAAAGTGAATCTAATATAAAGGAATCCAAGATCTGGACACTCTAAAATTTATCAAGCTAATGGGTTAAGCAAAGCTCTCAGCTCCAACAGAAACACTGGGGATAGCTTTTTCTCTGATTCAGACAATGAAGGAAGTTTGCCATTTATGGAAACAAACCAGAAATGCCACACTGAGGGAGGAGAATTTATTTAGTGGTTTTCTACCATCTCTGGCAAAAAGACAGCAAAAGAGCCCTTGATCTTCCATGGGGATCTATGGATATTTGCCACTCAGTTATACCTTGGAGTTTTTTGTACCTATCATGCTTTAGGAAAAAATAATCTTTTGGAGAATGCATATTTAGATGGCATGAAATTATTCAGTTGGATGCTAACACTTGGCAGGATCTCTACATTTTTAACTACTGAAATAGTAGTTTTCATCTTCAGTCCTTTCTGCATAAGCCACTTCTGAAAACAAGGAAAGCACACCCTATTGTTTGTTCTTGCTGCTGTGTCGTCAGCTGCAGCTGGCAGCCATTGTTTCTTGCATGGGAAGAGATAATAAGCAATAGGTACCCATCCAGATCCATTGCTGCTCCTTCTGGAATACATGATGATTTATTACTGAGAATACTATGCCATACAGAAATTTCAATACCACAGTCATTACTACAGTACACAAACTTCTGTCTGCAGTGCATTAAGCAACATATTCCAATATCTCTGTATGAGCTTCATCAGTGATGTAGAGCTGGAGTGCCTTGTTCATAGCCAAGCATGCTGGTTAGGTGAAATTTGTAAAGGCAATTCAGTTACTGCTCTATGTCCTCATTCCTCACTCTTTTAAATAAGGATCAAAACATGGACAGGTTGTCCTGGCAACCTGCTCAAAGGACCAAACAATTCCTTTCCCAGGTAGGAACATATGAGGTGATAAGAGCTGCTGTGCTGGTCATACACTGAACGTCTCTGCTGCTGACCATGTTCTTCACTTCCTTTTGCAGTCAGCATCTGTAGTATCTTCAGATAATTTATAACACATGCTTTCAATATAGGGCAGGGATATGCAGGAGTTTTTATGAGTGGGATCAGAGTGCAGTTATTAATTATTTTTGTAGTACTATAAACATACAGAGTTCTCTTTGTTCTTCCTAGGATAGCTAACAATGCAGTTTACTTTCATTGTGTAGCCCAATGAAAGGGATGAAAGAAACAAAACTTGGGGCAGTTGGAAGGGGGCAGAGGTTATGGCATTGTATCTACATGGTTAGACAGCAAAGGCTAGCATGTAAATGTAAATTTTACAAGGTAAATTTATGAGAATATAAATAAAATAGAAATAAATTAAATAAATTAAATAAATCTGTGTCTTTTATATAATGGAATTTAGTAAAAACGGTAACAGGTCATGTTATCATTATTAAGAGGTCTCTGTAGTACACCAAATGATGTTACCCTTGCCGTTAGAATGTCCAATTCAGAAGGAATAAAAGTTAACAACTGATCAAATCAAATTAAAATATAGAATCCCCAGCATACCCTTTCATCATGCTTTAATGGCATGCAAAAAGCAAGTACTTAGATAACCAAGTGAATCTGAGCAAATCTTTATGCACAGATGTCATGGACAAGGACTTACCTCAGCTTTTTACAATATTCTTTTGAAGAGTTGCAAATCTAAGACTAAATCCAAATGTATAATTACTTAGGGATTCTATATCCAGAGAGCAGACTTGGATCATTTGTGAGAGCAAAACCAGTCCAGCATACAAGAAATCTTTGAACTGTACATCCCATTTAAGGGTACACATAAGCTTGTATATGAAGAACAATATCCAGCTGAAAAGTCAAATAAAAAGGGGCAGTAAAGCTAGCCTTTTCTTGAAGCAATGCCTGAGGGAATCTAAGGGAATTGGCTTTGTGGAATTATCTGGAAGGTGGATTCAAAGCATACTATTGTCATTCTAAAATATTCCTCTCTTGTGGAATTAAATTTTGTGAATTCATCTTTATTTCTCTGCAAAAAGAAAAACTATGTAAGTTACTCTCCTCTCCCAGCTTCAAAATCCTGGAGATTGTTTCTGTCCTCATTAGGGTCTCTCTGAGTTTTGCTATTAACCTCTAAAGGAATAAGACTTGATTGTAATACTACTTCAGGGGCATCTGAAGAGTCAGTTGTTAATCCACTTTTATATGTAAATTACATAAATCATTGATTTATATGAAACTGAGGGGAAGGAGATGCTTGTGATTTTGCTAGGTAGAGAATCAAGGCCTCTGTAATTGTCAGCTCTCAGTTATAAAATTAAAAGAAGAGAAGAAATTAAAAGAAATCTTCAGAATAGCAAGAGTATCCAGTTCATCATAATTCTGCAAACTGGTACCTTTATGAGTTTTGCTCTTTTTCTTTTCCATCCCCACTGTTCTTAATAATTCAGTACCTTCTTTCTTTAATCATGTTATTAAAGGCAATAGACTGATGATTCATTTTGCTTTCTTTGCTCTCTCAGTGATGTCCATTAATGAAGTCTTACTTTTCAGCACCATTGACTCAGTTATCTAAATTATTTATTTGGTTGAGCAGTTCAGTGTACCAAACTTTTTCTCAGTGTAGCAACTACTTATAGCTCAGATTAGAGTTTCATATTGATTTTCTCCTGGAAAATGTGTATGAAATGGTTTGTGCTTTAAAATGCCAGAAGTGGCAAAAGCAGGGCTAAAGAAGGTATAGCTAAAAAGATAACAATAATTCCTCTTGCTGTAGCAGTTTTTACATTTGTTCTTCTTTACATTTTGAATGAGTAAAAGACTTTGGAAAACCATAATGGTGCTGAAATTCCCATAAAGAACCTCATTTCCTGCTGGTTAGGTTATTGGCCTAAGTTATCAAAGTCAGATATGCATTTTCTGCCTTTTGCACTCAGCACAGAGTATTAGTCCCTGGCCACTCTAAATTAGAGAAAAAAATGGATTTCAATGTCTTCCCCACCCAAAGCCTGTACACTAAATCATCGCCTCCAGAAGACCTCATGTAAATGTTCAAAGAATGAATGCATACTAATAATATTTACTTCACAGAAAAATTTTGAGATGCTTCATTTGTGTCAGTGATTTCTCATTGTCTTGTTTGTCCTGACTCTAAGGAAACCTAGGCTGCTTGTTGGATACGTTGATATTGCTCAGCTCCATTTTCTCCCACTTTTTTACTCTTCTATGACCATCAAATTCACAATGCCTCCTTCAGCTGATTTCACAACTGATCCTACTATCCTTTCATACTCCTATCTCCTAATAAAAATATTTTTAAAGATTTAATTCCTTTCAGTCTTCCATGCAATACAGTAAACAGAAGTATTCTGTTTTTTCATTGAAGTCTGTGATCATCTGGTGGTTAGATTCCTAGGGATATCTGCACAGTTCAGATATATTCTGTAGGATCTGTGTAAAGCACTTGTCAGAGACAAGGGTGGAAGCTTGATTGAGTGCAAAAGAGTATAAATTAGCAGAAATTATAAAAGAAAAATGGAACATGAAACTTACAATAAAATGCAACTACTATTTGGCAGATGGAAAGGATCTTTATTGTCTATTTTGTTTGTTATGGAGATGATACAGAAAAAGCTTAGAATGCAGAAGTATTGGAAATTCCTTGACTTGAGACCTGGTACCACCACCTGTAGCTATGTCTGCAGAATGTGACTTTGGGAGAATTGACAGAAGCTATTGTATTTTGTCCAGATAGCAGGAATGTTTGTTCCTGGACATGATGTGACACCAAGTACCATGGTGTTTCAGCACTGCACAAGTAATAACAAACCTTATTTTAAAGCATTTTTTGATCAAGATATTTGATCTCTCCATTTTTCAGAAATAAACTGAAACACAGAGGAAGTCTGAAAGTCATATTTTTCTCTGTAGTAGACCATAAAACCATTTTTATGTGGGAGATGAATGATATTTCCCACCAGGGAAACCCCAGGGTTACCCCACCCTTGTAAGCAATTACACATGGGAGCAAGACCATCCTTTAAATTACTAATTTGTAACGAAAAAGGAATGCTTAGCAAACAGACTGAGAAATGTCGCTCAGATCCTTAGTGTCTATGTTATTAAAAACTAGATTGGCAATGCTAAGTTTTCAGTGTATCCCATTATTGGTCCTTAATATCAATAACAATATTATAATAATAATATTAATATCAATATCAATAATATCAATAAGTAGAGCAGATTCCCTCCTCATGAATGCTGGATCTTATTGTACAATAGAGGTAAAAAATACATTATTTCCCATTTGACAGCACAGAAAATCATGTGCTTATTATCAAACTCAGTCCAGACCATATAACCCCAATCTTTCATATCCTGAAATCTTCAATACCATTCTCTACTGAAAAAATTGAGATGGAAAATGTTTTGATAATGTCTGAATAATGAATTTAAGTAGCTTTTGTTAAATATTTTCTGAACTTGAATTCCTACAGAATACTTGGAAAAAGAGTGCCATTTTTGAAATATCAATTCCATAACTTCTGAATTCATGAAAGCACTCTAGGTAAAATTCCAGGCATTCATAGAGCGGATGCATTCCCAGCCACCTCTTCACAGCACAACAAGCTCCTCTCTACAAAAAGTTTTACTCAAGATGAAAGACTAGACATGATGCTGCTTATCTGGACTCCTAAATGTTTCAGCAGAAAAGGCAAAGTATATGAAAAAAGTAACAAAATCTGAGGTGGGAAAAAACTTGCAGACTTGCATTTACCAGTATTCTGAGTGCAGCCTCACGCCCCTGCTCCAAGGGATTTCTCTGTCTGTTCTCAAGTCGCCACAGACACAGTGCAGCTGCATAATCATGGCTTAGATTGTTGAGAAAAGAGTTGCATGAGAAAAAACTGTAAGAAGGGGGCTGGTTGAACCCTCCTTGCTCAGAAGCTGCTTTCAATTCCCTGCTCTTTCACTTGATCCCTGCCAAGGGTCCTTGGCCATGCCTGGCCATGTACCCCAGTGATTCAGACTGGATCCTGACTCATGGGCTCGCTTTCACAGCTTAGACTTGCACTTGTCTCACCACCACAGATTTGTCTGGCAGCCCCTGGACTGGTGGCTGAGCCTCATTGCCATCACCAGATTTGCTGTCCTCTGCTTTGGGTTTTATGGGACTGGACCTTTGTTAGTGCAGTCACAGCCCTGCACCTGCCTTTGGTCACCCTTGGCTCCTGGCTCCTTTTTCTTTAGAGAGCATCCTGCACTTGCTGCTCCCAAACAATATCTTCAAATGCCATAAGAAATCACAACACACACACTCAAAAAAAAAAAAAAAGAGAGAAAAAAAGAGAATACAAACACAGCACTGGATAAAAATCCTTTGCAGGTCACCTTAGGCATTGCTTTTTTGGCAGAAACCAATTTGAGTATTTATAGCCAAGTTAAAACCCATTGAAAGCGCAGGTCAAAATGGAAACACTGACCCTTGCCTACTGCAGGGCTAGTGATCATCACCCCTGTCTAAGTACTTGTAAGCTGCTTGCAATAAAAAAACCTCTTAGTTTCAGCCCTCCAAGTGTCAGCCCTCTGTACTGGTTAATATTATCGAGGGAATCCTTGCCTGACAGAAAGTAATTTAGGATCCATTAAATATGATTACTTGGCCTTGAAAATGATGGATATTGAACAGAATTATAGGATCACTTTACAAAAGAAAGGTCTCTTTTACATCCTTTCTTGTGGGGCATTAAATAAAGTCTGAGAAAACTCCTAAGGGATTTCTGGCATTTATGGGTTACATTTATGAAAAGAAGGATTGATATTCATATTAAAAACTCTAAAAATTTAACAGGGTGATGTGGTAAGCACATGGACAGCTGAGACATGTCTAAAAAGTGAGTGACATGTTCATCAACTGTTTTCGTTGCTTCAGTTATACTAGAGATATGAAAAGTGCCTTTAATTTCAGACTAATCTTTCATGTACTTTATTGGAATATTAACCCCAAGTGGTTTCCTAAGTTCCCCATACTTCTCACTGTATCTCTGTTTTTAACTGAAGTATTTATTCTTCAAATAAATGGTTTTCAAAATTCTTAGGTCACTGTTTTCATCAATGTCCTTTACTAGCCATATGTTGAAAGGGAATTGTATAGAGTTGTATAGAGGCTTGATATGTTTGTGCTTGGTTTAACATAACTGAAATCTATTCCTAAGAACATATTTTAGGTGCATGGGAGGTTTAACCTCTTCATTACTAAATCATCTACCTAAAGTTCAAAAATACAATGAAAATAGACAGTCCGATCTTCCTCATAACTAAAATTTTAAACTTAAATAAAAGTTTTTAATTTTTATTTTTATTTTTCCATGAGAAGGTGGACTGACTGACTTATCCTACTGAGAAAGTGGGAAATACAGCCCCCAAAAATAGAAAATATGGGTTTGGGTGGCTCCCCCTGAAAATAAATCCTTCTCAAGAATCAAGGGGAAAAGGGAAAAAAAATAAAGAGAAGATAATAAGGAATAATTAGGTCTTCTGCTCTGATCTTCCTCATCTCATTGTTTCCCCATAAGAAGCTGCCCTAGAAACCACAGGGCATCCTGAAATCCTGATCCTCACTCTGATTATTCTCCACAGATAAGAGTTCACCTCACAAACAGAAATTCTAGACACTTTATACCTGAATCTTCATCATTAACCATAAGGCAGCAAATTCATCACTAAGACAAAAAGCACATTCATCATCTACTTCATAGACATAAACACAACCACAGTTTGGGCACAGCACAAGGCATGGCCCACTGACAAAGCCTGGCTTGTGCGCCTTCTGTTTTGAGATAAGGAGGAGGTTTAATATATCTTTGAGTTTCAAGCCAGTATTGTCAAGGAATTCCCTGCCAAACTGATTTTTGATTGCAGTGTGTATGTTGAGCATAAATTCAGACATTGCAAGACCGTGGATGTGTAATTTGAACCATTCACATACACTGGCATTTAAATTTTAGGGTCTTTTTTTAAAATATTAATATATCCCTCTGGTTTTTAGATCTGACTGTGTGCAGTGCACAGTGGAAACAAGTCCAACCCCTTCCAGAGGCAGCCTTTCTGCTACTTCATATAATGTGGGGTCACTTGTACCTGTGTAAACATGGCACAATATTTTATGGGACTACGTACAGTGCTTTAATTTACACTGACAACAGCTGCTACATGCATAGAGCTGGGGAGATAGCTTCAACAGCAAAGTAGGTTAGCTCTGAGCTGTTTTCTTTTAACTAGCAAAACAGCAACAATCAGCAGCTTCATGCCTCAGGCGCACATCACACACAGACACATGGGTTTAAATTCCAGTTTTGCCACTTGCAGAGCAGAGCAAGTGGGATTGTCCACATCCCCTCTGAATGCCTTAGCTATTTGTTCAGGAACAGGGGCAGTCTCACTTTCCAGTTTCAATCAGGAAAAACACATAACAGGAGATAACTTCACCAAAAAAGGTTGTGTTAAAACTGATAGCAGGGTCAAAAACATAGTTTTAGTGAATGAATATTTTCTAATAAAAAGGTAGTTTCATCAGGCAGTTCTTGACCAGTTTCACTAATGTAAGCTTTGCAGAAATTTTGGTGACTTTAAATTAAATTAATACAAAAATATTTCCTGATGTTATCATAGTTTCATTATCCTCAGCATGCAAACTAATGCAGAACTTAACTCCTCCCTTTCTGGAAGGAACTTATGGTTACATATCTGGGAATATTTAGAAACATACGAAGTTTCTTTTTGTTTATTTTTTCCTTCCAGTGCATAACTGGAATCCTCTTGGAGATAATGAACCTGAAAAGTTCTATCAGCTAAGTATAGAAGGAGACGCAGAGGAAAAAAAAAAGTATGTGTAAAGAAAGGAGCACTAGTAAGCCTTTGATCATGATACTAAAAATCTTTATTAAGTATGTTCCAATGCATGGAAGTGCACATAAAAATGTATTTTTAATTATGCATAATCTAATTATTCCTCAAACAGCAATCTTAGGTAGCCAGATTAAGTCAGAAACACATTTTTACAGTGGCAACATAAACCCTGCTAAAACAGGAACTCACAATGGAAGTGCAAACACAACCTTCGCATTCAAGTGCAAAGAGTATAATCAAATTTAAAAACTATTTTATCTCATCCTTTAAGTGTATTGTCACAAGCTGGCTGTTCAACAGGAAAATAGATGATGACAGCATGCATCACAAAATAAATCAGGATCAATTGATGCTTGTTGTATGTATTTTGTAAGTTTTAAGAATAAAAATACATTACAATGTATTTTTACATACAATTGTGTAATTGTGTAAATACATTACACAGTTTTCAGTGTTGTATTTTTTTATAAATGCTGCTGACTGAGCTGAAGCAATCCAGCAAGTTGTGTTGCAGTATAGATTTTCTTGTACATCTTTCCCCTCTCAGTATTAGAAGTGAACATAATAAGAAGTTGCAATACCCAGGCTGGAGAGAACATTTTATTCTGTGACAAAGTTTAGAAATGTGTCCTTTACTTTACTTGTGTGGATCAAAACCGTATCCTAATTTTTTTAGTTTCATGCTCTTCCAGGGTTACATATACCTTTGAAATTAGCCAGTTTTTTTCTGAGGGTTTAAATGATTTGCAACGCCAGGTCTCATCATGCTGTATGTATGGACATATGCATGCCCATACACATAAACATCTTTCCTTTGCATTTCTGGGATTATCCTCACTGCAGTGTTTTAAAAACAGTGCTGAACGCCATGGTCATATATCAATGCTCTGCTGTTACTGTATGAATTGCTGGATTTATGATGTCATGCACTGTTGGACCCCTATCAGAAAATTATATCATTTCAGACCAGGAGTGAAACTAAATAGTTCCTATAACTTCTCTTGTTTCATTCTATCATTTTTCTTTTATTGTTTTTCTTTTGCCTACACAGTACCATTTTCAAGGTACTGGCAGGTGGCCTAGAGATCTGTTATTCCTTGTGGTAATTAATATAGATAGATTCCTGGACAAATATCTGAAGTTGTGCTGGGACATTAGAACAAAGATTCTGAAGATAGGAATGGCTCAGCAAATATTGAGTGGAACTGAGAGGAATCCTATGGTCCACTCAGACAAAAATATAGGATGGTGCAGGACTGTGAAGAGCAGTAAAGCCATTCTGTGAAAAACAGAAAAGCAGTAAAGTAAATTATGAATTGGCCAACACTGACTATTGCTGATTAGCAGGTAATTACAGCATTCTTAGTTAACCAATCATTCATCTTGAAATTAAGATGTTTGTGACCACTGAGTGAGCATCTTTTTGTCTATCTCATAAACCTGGGTAAAACATAAGAGGTTCTCTTGGGTTGTGGTCATTGGGTTCCCAAAAAGAGCTAAGGCACGTAATGGGATACATGGAACCATTTTCTTTTCACTCCAGTTGTCAGCATTCAGTAACGCTTCTCTTTGGACTGGTGTTTTGATTTCTAATCTTTCTATGTATTGTACTGATCTCTGCCAGGTGACTTTAGGTGCTGGGATTGTTTACCTATTCATTGGTGGAACTCCTACAGGTTATGAAGTCTTATCTTTTTGAAGTTATTAAGTTGCGACCATACAAAAGATGTGTGGAAAATGTGTAGAAAAGAATGTACCGTGTAAACTCAGAATTCATTATAGGATGGCAAAATTGTGGCATGCTTTTGCTGGATCAAAGACAGACCCTACTTAGTGAAGCACCTTCAAGCAAACATAGTTTGGACTTTGTCCTAGAAAAGCCCCAACACTAGGGCAAGGATAGATGGGGATGGTGAACAGATGAAATTCAGTTTGTCATAAATGGAAACACGGCTACTTCCAGATTTTAAGAGGATCACGTGGAGCTCTTAGGATTGGCCAGACATCCAAGATTCATTTTTTCACATAAGGGACCTGAAGAGTACTTAAAGTACAAATAGCTGACAATGTCCATAACGTATGGTGGAAGTGGACAATCTGTGGAAGTATGGGATGGCACCCTGAAAATCAACCATTTCCTGTCTCTCCAATGCAAAGGGGAAGTAGGCAGATGTAGGCTGGCATTTAAAGGTGTTATGACACTTCTGGAGCAGTCAAGGACACACAAGTAAATGTGTAGGCTGACATGAGTACCCATAATGTATTTTAATAACTGGAGGGCTTGGCAGATGTGTAGAATTTACCAATTTTCTATTTTCTTCTTTTTGTTACTCATGGTAAGGTAATTTAAAGCTGAAGTCAGAAGGGTGAAGCACTGTGAGATGGAAAATATCTTTTACCTTAATATCCAATCCTACAGATCTTATGCAAGTAAATATCTAGCCTTAGAAGTCAAAAGTGTATTTTTCTCCAAGATAATAATTTTATCCTTCCTGCAATATGACTTTAGTTGATATTAAGCGCATCTATTAAATTTCAATCTATTTCTTGAGTTATCAGGTAATTTGATAATTTGACAATTTGATTTGTCAAGATTCTCTGCAATGTAGATAAAACTAATTGTATTGACAGACAGGAGTTTTTGAGGAAGTCAATACAGGGGCACTGGAGTTTAAGAATAGAAAGGATTTTGTAGTTCATCAAATCCAATTTCCTGGCGCCACAGGTGATCAAGTGTTTCATGTTCTACTGCTGTTATATTTCCGGAAAAATAAACATACAACTTTCCTATTTCCTATTGTGTCACTTCAAGCCTTACAAGTTTTGTTGCTACTTAAGATTCTCAGTTTCCCTCTTTTCACCTACCTAGTGATCCATATTGAAAACTGAGGCAAAATATTCATTGCATTTTGAATATTCAATGCATTTTGAACCATGCGTGGTTTATCCTCCAATGCTCCTTTATCTTCAGTGAACAGGGATGTCACTTAATGTTCTCTTAAATTTATGTGGATGAAGAACCTTTTGTTATCAATTTTTTAGGATTTATAATGTTTGATTTTCAGTAAACCTTATTTCACTGCTATACTTCGCATGACTGATGTTTAGCTTTCCTTGCTGACCACTATATGGTTTAATTAATTTTAATTTCGTGAAATTTACCCTTTCTTTTGAAATCCATAAACCTGAAGACTAACTTCTATTAATCCATGAGGTAATCAAAATGTTATCTGTATGTGACCACTTAAAAGGTTGTTTTTATGACCAGCTATTCTTTAGTGCACGTACCACTTCAAAAATCAAATGTAAATCAGTTCTAAAATAGAATCAGCTCTATTTGATTCAGTAATCATTCACTATTGTCTACCCCATCTGGGGATAACTGGTTCCGAATATTCTTATTGACACTTTTCTCCCAGGGAGTGACGCAGCAACTCGTCTGTCCAGCACTAATTTTGACTATTATGTTCCCAGTGCATTTACTTCTCCTTAACTAAAGCTGTGGTCCCACAGACCTATAAGCCAGTTTAAATGTTAGATCCTTTTGTCTTTCAAACCTCCATCAGCTCCAAGTACATTTAATTTTGTCCCTAACATCTCCAATGATGGAGACTCATAACATCTCTGGACAACTTCTTCCAGCGTTTTACCATTTTCAAAGCAAAAAAGTTGGGGATTTTTTCCTCATGTTTAGGTGAAATTTCCTGGATTTCAGTCTGTGCCTCTTGCCTCCTGCCCTTGCAGTGGTGACCACTGAGAGGAGTCCAGCTCCAGCTTCTTCCCTCCCTGCCTCCCACTTCAAAATATATTTAAACATATTGATAAGATCCCTGCTAAGTCTTCTCTTTCTGAGGCTAAACAGTCACAGCTGTTTGAGCTTCTCCTCACAGAGCAGATGCTACTTAATCATCTTAGTGGCTTTTTGCTGGCCTCATTCCAGTATTTCCAGCTCTACCTTATACTAGGGAGCCCAGCAGTGGGCACAGTACTGAGAACGTGTTTTGCTTTCTCCATATCTGTTTTTGTTTATGTTAATTTTACTAATTCCATGAAAAAAATTAATTTCCATTTAATGAAAGGTCATTTTTAGCTCCTGCATGCATACATACACCTTGGAATTATATTGCACAATTTCATGTTTCAGTGATGTAAGGAATACTTTATCACTCAGAGGCCACCTAAGCTAGCAAATGGCACAGGATGTGCAAAGTCAGAAACTCAAAACTCACATATTAGACACAGCATGTGCAATTTAATATTGCATTTTAATTTTTCATTTCTATATCATCAGAAATTTCTTTTAAATTGAAACAAATTAATCTACAGGAAGGAGGTGAAGAGAAGGGGAGCTTTCTATGGAATATGTCAATCTGTAGATTAATTAATACATTGATTCTATTTGAGAGCCTGAATGTACCTGTCTTCCCACTGAGATACCCACTGTGCAATCAGTGGTAATTTAAAAATCAATTGCTCTTCTGTAGTAATTAGGTTTGTCCATTTAAACAGATAAAATTGATAGAGCCTGCAACTAATTTCAAAGCAGGGATTCTTAAGGGATTGAAAAGATTAAGAGTTGTGAGCAAGCAATTTGTGGGTTTTTCACTCAACAAATGAACATCTACATACACTGGTTTGTGTTTAAGTTTCAAGTATATTATACCAGATAAGAAAATTATTTTGAAATATACTGCTAAAAAAAGCATAATATATTGCTAGCCAAAGCCAAAAAGTTAATGAAAGTGATTCTTAAAGGCACTGAAATATAATTACTCTTACATCTCATACAATTAAATGAGTTGTCTTTAAAATTTCATCATATTCTTTTGAAATTTCTCTTTCTTTTCCCTATGTTTTTATAAGTCTAGCTGAATGAAGTTTACTCTTCTCAAAAATTTTATTAAAAGTTGTTTTCTGTTTTGAGCATACAGAGAGAATTCATGGAGCTCTTGGCACACAGTGCTTAATCAAATAAAATATGATACTTGCACGTGTAGAATACATATTTCTGAGATTCATTAAACAACTATCTTCCCTCAAGGCAATTCATTGTTATGCACCAGAGGGCTTTAAGATGAACTATTTAGGGGGAAAAAAAAGGCAGAAAATAGGACAAGAGAAAAAGGAAGAAACCTAAGAATAATATGAAATGCATATTCAGAGTTTTAAAAGTCTTTGCAATTTACTGCAGCCCTGAGGTGGCATTAATTGACACATTAGCAAGTTATATACTGTGTTATGTGTCTATTTAGCCTATAACACAATAAAAATAACACCAGGGGAATCGCTGTAACACATTGCACACACAGCTTGTGTTTGAAGTAGGGAACACCTTACCAAAGCAGACAAGAGCAGATTAATGATAATGTGTTGCAGTTAACTCACAGACTGTCCCTGCAACTCATGGAATTGAATTGCCAACTGTCAGCTTGCGGAGGCATCTTCACAATATTTTAAGGCAAAATCTTATACTTCCTAAAAATTAATGGGAACAGAAATGTATTTGAATGAGGTCTGCCTTTCCATATCAATGACTACAGCATATACCCACAAAAAGACTAATCACTCATTTTCTGTTAAAATTGAGACTGAGGTGTTAATACCTACTCCAGATAGTGTGCCTTCTACAAGAAGTGGAGCAATATGCATTTAGAATAATAACGTAAAAGGATTATGTAACTTATGTTCTTGTGTAAAATTTTCTTTCACAAATGAAGGAACAACTCAGCATTTCAGGATCTTGAAATTCAGCACTAGCCAGTGAAACTATTCTATTACACAATTTTTATTTAAGGAAAGTTTAGGAATTCTTTCTTTGTTTATTTTTTACATTTCATTTTCTTTGAAAAAAAAATTTAAAAAGGATCTTGCATGTATATAGCTATCACTAGAGCTACCACTAGAGCTAATTCTGTATAACCTCTCAAGTGCCAAGTTAGAGAACAATCATGCAGACTGTTTCAATATGCTCCTGGTTTATTGTCTGTTATATGTAACCTTATCTAGATAAGTAAAACAAGGATAATATAGTATACCAAATATATATAAGATAATATATAGTATACCAAAGCATGCACATCCTGAATATTCTGCATATTCTTAGCACGTAGAAAAGTGCCACAAATGTTAATATTAGTGTGCAGGGAGAATGAATAACATCTGGGTGTGGAAACATCAGAAAGAAAAACCAGCTGGAGAATAGTTACAAGAATGGTGTGTATGCACAGCACCTCGATTCACAGGTCATCAAGATCCCAGCACATCTCTACCTGCAGCTTGGAAGCACACAAGATGAGGCAAAGGGAAGCGAGGAAATACCAAGTACTTGATGAAGTGGGACAGGATTGTGAAAATAAGTGCGGTCAGGTTACAAAAAGACATATCCACAACTGAGATATCGGAAGAAGGCATAAGTGAATAGCAGAAATCAGTTTGGATTTAAAATAAATCCACTTTCCACTCCTAGGAGGTCTTGCATTGTTGCTACAATGTTGCAACATGATTTCCTACAAACCCGGCCTATTTTTTCTTTGGCGTCATAAAAACATATAATTAAGTCCTTGTGTTTGCAGTGTTTTCTAAAAAAACATATTGAATTAATTTACCTGTTTGGTTACAACTGGGTTAGGATTGAATCTAGTATTTTTGGATTATACTTTCTGGTGACTTCTAGGACTACACAAGAAGATTCTCAGCTGGTATTCATTGCAACAGCTTTGTTAAAATCAAGAGAGCTATAACAATCTACACCAGCTGTGGGTCTGCTATACTAGTTTGTTACCGGGCACATGCCAAACTCAGCTGCCTGTCCACTTGCTTCAGACCAGACCAGAGGTTTCATGAGCAGGCTGCTAAGGCTGGATATACTTCAAAATTAAATAGATGCTTTAAAAAGAAAAATATGTATATTCAGGTGATCTGCAGTTATTAAATGATGAGTAATATTTCTGAATAGCTTTATGAGATGCATGTGGCAATTATTACGCACTTTTTATAGCTAGAGGATGGACATCTAGAAGCCTAAGTGACTTCCCTGTGGTCATATAGTGTTTCCAAGCTTTCAGCTCTAGGCTCTCCCAGTCCCTATCTCAACACAAGACTTGGCTGCCTTTCAGGGAGGTTAATGTGTGACTGTATGCTACTAAAGCAACAATCAACGCTAGCTGAGCTGTTTGCTTGAGCATTTCAGCTTAAATGGAAATAAATGTTGTTCAGTAGTGTTACAATTTGGCTTGTGTGTTGTAAACTGGGTCAGATGTTATTTATACCACTGGCAATGAGAATGATTTGATTTCTAATGTTGCTAAGCTAAGAAGTAGTGATTGTTCTACAGACATTTGTTTCTAAGTATCAGAAAAGGACATTTCTAGGTATCTCAAGAACAGTTCTTCACAGACACCAGGGCCTGCAAAATTATCCATAGGCTAGTAAATGCTGCCAACTTCTCTTTCAGTGATGTATACAACATTCATGAGTAAACAATTACTTTTTTTATACACAGCAGTTGTTTGGAGTTTCCTCAGCACAGATGATTTCTACTTGAATTACTAGTAGGACTGGGAGAGAGGGCTTAACACCCAGAGCAGAAAGACAATTTACTGCAGTCTTTTTAAAACTTTACTAATTTACATCTTTGATATTTTGTTGGTTCTGCCCTCTTCTGTTCCTCCTCCTAAGAGTCAGATCCTAGTCTCATCCGTTGTACTGAGATGGAGTCTCGGTAAAAAGAGAGCTGAAAAAAGATGAGTGAGCTGGCAATCATGTTTTTCTAAGAAATTAATGCTGCACGTGCAAATAATTATTTAATTTCAGTCGTCATGAACAAAAGAAAATAAGCAAAGCTCTTAGGAGAATGCATCTGTATGAAAAAAACCAACCTCTTATAAGCTTTATCTTAGGAAATTATTTATTTTGTCTTCAGTCTTTCACTCACAAAGATGGTCAAATCAATTATTGATGTTTAAAAAGGTGGGATTTGGTGAGCTGTCCCCTTTTCTAAAGGAAAAAGGAAAGCATAGAAGACATCTGCTGTCCTCTGTAATTCCTGGGATATGACAGTTACCTTACCTTAAAAATAATAAATTACAAAAAAAAAAGAAAGGAAAAAACCCTGCAATCTGTCATTATGTGCTTTTGATAAAGAGTTTAAGATTTGACTAATAGAGTCCATACTGAGCTGTAAATGCAGGTGGCTAAGTCAAAAGTCTAGTGACTAGAAATTCTCTGTCCCAATAGGGCCAACGTAACCAGCCTCATCCATGTCCTTGCGTTTTATTAACAGACAATTATGATGAATTTCTTACACTTTGCTGTGCCATTTGCATGTTCTTTTGTGAGGCAGAGTCACAGAATTGAGTGATTTGGTTTGGCAGGGACCAAACCCAGATTATCTAGTCTAACCCTTTGCTATAGATAGGGACATCTCTCACCAGACCAAGTTGCTTGAAGCCCATTCAACCTGGCCTAGAACACTTCCAGGGGTGGGGCATCCACAGCTCCTGGGCAACCTGTACCAGTGCCTCACCACTCTTATTTGTGCAATATTTATTCCTTATGTCTGATCTAAATCTATTCTCTTTCAATTTAAGATTTTTGCTCCTTGTCCTGTCACTATAAGCCTTGGAAAGTCTTATAAGCCTCCTTTAAGCACGGGAGGGCAGCTGTAGGGTCTCCCCAGAGCCTTCTCTCTTCCTGAACAACCCCAGCTCTCTCAGTGTGTCTTCACAGGAGAGGTGCTCCAGCCCCTTTTTGTGGCCTCCTCTGGACTTGCTCCAGCAGGTCCTGTGCTGGGGACCCTGAACTGGATGCAGGACACAACTGTAAGTGGTTTCTGTCTTTCTCTGTATGTCTTCAGCCCTTTGCTGGCCATTCCTGGCTGTGGCCACCAAGGGAGAGGTGACTACTGTCCATCCTTCAGCCCAGGAGCTTCCTGCTTGTTTGTTCCCTCTCTCCATCACAGGAGGCAAACCTGTCACCTTTGTGTGCACGCATTATTGAAGGTGTTTTTAGAATTCCCGGGCAAGCATCTCTTTTTCCCCATCCCTCCCAGGTGCCATTTCCTGGCCTTTAGGCCAGTAGTTTTGGCTTTCCGGTGCGTTTAACACATAACGAGAGTGTAACTCTGCCGTCGTGCTTTGGTTGCAGCCCTGCAACCACCGGCCATTGGTTATTTGCTTTCAGGTTGCTGCAGGAGAAAATGTGTCTTATTTGTACGGAACAACGTGCCACACCAACTAAAAATTCATCAGCAGGGCCGGGGGCATTTTCTGCCTGGGCATACACGAAGCCTTCCCCGCCCCTCGTCCCGGCCCCGGCCCCGGGCCCGGCCGCGGCCCGGCGGCGGCGGGCGGGGCCGGATTGCGCGGGGGAACGGAAAGCACCGGCCCGGGTTTCCCGCTGTCCCGGTGCCATCCGGGGGAAAAGAGTTTGGGCGGCAGCAATCCCAGGAGAGATGAGGAAGGTGGAGGTGCGGTAGCTGCTTCTCCAGGTCGCTGCCCTTTCCCTGGGCCGAGCGCGGTCCCGGCACCGGGGCAGGGCCGGGCCGGGGGGGGTCTCCGCGCGCGGGGGGAGGCGCGGCGGGGCCGGGCGGCCGCGGGCCCAGCGGGGACCCGCTGTGAGAGAGCCCCGGGGCGGTGGTGGTGCATATACGTGTGCATATACGTGTGCATATTGGTGTATGTGTGTGTGTGCGCGGTCTGCTGGCCCCAAGGGCCGCCTCGCCACCTGCTTTCAGGATTCCGACTGGATTTACGTGTGTGCTCTTGGGGAGTGTTGGTGTCAGACCCAGAGGTCTCAGGCCCCTGAAGCAGAACGTACGTTTGTTCTAAAACCAGCCCTGCTTCACCATCATGCATCTTTTACTCTGGTTGGCTTCAGGAAGTGTATCGGAAAGCTACAAGGAAAAGAGGAGAGAATGAAGGGTGTTAGCTTTGAGGAGCCGTAATGCCTCATGTTGATTTCTGTGTAACTGGAGAGCGAAGGTTCCATTTCTGATGTGGTTTGTTCTCCCATTGTAGCAATCTAAACTTTTCTCTCGGGAGAGCTGGTGAGGAAATCCAGCAGGCAACGTGTTTGTCTTGGTGCTCAGGTTCCTCTCTCTCTCTCTCTGGCATGCTATGTTTCATAAATCAGTAGCTAGATTTTTCACTTTCTCATTGAGTCATTAGTGTTACTGGAGGCACCTTCTTTTTCTTCACACATCTATTATTATAATTTGTTTTCTTATGTAATTGTTTCTGGGAGGTTATAAGCATTAGCGTGCCTCAAGGATTTGAAGATATACTAATAATAATGCAGAAGAATCCTGCCTGGCAAATTTTGAAATATATTGAATTTTCAATTCCTAAACGTCTGGTTTTGAATTACAATAACAGAGTCACCAAAAACAAGGCAACAATATATTCTCTTGTATAGGGTCAGCTGTAAGGGTGTGGGAATTTGAGAAGTGTTTGTACAACCTTCTTTGGAGACCTCCAATGTAGGCAGAGCAATCTCCCCACATAACTTGTTTGTATGCTCATTAAGTACTTGAATTCTTTCTCCTGTAATTTGAAGCCATTTTCATTCACAACAATAAATGGTTTGGGGAGCAGCTTATTTCTGTTTTCCTTAAAAGTGATTGTTCTGCTTTGTCTTGCAGGGGGTGTGTGTGTGTTATTTTCTAAAACTGTGTCTCCTTTTTTTTAACCTAAATGTTCCCAGTTACTTTAATATTTTCTTGTATATTTTGCATTTAAGCTCAGATCATTCTTGATTCTCTTCTCTGAATTCATTCATTCTGATCAGTTCAAATGTTTGACTCAATTCAAAGGACAGTATTCAAAACTGGATAGACTACTCCAGCTGAATTCTAAACAGTAGTAAGTAAGTAAGAAGGAAGATTTATGTCCTCTCAAAGCTTTACATCTGTTCACTCATCCTGGTATGGATGGTAGCCTTTGGCATATTCACCTTCTGTTCCAACTTAGACTCTAGGTCTTTTCTGCACCAGGGGATTATTCTGTCCTAAATTGAAGATCTTGCTTTTCTTCTTATTTAAGTATCCTCTTCCTGATTGTACGTTTACTTTTTTTTCTTGGAGTTTTTTTTTGTAACCCCAAAACACCACAATGCAAGATTTTCTGATTAGTGAAGACTGGATTAGAATTCAGAATTATCTTCCATCATGTTTTCATTTTGGTGCAGCTTGCTGCCATCTGTAATATTAAGGAAACAGTTAATCATTAAACGATACTACTTAGGAGGGTCCTCTCTGAACTTTCAGTGGCCTACATAACTCCTTGTTTCTATTTTTCTGCATGACCTTGCAGCCAAGATGAAAAGTAGAGACAATGTAATATTAAATTGGACCTTTGCCATAAACTAAATCCTTATCAGGTAGTGAGGTATGTTTTCTAACTCTAGTTAGGACAACCCTGTGTACTTTCAAGGCTAGCAGGAAGCAATATTCCAAGCTTGTCTTTTGCTCTTTGATCTTCAGCAGCAGCATGTTTATTCCTTAGATGTCCAAGGCACAGAGCACCTTGAAATAGATGTGGAGATGCCTGTCCTTAGTAAATAGGATTTGAAAATATATTTGGGCCACACAGTAATGCCCATCTTGGCTCCTTTCTCCTTCCCTTGCATCCCCTTAGTTTAGCTTATCTGAGCCTTCAGTCTTTCACAGGGCAAGAAGATCACAGCAAGAAGCTCTACTCTGCTTTTGACACCTTGTACTACAGAGCATTTTCCTCATTTTCCAGATAGAACCTTAAAAAATTTATAAGCTAAATACAAAATCCCTTGTGTAATATGCCACAGCTGTTTCTTACCTTGGACTTTTTTTCTTTGCATGTCACTGTAGTGTTTGAGCATTTTCCTGATGTGTAAATTAGATCTGTATGACAGTATGTTAACTGAAATTCATCACTCTTTACAGTTCTTCCTCAGGAGGTTTTCTTTCCCTGCTAATGGAGGCTGCCTTGAGCTGCACAGAAGCTCAGCATAGCAGAGAATCTTCTCTCCTTTTCTCAGCCTGCCTGTCTTTAGCTTCATGGTAGCACAAACTGGAAAGCATTTGGTGCCACACACTTACTCTCTCTAAACTCCCAGCTTTCACGTGGTGTGATGACTGGGAGAAAAAGGGGGTCTCCTAAAAGTGTTGTGTTTTCTTGCATCTTCAAAAGAAGAGTGAAACTGAGTAGCTGTTAAAATTCTACAGGAAAAGAGAATTGGAAAGGAAAAGTTGACTTTCTCAATTGCTTTATCTACCCTGAACTGTTTCAGTAAGATTAAGAAACTCCTCAGTGTAGTGACAATCACATCTTAAGGCAAACATCCAAATGTTCCTTATTAAGGCACACAGTTACATAGGAACATATCTGTTAGGGGTGGAACAATTCTACTTCATTACCAGGTTTTCTTTCCATTAAGAAAAATCTTGATTCACCAGATATTTTCAGTCTTAGTGCATGTTTCTTGAATCTCATTGTAACTTGCTTTAAAATGCAGTAGGCTTTTATTCTTTGCAATTACTTTGAATAGACATTTTGGATATTTATGATTTTTTTAAAAATAAGGACATTATCTCTCCGTGAAGTGACAGGGGTTTTGGAAACGCTGAAGAAATTAATTTTTTATTCTGCTGGTATGTTGAATGAATATTCAGCTTGTAATAACTTTGAGATACACAAGCTATTTCTGCTAACTAATTTGTGGTAGTTTGATACTACCACTCAAATGCTAACTGTTATGCTTTTGCTTTAAAGTGTGCTCCCTTCATCCCTTTTCTTTTATATTGGTAATATCATACAGGTATTTTTATTGTGTTGTTTATACTATGCTTGTGGACTGGAATACTTAATTGTTCTTAGATACTGCAGTTTAGGAATGAAGTGACCAACTGAAATTGGTCCAGAGATGATTTAAAACACCAATTTTTTTTTGTTATGAACCTAAAAGCAATACTTAGAAAACCTCAGAATTTCCTAGTTTTAAAACAAAAGGGGAGAAAGCAGACTTTGAATACATAAAGTTGGGACAGAGAACGCTGACAATAACTTTGTAGTAAAGAAAGGCTCAGCTGGGTGCAAGGAAAACTTCATGAGAAGGTGAAACTTTGAAGCAGGAGCCCCGCTGAGGTTAAGGAACCTCCCTCACTGGAAGCTTTTAAGACCACTTTGGAGGCTGTCTAGACGTGGGTTGGCCTCACAGTGGAAGGCTTGGGCTGAATGTTTGGTTGAGATACTTTCTAGCTGTTCCTGTGATTATTTTAATAACTTTTCATGTACTCAGGATCTTGCGAATTATTTTTTCTTGTTTGTAGGTCATTGAGCTGAGACACAGTAGCTTGCCCGTGCACCATGTTGAAAATTCAAAGAAAATTAGAACTATTTCACTCTTTTGATTTAGACTAATACAATAATTATGATGAATTATGATAACTACCTTGGTATTCATGACTTCGCAATATTATGCATGATTAGGTATCACAACCCTGATATTCTAGCTTTATGGTGAGATAGCAAACATAGCCTGTGTTTTTTCCATGTTCTGGGAGTTGTCTTTGTTATGGTTATAGTTTATGGCTAGTGTGTTGCTCTTGCTGACTGGCTCCAGCATTTGCCATTTCATTGTGAGAGAAATCAAAATGGATTATACTGCTGGATACAGTTGATAAGATACAGAAACATGAATAGTAAATTTAACAGCATATTGAAGCTAAGTGTTTTTCTTTTCACTAACACTGCATTCATTTAATGTATTTCTGAAGTGCAGGAAATCTTAGTTCTTCTCTTTCTCTCTCATCTTCATAAATATTATGCTTGAGAGTCAGAATTACTGCTGTAGAGAAGACATTTATCACAATAAGTTCTTGAATTTTTTTAATGAACATAATGTAGTTGAACTGTATTATTTGGAAGAACAGATGCATTTATAGCACAGATGACTTAAACTTGTTTTCCTTCTGGAAAGTAATCTGGTTTTTCTGTATCACCTAACATAGCTATTGATTACTCTGTTACAAGGGAAGTGTTTTAAGCTAAATTAAATCAAGAGTGTGCTAATCTAGATACTTTTGGTATCTTATGTAGAAAACCTGAGACAAACTTAGGCAATTATGTATTAATATAGGTTAAATAATACTCTTTTTCTTATTTTAGGGACCAGTGGGATTTAAGAATCTCTCTCCTAAGAAAATTTGCTGCTTCTACAGCTTTCCATCTTAGTGTGCACTTGATGATTTCACTTGAAATACCTATCTGAAGAAATTAAGAGTAGGCGAGGTGTAATTACCTTTTAAAAATGTTAAAAACTCAGCATTGTGTAACAGCTGTCAAGATACCCAAGAAAAAGCCATATATTTGTGACATGTGCTATAAACAGTTTGAAACCCCATCAAAATTAGCTAGGCATTATCTCATACATACTGGTCAAAAGCCATTTGAATGTCGTGTATGCAATAAAACATTTAGGCAGCTAGTCCACCTGGAGAGGCATCAGTTAACCCATAATCTGCCTTTTAAGTGTATTGTTTGTTATAGAAACTTCAAAAATGTAATCACTTTCTTAAAGCATCAGCAGCTTCATAATGAAAATTATGAGAATGAAACAAATCAAGCAGAAAACTATGTGAATTCTGGGCAAGACGGGGCCACTTGTGGCATATTTCATTGTTCTGTGTGCTGGAAACCCTTCCCAACTGAAGAGAGGTGGATGCTGCATCAGTGTCTCAAGTCAGATCATCTACGTGGTGCCAGAAGGAGAAAGAAGAAAACTCACACTTGTGAATCATGTAACAAGACCTTTCCCTCAAGATCCAAGCTAGAAAGACACTTCCTTATTCACACTGGCCAGAAACCTTTTAAGTGTTCTTCATGTGGCAAATCTTTCAGACAGTCAACACACTTGAAAATTCATCAGCTCACACACACAGAAGAAAGGCCTTTTCAGTGCTGTTTTTGTCAGAAGGGATTTAAAATACAGAGCAAACTCATGAAGCATAAACAGCTCCATGCCAGAAATAAGACTTTCCCCAGTACTGTATGCAAAGCAAAGACTCTTAAATATCCCAGACCACACGTGTTGGAAGGAAAATGGGATAGTTTTGAGAATGCTGATACACACAAGGCACAGGAGAATGACCCACATGATGTGCACTCAATTTATATTGTACCCTTTCAGTGCCCAGCATGTGAGCAGTGTTTTGAAACAGAGCATGTTCTAAAGTTGCACAAATGCTGTTACTCAAAAGACAGCAGAAATTCAAATAATGGTACAACAGCATGCAGACACACAGTCAACAGGAAAAATAAGACCCTCATGAAACTGAAGCATACTGGAGGAAAGGCTACAGATTTTTCCCTGACTGACAGGAAAAAAATTAAATCAGGTCACGTTGGAGGTCCTGACCTGGTTACAGCTAGAGATCAGCGTTGTGATCAGCGTGTGTCCGCTAAAGCTTCCCAGGAGTGCCGGAGCAGGCGTGACACGCACAAGTCCCTTTGTCATCGGGTGAAAAGAGCGTTTGCTGTGCCATTACCTTGGCAAGAGTACCCACAAGCTCCTGACTTGGGCAGTAATTTAAAAGGTGTGCTTCCTGGTGAAAGCATGTTAAATGTCGGTGATTCACTGGATAATAAAGATGATGCTTTTTGTGGTTCATCAAATGATAGTTTTTTTGATAATCCAGAAGTACTTCACTGTGCTTTTTCATCTTCTGCTAAAAACATACATAACAGACACAAAATCTGTAAATGTGACAGATGTGAAAAAATTTTTCCGTCTTCATCCAAACTTCAAAGACATTATCTTATACACACGGGACAAAAGCCCTTTGGCTGTAATGTTTGTGGGAAGGCATTTAGACAGTCAGCTCACTTAAAAAGACATCAGCTCACCCATACTGAAAAGAGAGCCTGTAAAAGCCCCGTTTGCCAGGTAGAATTTGTAAACCTGAACAAACTTCTCAATCACCAGGGAGATCACACTGAATTTAAGTCTTCTCAGCCTGTGGGTTATTCAGGTTATTCTCAGACACCTTCACAGCCATCTGGCTTTCAAGAATTCGAGCTGGTTCAGTCAAACCAAGCAGCTGAAATCAAAGTTGAAATTGAGTCAGGGGATTTTGTTCTTGACACTAGCAGTAGAAACCCACAGCCATATTTGTGCAGTAAATTGTTGGAAACAGAGCAAAGCTGTTACAGCTATTGGCATGATTTTTCTGAAGGTAGTGAAAAAAATGAAGCTGTTAACAAATTATATCAATGCAGTATCTGCTTTAAAACTTTTAAATCTCCTTCTAAGCTTGAAAGACATCACCTAATGCATGCTGGACAGAAGCCATTTGAATGTTTAGTTTGTGGAAAAAAATTCAGACAGGCCCCACATTTGAAAAGACACCACCTTATTCACTTTAAAGAGAGCTTAAAGCTTAGTTCCACTGAGGAGCAAGCAGAGAATGTGTTAGTTTTATCAAAACAGGATAATGTCCTATGAAATAATTTTTTAAAATTTTGGTTGCATAATTATAAAATATTTATATTAAGCCAAACAATTAACTGAAAGGGATTATATTTTCTATTACAGAGATGACCTGGTGAAGTTAATTTACTGTCTTCAGAACTGTCTACTTGATATAATTTGTGAGATATTCATGTTGAGATGTTTTTTAAAAATGCAACACACCCACACACTCTTTGCATTCCCTTTGGCTAGATTAATTTTATAAATACACATATCATATCAATAGTGTTGCAGTAATCTGCAGTGTTCCATGAATAAGATAATTATCACTGAACATAAAATACTATATGAGAAAATGTAACACTTTAAAACTATCAGAAAATTAAAGACTAAAAGGTAATTTTAGTTTCTTCTGGCTCCCCATATGTACCAAGCAAAGGATTCTTGCGGTATTTATCTCATACTTTAAAAAAAGGTTATTTTTAGATAGAAGAGAGTAGAAAAAGGGGAGAAAGTTCAATGAGAAGAATGTTGATGTGGCGTTATAGAAGATTTTGTTTCCTATAGGATAGAAAAAAAGAACTGCTTTGTTATTTACACTTAATGTGCTTGGAGAGCTATACATGAGGAATTAGATAATTTCCCTTTTTATATAAAATAAAAGGCGACAGTGCTATAATACTAGGATTTATAATCAATTTATCCATTTCACCATTTCATTAACTCTACTTCTTTGTAAATCCCTTGCCTTTTCTAGCATTTTTGGCCAATTTATACTTTACTGAACTATTTTTCTGTAAGAAAAGAAGACAAGAAATTATCATTAAGGTTAAAAATGGGCTTACTATCTGTTCAGTCTCCTTTCCTTCTAGCATACATAGTGAACCAGTAAAAGAAATGTTCTCTAAGATGTGATAATAACTCAGATGAGCAGTTTTATCAGGAAGTCATGTTCTCATTACGTTAAATATAAGAGACCGAAAATTACTTTTAGCTGAAATTAAGTAATTCTGATTTCGTATTAATGGAATCTGTAGATATACTTTCTGGTAAGTAGATGGTTTTGTCCATTGTGCCAATGGGGCTGGCAAGAAGTGCAAGTGCAGTGGAGCTTCATACATCACGAGCAAGAATGAAGTTTGTTCCTCCTTTTTTGTCCTCTGAAAAAACTACCTTTTAGGATACTTTCTTTGTTATGCAACTTTTGAATAGCTGAATTCTGAAGTTCTTATTCCTGTTTCTAAATTAACATATCTGTAAGATACATGACATTGGTTTTAGTATTTAAATAGAATGATATTTATTTAAGTAAAATGGGTTTGATTTTTTTTTTATTTTTGAAATGGCATGAATCTTGTGGTACTTGGTGAATATGAAGGGTAAAAGGAGTTTTATTTTCATACATGTTATTCTTTTCCATTTTCAGCGAGAATAAAACTAGAAAAAAAATACTTGGAAATAGTCTGTATTACTCTGCTTTTTGTATGACAGACAAATTCAGTATATTAATGATGATTATAGTTATATATTGAGATTTTTTTCTCCTTGTGTGAATTGTTTCATATTGAAAGACAAAATGCTGTATAAAATGTTTTGAAAGCATATTGTAGAGCTCTTTTAAAATACTTGTAATAAACTATTTTATTTTTATTGTACTTTCAGAGTGTCCTTTATGTGCAAACCAGAGTTTTGAAACTACCTAACATTCATTATGCAGAAAAGGCTGCATATCAAAATAACTTTGTATGTTAGAATAATAGGTGTGGTTTCAGATATTTTTTGTTATAATATACATGTTTATATATATATATGAGGTTTTTTTGTTAAAATATATATTTTTAAAGATATTAACATCTTTCTTAAGGAGTTACAGTAATTTAAAAATGCTATGAGAGTAATGTTTAGAGAACACAAAACTTTCATGTTTTGAAAATACCAATTTAGGTAAAATGAAGGGAAAGTAATACAAAAAGATATTTGGAGGGATGAATAGACATTTGCAGGAAGTGTTACTGTCTGCTGAATTTGGAAAGAAATGAAACCTTTGGGCTTGGATTTCAGAGCCACAATGTCTCTCTGGTTCTCCATCCCTTCATAAAAAGTTTTGTGTCAGTATAAATTCATGATTTTATGGGGATTATTCCATAAACTAGCTAGAAAGGGGTTAAATGGTTTCTATGAGTCAGGAGAGAAAAACCCGAGGTTGAAATCCTGTATCTTTTGCAGTTAACAATAAAATTCTTCAAGTATCTTTGAGAATTTGAACTAGAACAGTTTTCTCTGTGTTCACAGTAACACTTCTTGTTGATTAGTATGTCAGTCATTTTCCATAATGCTTCAAGGCAAGTTCAAGCCATCAATCTTTTAAGTATCTTTGGTGGCAGAAACATTACCTGTGGTTTTGTTAGAATGAACTGATGGCTAATACTAATAATCTGATAGTACTGAAGTAGGGGATTTTTTGAGACTGTGCAGAACCAAAGCATATTCTATACAGGAAAACAGTGGGTCCTCCTGTGTTAACAGTGAGCTCCTGCTGAGGAGGACTTCTCCAACAGCATGGGTTTAGCACTGAGGTTGTTCTGTGTGGAACAGAAGAAGGGTCAAATATTTCAAAACAAGCGGAAAAAAAGGTAAAGGGGATTTTTTGAAGACAAATTATTCAAGTGCAGTACTAACTGATCACATCATCCATTTTCTGTCTAGATGTGGCTATGGATACCTTTAAAATGTCCATGCTGCACTATCATTGCAATGACGACTGGTTTAGGTGGCTCAAAGAATCACTGGCAAAGGTATCAAAAGCAGGTTTAATGTAAAAGAGAAAGCACAACAAAGTTTGTTGGCAACGTTCACTCTACTAATTAGATGGTTAAAGCATGCAGACAAAAATCAGACTAAAATCTAAAAAAAAATCAATCTATGACTAAAATCAACCTAAAATAATCTGTGTGGAGGCTGGTGATGGAAAAAAGCTAAGGATGGAAAAGGATAAGGATAAAAGAAGTAAGGCGGACCCTCCAATTGAGTCACAAGGTTCAGAGGGAACCCCTTGCCAAACTTAGCCCCAGATTTGACCAACAGTTTAGGCCTAAAGTAACAGCACTTAAAAGCACTTAATTTAAATTATTTCCCAAAGATTCTCTAGGATTTAGATAGCACTACAGTAATTCACTGGCCTAACTCACAAATTTAACATAGTTCAGAATCCAAGAGAGCAGCATTCATAGTGTGTTTGCTTCAGCATATTCCCACTGGCACACGCAGAGAACTGAAGGAGTATGTCCAGGGTATATACCTGTGAAAAGTTTCCCTCAGGTTCAGGGAAGTTCTCATGTCAGATGCCATTGAATCTTCTCAATGGGCAAAGGGCTGAGCCTGTAGGGGTATCAGCCAGGCTCTGGCAGCAGTGTTCAGGGCAGTCCTCAGAGTACAGCAAGCTTGAGAGTTCACCAGCTGAGAGCCATCCCACCCAGAGGGCAAGTGCTGGTGGAAGCCCACTGTGGTTCAGGAGAGCTCCAAGGGTCTTACTTAGGACTCCTGTTTATAGGGTTGCTGGAGAGTTGTCTTTAGTCACAGTAACTTTCCATCCTGGACGAAATTCAGCTCAGTAACGTCCTTTGAAAGTTTGGTAAAAAAAAAATTGTTCCACTTGTTTTGTTATGCAGGCAAGAAAAAGAAGTTTCCAAGGCTGTTCGTTAAAAATCAGGAGCTTGTTAGATAACATAAGTTCCTGGGAAGAGACAGTGTTTCTGATAAGCTCAAGGGTAGCTCAGCCCCAGTGCTGTTTGTCAAGGCTGTGGCCTGAGGAGCAGTTCTGAGATCACAATGTGGCCCAAGGTGTGTGTGTGGGTGGCAGCTGTACCTCCACACAAGGTTTGCAGAAATTCAAAACATACATATATAAGTATTCCTATATATGTTTACAGAAAAATTAAAAAGAGGAAAAATGCAATAATAAACCACAGAAAAACTGTTTCATCACTGAAACTGCTTTTCACTGTGTGCTAGGTTTCTTACTTGGCTGTGGTCTGCTCTCACACACCCAGAGCCAACAAGAAAATTAGTGAGGCAAATGGGAGATAGACACAAAAGAAACTTAATTGAAGTTAATGACATCTTACGCTTCAAACCAAGATGCTGGATCTAATGTTTAGTTTTCCTGGCTGCCTCCTGGTATAAATGTAAAACTCCAAAAGTCGTAATCGCTCCATAGTAGCTCATTTGAGTAACACTTACCTAAGTACAGTTGGATGACTCTTAAATCAATAAAGACTATGGATTCAGTCCACCTAATGGCCCCTTGTAATGATGTTGAAAATGCCCAGACCTCCTAAATAACTGAAGTGGTAATGGTTCATATTCCTAGCACAAGGTTTTGTGGATTTTTAAAGTCTGGGTTTTAACTTAATAGCCTGGTTTTACGGTCTGATGGCTGAGGATAAGATGTGTCTGAGAAGCAGTTATCATAAGGAAAATTGAAATTACAGAAGTGACTTTTCTATGCTCCCCTAGAATGTTCTTTCTCCAGGTTAAGCAAATAAGTTGTATTTCTTGATATAATGACTAGTTCTGTCAAGCAGCTTTTAACAGTTTTTTTTAGCATCCGTTAAAAAAGTGAATCTTCAAAGTCTACGCAAGTGAAGGAGAAATCAGTTTTATGACAACAAAATCACTCACAAGTGAACTGATATCTCCTTCTTAAGAAACTATTGTTCTAACATTAAAGTGTCATTATGTCTATCCTGAGTTATCATGGGTTTCTGAGTGCTGTTTTGCTTCTGTTCTCTGCCATTCAGTTCCTGACTGCTCCCAGGATATCCTTATGTGTGGCTTGACCCTTACACACTTGCCATGATTTGGATATGTGGCTGAAATTTTTCCCTCTTCGCTGGAATCCTTCCAGTGTCCCTGGTGCCAGTCTGTATGGCTCTGTTAAACCCCATCTGTGAGTTCTAGGCCAAGAGCCATGGGGCTGGCTGGCTGTGTGCTGCCATGGCATGTAAAACAGTGCCTGAGGATGCAGTGCAGGAAGCTGTGAGAAGCTGACTGGAGGTGATGTAGACCATGGCCTGTCATTCTCCACTCAGTCATCTGGGTGTGTGGGACAGTAGGAACACATGGATATGGTGACTGCCCAGCTTTGCCTGTGGCACTGGAACGTGCCTTGCTGAACACTGAGGGAGGAGAAACAGAATTCCGTGGCCACAGGTATTTAAAAAAGTAAGACTGTTCCTAAATTAAAGAAGCCAGCTATGGATGGTGTCTCCCCTTTATTCTCCTAATGCACTGCACTCAAATCCTATTGACATAAAGGAAAATAACTGTCTGGATAGTAAGTGGCATTATTTTATCTGTGCATTTTTTTGAGTATTAATTTCAATCCCTAGTATGTGTTTGCAAAAACAGCTTGCTGAGGCACAGAAAATCAGATGATTTCCTCAATTTCTAGTTTATTTTGCTTCTAAGATGATCCTGAAAATACAGCAGAGCAGAGAGATTCTTGTTAGTGACAATACAGTCCTACTAAATGAAGTAGAAATTTGCTAAGCTATCTAGACACCCCAAGTGTAGCAGCCAATTTGAGGATAATTTTTAAGATCAAAGCAGGTTTGGATTTTTTCATGACACTGAGAACAACCTTGGACCAGTATCTTGGCAACCTTGTTTGCTGTAGTATACCATATCTTGCATATACTCTGGGTCTTAAAAATAGCAGGTACTTGGGTAGTAAGAACAGCTCCAGAGGAATCCCCTCAGGTGTTGAATAATGTGTCTGATGCTAATGCAATTAGCAGAGGAAAAATGTCTATTTGCTAATAAGCTAAAATGATTTGTTGAGCAATATTGTCATTTATATTACAGTAGAAGGGTTTTTTCAATAAAAGGAATTATTAAAAGTCAAAACTTTTTTTTTTTTGTATTACACAGGTGTGAATTTGCTGTTTTCAGTAGGTATTTTGTTTTATTGCTATTTTATACTCCTTTAAAATCCTGAAATGATAATGGAAATGTCTACCAAAACCCTAGAAAATATAGAGAAAAGCAAGGAGGAAAGCTTTAGGAAACTGGAGCTAGCTCTCAGCATCTTAGAATTGCTGTCTTGATTGAGTTTTATGCTGCATATTAGATATATTACAGTTTTGTCTGCAATGTGTATTTTTTTCCTTTATTGTGAGAAAAGAGATGTGATCAAGAATGTACTTTTACAATGATGCTGCAAATAGACCCAAATTTCTATAGCACTTCTCATGCCAGCACTAGCAGGAAGGAAATTATTTGCCTTAAAAACTCATTTCAGGGATGAAATTTCTCCATCAAACAGGTTTATTTAATTTTTTCATATTAATTTTTTCCACATAGAAACTTCATCACATAAAAGCTTCTCACAGGATTTTTAGCAAATATTGCTAGAGCTTTTCTGACCGTTGATCTCAACTTCTTACCACTGTTCTCCCTCAGCTGGCAGGAACTAGCTAGAAGTCTCTGAAGAGAATTAGAATAGTCCTGAGTCTGCTCTAATCTAGTCTGACTTGAGCTTTTACCCAAATATGAGCTCAGCAACAGAAAGCTAAGAATGACACAAAGTCTCCTCTTTCACCATCTCTTTCACTAGAGGCACTGCTTGCTATTCTGGGATATAAAAGCAGCTGGGTTGCTGAATTAACCATATTTTCCTCTAGTCATGAGCTCAGAATATCCGTTGAAGTTACTGTAAGTTTTGCACAAAAATCAAGGGCAGTACATTGGCCAGAATGTGTGCTAAATAAATATTTATACACAAATCAGAATGCTACTGATGGCTTCTTTACACTTTAAAATTCTAAATATTTTAAGAAGCATCTGTTACTAAACTGAGACATCATTTTTGAAAGTACCCATATTTACTGAGTGGAAGTACACATATTTAATGAGATGAACACAGTGACAAAAGTCTTGGACTAGAAGAATGCACATAAATAAAATAGTAAAACCAACGTGACATGATTGAATTCAAGCTGTAATGAACAGACTCAGCATTTAGTTTATATGAATATTAACTGCTATGAAGGATGAGCTATAACCAAAGCAATAACCCCCTGTCATTGTGCCTAAGCTTTTTACATGTTAAAGGATTCCTCTAATCTTTTTTGAGAAGATTTTCCAAATTTTATTTACCTGAAAGCAGGTTTAAATCAATATATTTATTTTATAATTTCAATAGGTAAGAGACACAGAGATTTCAGATCTTCTTTGCTTAGTGTACATATTATTCTATTTATATGTCATTCATCCCCTCATCCCTTTCAAAAACTTATTTCATATAACTTAGCAAGAAATATTTCCAAATATTGCATATTCATAGTCACTTTCTTCTTTTGGTTAGAAGAAAAGTTGTAGGTGCAAGTTGGTGTATTTACATGATGACACTTGAAATTCTCATATGTAGAGATTTTGGTTTCAGAGCTTTTCAGAGGGATGCCTCTTGAAAAATCTCATGTGTATGTGCAAAAGTCAATAAACTAAGATAAAAGCTGATTTTAAAGTGATGCATTCTCCTAAACTTTACAGCCTGGCTTCACAGAAAGCCTACCCAACATACGGCTGTGTTACCCAGGCTGAGGTTCATCTGCTTTAATTCAAGGTGTGCAGCATGCAGTTAGATACCTCCCCAGAGCTAGGTGTACACATGCAGTGTAGTGCCATGATATCAGGCCAGATAACACATTCCCATACTGCGGTGACATGCATCCCAGATATTTCAACCCCCATCCTGAGAAGCATAGTTATATTAAAAATCCCCTGGACCACCTCAGTATTTGTAAGTTGTAAGTTGCCATCAAAACTTAGCTGGTTTTGACTTTCTGCACTCAGAACATGGCTGACAGAACACTCACGGCTCACTTTCAGAAAGGGAATGTAAACTTCCCTTGGCGTCTAGTTATGGAACACATGGGCCAAGAAACACTAAGGGTATTCAGTATATGCAGAAAGGAGAAAAACTACTGTTGAAAGGGGAAGTGCAGCCACAGTTAATGATTTGGGAAGGAAGAAGAGTCTCCATCTATCAGGCCCCAGTGTCTCTATCAAGAAGCAGTTGAGGCCAAAGACTCAACAGCCTTGGTCATGTACTGGAACT
This sequence comes from Leptocoma aspasia, assembly GCA_013399835.1. Classification (NCBI taxonomy): domain Eukaryota; kingdom Metazoa; phylum Chordata; class Aves; order Passeriformes; family Nectariniidae; genus Leptocoma; species Leptocoma aspasia. The sequence continues at coordinate 244,784 of VXAX01003267.1, forward strand.
TTATGCCTAGTTGGAAACTGTACAGGTGGAACAGCAAAACAAGCCCTGGATGGGAGAGCATGGGGCAGTACAGCAATGCTGCCTGTCCGTGAGCTGCTTTTCTCTTTTATGAGAGTGGTGTTAGCATGCCGTCAGCTATGAGGGAACAGAGTCTTCACCCTGGAAGAAGGTTTTGATGTCTTCAATTCCATCTTATGTCAGGAGAACGTTTGTTCTGCTCCCCTGGCCACCTGGACAGGTGACAGCAGAGTTGTGACAGTAGCCACCCCATCATTCCAGATCAAAGAGCCAGGAGAAGTCCCTGCTGCTGTGCTGCAGTGACCAGGCTGAGGCACATGGGGAATCATCTGTCCCAGCAAAATGCTTCCTTGGAGGAGAACAAGTCAGGTGTCCACCAGACAAGATGCCTGTTCGTAATTTTGAAAAAAAATTTGATGACTAGAATGGGTAAGATAATGCCATTTTGCATGCTGAGTACAGTGCTGGTATTTTTTACCTGCTTTGGAGCAAAACTTTCCCACCAGACTATACAAAGGTGCAAGATGGTATCCATACAGAGTCTGCATCTTAGTACAGAGTTTATTTATGTCTAAGAAGCTGAAGTCTAAGCCTCTGTGTGACAGACAAACAGTCAAAAGTGAGACAGTGTTTACATTAGAAGTATGGCCTTGCTGAATCTATGGCACTGCTGAATCTCCTGAATTCACTGGTCATGTCTCACTGATGACCCTACAACAGTAAACAAAATCAATTACTGTTTGAAATCTTTATCTGTGAGTTGTCTGGAGTTTTCATTGCTAGGAATTAATATTTTCTGTGACTCTAGGTAGAATCTAAAATCATCTACAAGGTAGAAAGTAGAGAACATAGACTCAACCCCTGCTGATTATCACTAGGTACTTCCTGGTCTGGTGGAACTGTGCTCAGGAGAATATAAGTGAAACAAAAGCAATGGCCAGCTTACTGATGACCTTGGCTTACACAGTTTACAAAGAAAAGGAGAAAAGCATATTTTTCCTGGTTACAATAATATAAAAGGGGAAGCATCCAAAACAAGAGGAGCTAATTAAGCAAGCAAGCAGCATGGAATATAAATTGACCAGGACTGTATGCAGCCTAGAAATGAATAATAGTCTTGAAAACTGCATCTACTCAAATATGTGACTTTTAAATAATACATGTCTTCATTAATGAATTAACAGGTTTTTGAAAGGAATGTCTGATTTTCTTGACATGTTAAGCCAATGAGTATAGAAAGATGGAGAACTTCACAGAAGGCTGCTGGAATGATGGGGTAGAGGGTTTTATTTTGCCTCAATTACAAAGGAGTTTGGAGTGGAAGGTGTCAGATGTGCCTCCACTCTGGGGGAAACTGAGCATAGGAATTCAAGAGACCAGTCTTATTAGACACTTGTGAGCTGGGGTGAGATTTGCAGATGAGGACAAAGGTACAACACTGGATGTCATTATGCTTGGTCTCACCACAATTCTTTAAAGGTTCCCCTGCTCTTGAGGATGAAAGCAATGTATTTTTCCAAAGCACTAATTTATACTTCTGCTACTCATTTGTAGTCCCAGCACTCTCTAAATAAACAATACCCTGTATAGAGAAAAATTTAATAAATTATTTATAGGGAGAGGATCTTTGTCACTTTATTTGACATTTTCACTGAGGGATGTAATCATACTGCCTAACACTAGGGATCTAATATTAGTTTCTGATATCAGAAGCTCCTTCAGAGAATGAGAGCACTTAGATTAGTTCTGACTTGCCCTTTGGAAGGAACAATGTGCCCTCCGTTGCCACATTGACTGTAGTGAGATTGAAGACAACTGACCTCCTCATTGGGACACCCAAATGCCAAAAGTTAGTTAAATGTGGATTCCTCCTTGAGGTTTCAACAGCTTTGATAACATATGGAAATTTGTGGGGTTTGACACAGGCCTGATGATCCACCATAACCAGAAAATTTAGGTTAGCCCTGCAAGGCTGTTCCAGAAAATTCACAGAATTTTTTTACAAAATTTACAAAGTCCAAAATGCATTTGCCTCTCCTAACTGTCCCATCTTAACACAAATCAAGCTTTTGGCTTCCATCTGAAAGCCAGTTCAGAAACTTTCCTATTTTCAGCCTATATTTATAGGTAATGAACTTACATTCCTTTTAACAGTCCTTTTTTGTCATTGTTTTGTAGCTTCAATTCCAATCCTTGTTATTTACAAAATTTGTTACGGATACTTTTGTAACTTTTAAATTTTACTAGTTTTCATCTTCCTGGATCTTCTAAAGTAAAGGCATGCAGTAGGCGTATTTATTTGAATGCAGCCATTGTCTGATCCTGTTCAAGGTACTGTCATTACTTTTCCCATTCCCATTGTACATTCTAATTCAACTTCAAAAAGAATATTTAGTTTAACCTCTGCTTGAAGAAATGAAATGGAGATCACCTTGATATGAAAACAAAGGAGGTCATATTCAAACAGACTTCAATGGGACCTGCTTGGAAGTTTAAAGTACTCAAGTGGCAGGTGATGGATAATGAGCCCAGAAACAAAGGACAGTAACTTCCCTGGGGAATCTGTTAATTTCCTCCTTAATTAATCTGTTTACCAAATAGAATAAGTTAATGGCAATCCATTCTAAAGCATTACCAAACTGTTGACTTCCTCGAGCATGCAACTTTCCCCTTGTACCCTTGCCTTTCCTCCACACATTTCAAGAGATTCACAGGGTATTCTGAGTTGGAAGGGACCCCATAAGGATCATCCTGTCCAACTCTTAAGTAAATTACCTTAATTACGGGCCTGTGGATGGGACAGAGCGCTCACCCACGCTCAGGTGTCGGTGGCAATTGTTTGATGTGAAAAAGAGTGTGTTTTTTCAACGTTAGATAGACAGAACGCTGCGCTCTAAGTGATACATAAAATAGAAGGAGTCCCCCTAAGCGTTGGAAGGCTGAGTGTGGCAGCAACCCCGTGCGCTGACAGCCTCCTTCATCTCTTCCCGCAGCCTTTCAACACCGACTCCTGAACTCCGGCCGGCGGTGCAGGGAGGGAGCAGCGGTGCAGGGAGGGAGTTTGCGGNGGCCGCGGCGACGGCGGCGTCCTCGGCCCCGCCGAAGAAGATCGTGGCGCCCACGGTGTCGCAGATCAACGCGGAGTACGTGACACAGGTAGGGCCGGCGGCCGCAGCCGGGGCTCGGAGGGACGTTCTGACGGCGCCTCGGTGTTTATATAGCCTTTGTAGGCCGTGGGTGATGGGGAAAGGGCCTTGCTTGGTCGTAATTGTCAAGAGATGTACGCCTGTGTCATGTACGAGAGCGTTCCAGTCCAGCGGAGTGTACAGAGCAGCGCTACCGAACGCCTCAGTGCTGTGCGCTGTGCATCGCTGTAAGGCGTGCTGGACCTGGGACAAGCTGCCGAGCGTTCCTTGTTGGTGAAGGCTTTAAGTGCTTTTCTACAAATCGTCTTTGTTCTTTTCCTTTCTTTTCCTTTCTTTTCCTTTCTTTTTCTTTCTTTTTCTTTCTTTTTCTTTCTTTTCCTTTCTTTTCCTTTCTTTTCCTTTCTTTTCCTTTCTTTTCCTTTCTTTTCCTTTCTTCTTTTTTTTTTTTCTTAGAAGTCTGCTCTCCTTGCTCTTCCAGAGCATAAAGAAACTTGAATAAAGTTGCATATGAAGCTCTTGTCATCATCACTCAGGAGTATTGGTGAAGTGCTGGCTGCAGCAAAGAGCCTTACAATGCTAGACTTTTGTATACAGCCTCTAGTTACTTGTCAGATTCCTCAAGGAAGCATAATCACTTTCCATTTGGGATTTGCAGTTCCTGAAGGATCGTGGTTTATTTTTGATGGATTTGTTAGACATAACTTAAGAACAGAAAATGTTCGTTAGATAGCAGTCTATGCATCTGAAATTTTTCCAAATAGTCACATTTCTGTTGAAAGAGGTTTAGGCATAAAAGTCTTAAATGGTTGATAAGCATTGCTATTAGAAAACATAATTTTGTTACTTGTAGTTAGTGTAAGCTGAAATTAGTGAAATAAAATTTGGGGATGGGACATGTTGTAGAGATGTTGTATCAATGGCGTGAAAATGTATGTATTTAACCCTTTTTTTTTTTTTTNGCCCCGGAAGCGCTCCCGCCTCCGCTGCTCCCGGCCCGGAGATCCCTCCCTCGGCCTGGCCCGGGCTGGCAGTGCCGGGGACCAAGGCCTGTGCCGGGCCGCTCCATCGGCGGCTCCATGGCGGCGGCCGCGGCGACGGCGGCGTCCTCGGCCCCGCCGAAGAAGATCGTGGCGCCCACGGTGTCGCAGATCAACGCGGAGTACGTGACACAGGTAGGGCCGGCGGCCGCAGCCGGGGCTCGGAGGGACGTTCTGACGGCGCCTCGGTGTTTATATAGCCTTTGTAGGCCGTGGGTGATGGGGAAAGGGCCTTGCTTGGTCGTAATTGTCAAGAGATGTACGCCTGTGTCATGTACGAGAGCGTTCCAGTCCAGCGGAGTGTACAGAGCAGCGCTACCGAACGCCTCAGTGCTGTGCGCTGTGCATCGCTGTAAGGCGTGCTGGACCTGGGACAAGCTGCCGAGCGTTCCTTGTTGGTGAAGGCTTTAAGTGCTTTTCTACAAATCGTCTTTGTTCTTTTCCTTTCTTTTCCTTTCTTTTCCTTTCTTTTCCTTTCTTTTTTTTTTTTTTTCTTAGAAGTCTGCTCTCCTTGCTCTTCCAGAGCATAAAGAAACTTGAATAAAGTTGCATATGAAGCTCTTGTCATCATCACTCAGGAGTATTGGTGAAGTGCTGGCTGCAGCAAAGAGCCTTACAATGCTAGACTTTTGTATACAGCCTCTAGTTACTTGTCAGATTCCTCAAGGAAGCATAATCACTTTCCATTTGGGATTTGCAGTTCCTGAAGGATCGTGGTTTATTTTTGATGGATTTGTTAGACATAACTTAAGAACAGAAAATGTTCGTTAGATAGCAGTCTATGCATCTGAAATTTTTCCAAATAGTCACATTTCTGTTGAAAGAGGTTTAGGCATAAAAGTCTTAAATGGTTGATAAGCATTGCTATTAGAAAACATAATTTTGTTACTTGTAGTTAGTGTAAGCTGAAATTAGTGAAATAAAATTTGGGGATGGGACATGTTGTAGAGATGTTGTATCAATGGCGTGAAAATGTATGTATTTAACCCTTTTTTTTTTTTTTTTCTTTCCTTTGTGCAGTTAGCAAATAAATACTGGGCTCCACATGTGAAGAAAACATTGTCTTTTGATGTAAAGGTAATTACTTCTACTGGAATTTTGTTGGCAGCTGTAGAAGAACGAGGATCAACCATTCTGTGATATGCCAATATTTAGTGTTGTTTATTTTATATGAAACTATAGGAGACTACTTGAAAGGTCACCTGTTGTTTGAGACACTGTAACTTGTTATGTATTTTTAGTTTATAAATGTAGGCACTGTTAGGAAAGTATGCTGTAGCATGCAGTTATTTTGTACGTTACTCAGTTCATTTTGGCCACAAAGTTATGAGAGCGGAAGAATTTTGAGCATCTCCTTTGCTCAAAGATGCTTGAGGGAGTTCTACTTTTAGAAATCAAACATGAATGATGGGATGAAAGATGCAGGTATTACTGAACTGTGTTCTTTCTAAAAGCTTCTTTGGTAAGCTTCCATCAGACAACTTCATTGCCATTCTGGTGGATGTGTGCATTTTGAATGTTTAACATTTGGCATGGTGAGTTTGGTTTTGTGTACTGCAGGGTACTTAAATGTTAAGTTTCTTTTCCTTGCCTAAATCTCCTTGTTTAGCCTCAGTTTATTTTGTAGTATTTGTGATAGAATTTGTCTGTGATTGTTAAAACTGTAGATTGTTAGGATGTACATAAACAGCTGAACTGCATCTCTGTGTCATGTGATGTCAAAGTGTGCCTCTTGCAACTTGTAGTGCAGGTTCTTTCATTCTTGTTGGAAACATTTATTGAAAGTATTTTAATAGCAGTAAGCAGAGAGTATCTAATTCAGAGTAAAATGTCGTAATGCATTTTGAATCACGTTAGTGGTTTTATAAAATTCTCTTAAAATTTTTTTCCATAGGTCATTGAAGATGTATATACAAAAGAAATTGTCAGGTCAAAGTAAGTACACCAGTTGCTTTCTCTTATTTACTGCTATTCCAACGTTATTCGTGTTGGAGTTGTTTCTAATGTTTGATAGAATACTTTAAAACTCATCTATATGTTAAAAGCAGATGAAAATTACTTAAGTGCATTTAAGTAATTTAACCGTTATGGTATTTCAAAGTCTGAATGTGGTAACAAGGCAGTTCCTAAGCCCTTAAACCTTAAACATGGTTGGTGGATATTTTTCAGACCCTTTCCCTGACAGTCTGTTGTCTTTTATGTTGGTTTTATTGTGGTGGTTATAGCAGGCTGATCTCATCTTTTGTCACTAAGGAATGTAAAGAAAAAAAAGTGTTGTGGAGTGCACTGCCTCTAGCTTCCTCCTCTGTTCTGGCTGCTGTTACCAGATTCATGAAGGGAAAATCTAGTTTCAGTGACTTGTACTGTTAGATGGAGGAGATGAATCCAAGATACACTGCATTCTGCAGCTCTCTGTGCAGAAAAGAGGTGTAACTGTAGCTGGAGCTTTTTGGGGAAGATTGAGCTCTGCAGAGAATTCTCTATATTATTCCTGTATGAAAGCAATCTCAGAATTTGTCATGTGGAGTCAAAGCAAACTTCCATTTCCAGTCACTAGGAAAAAATACCATTATGAACACATTAAATATATAATTATAGTTTTCCAGTAGACACTCTCAGCTGCTAGCAGTTTGTATCATCAAGGCTACTGGAAGTGGGGTCTTCATATTTAAAAGACCTCCATGAATTTCTTTAAAATGTGAATTTAATTGCTTAAGGATCTCTATGAACTTTGGCATCTGCAGTGTTACAGCAGTTGATTCTGCATTCAAGTGGCTGCTATTGCATGGAAATGTCAGGGCAGAAATAATTCCTGAGTGTTTCTACAAGTTTCTTTATATAATGAAATAAGGGAAAATATAGCCATTTTCCATGCAGCTGTGTGTGGGAGGCTTTCTTTCCTGTGTTAATTGATTAATTTTTCCTTTTTAGGTTTGCAATTAGGAAGATAATGCTTCTTGAATTCAGGTAAGCTAATGGGAGGGAAATTTGGAGTTATTTTTTCTTAGGGACCTGTAGAGGTGAGAAGCAAATGAGGGCAAGCGAGACAGTTTGAAGGTAGTGTGTTCGTTCATGCTTCGTAGGGCCTTGAGTTGTGTACTGAGGACAATTAAGCAAGGAGAGCTTGGTTTAAAGAGGAAATAATTGCATAAATGTAAGGAACATCTCAGAGTGTCTTATGATTCTCAATTTCTAGTGTAAATGGAGCACCGAGAGAGCGTGAATGAAAGAAGTGAAAAACTTGGATCTGTAATTTGGAATGTATCGTCAAGCCTTAAATCTGAACTCACTGAAATCAGAGAAGTTTTTGGATTATGTCTCTTAGTATGAGGTTAAAAATGGATTGTGCTGCAGCAGCATCGTTAACATTTTCTTCTCTTGAAAAAGAATGGAAATCTATTTAAACAGTGGTTTACAACTGCTTCAGACTTTCCTGGAAGAACTTAGAGTATGTCTAAAAAGATATAAAATAAATATTAGCAATATGTACTTAAAAGCACAATATTTTATGTTCTGTTTGATTCTTTTATCTCTCAAATCTTAAGAAAAAATACGAGATGTTTTTTGTTTGAGGTACATTCTTTGTTTCAAAAAGGCTCAAGTCCATAAGCTACTACGAGTAACTACAAAAAGACAAACTTCCCTCAGTTTTTTCCATCTTAATTAGAAAAAGCTCAGAAGAGAAAATGTAAATTATGGTTAAGGGTTTGACACTAACAAATGGCATGCAATGGACTTGTGGAATTTGTATGTCAGCAGTAGCACAGAGTTAGAGGATCGTGTCCTTTCTGTGAACATTGTTAATGTCATCAGTGCCTGAGTCTAACAAGTTTTGCTTCAGTGACCTAGATGAGAGGTAACTTGAGGAACTACTCACAAACAGGCTTTCAGGGGAAGGAGGAAAAAAAACCATTCTGGATAACTGCTTTTCTAAATGAGTGACAGTTTATGTGGGTGGCTGCAACTAATGAAATACTCTTTATCTCTTCACAGTCAGTACCTTGAAAATTACCTATGGATGAATTATTCTCCAGAGGTGTCCAGTAAGGCATATTTAATGTCAATCTGCTGTATGGTGAATGAGAAGTTCAGAGAGAATGTCCCTGCGTGGGAGGTAACTGATTTCAATTGCAGCTAGAATTGACTTTGATCTGCACGTTGCAGCTTTTACAGCGTGCTCACTTACAGCGACAGGAGGTAGAAGAGCTTGTAGTGTTAAAAGGAAATGCTGGAATATCTCATGGTGTTTTAAACTTTGTGTTCTTTTTTGGAGAAGGGAATGGACAGGTGAAAAATTACTTGATCCCTTCTGGTGTGAAAGTCCTTGGTTCTGCTGTGAGATGCCAAACATTATCACCAGCATTTGCTTTTTTGGCACTTGACAGAGGTTGGGTATTTGCAGAGATGTTCTGATACTGAATGAAAAAAAAAGGATTTATATCTGTGTATTCAAGAAGACACCATTGAAAATCTAATATATTATCCAATAATGTCTTGCTTAAAGCATGTGAATCTGTTTCTAACTTTTTTGCTTTATACTAAAATAATGTCTTACTCTTCTTTTGCGTATATTGTTGTTTGGTTTTTTTGTGGGTTTTTTGTTTGTTTGTTTTTTGTTTGGGTTTTTTTTTTGTTTGCTTGTTTGGGCTTTTTGTTTTGGGTTTTTGGGTTTTTTTTTTTGTAATAATAGGTTTAGTAATTAATGTAATGTAATTAATGTAATGTTTCTACAAATAATCCAGGTTTTACAGGCCATCTCAACAACGGAAGCCTGGTTATACATTCTATGCAGGCATTATTTCAGAAGCACACTTACTTCAATATGTGTGCCATTACTTGAGTGCTGGCAAGGCACGAAGGATTAATAACTTGTTCATACATTATCTGTGTGCTTTTCTTCTGGCACATGTACTAGAAGTAAAAAGACAGGTGCATGTTACGTTCCAAGCATTTTAGTTAAATTTATTTGGACATGACTGCCCTGGTAAAGGAACTATTTTATCTTGGTGATTATTCAGTTTATCTTTTTCCTGCTCAGGTAGCTGAATGGAAGTTCCAGGACTATAATTAATCTCTGGTGGTTTTTACTTGCTCACTTTTTGCACATCACTTAGAGCTGCCATAGCTTTGGCCAAAACCTAGAATTTAGAGTATTTCTGTGCAGTCATGAGGTGAACATTCCCACAAGACTTCACCTGTGCTTCTTGTTTAGTTTGTCCTGTGCATCACCTGTTAGACTATGCAGAAGGTATAGGGAGAGGATTTCTTGTCAGGAGGATATCATTAGTCTCTTTTGCTTGTGCTGCCTGGTTAGAATAAATGAAAATGAGAAAAACTAATCCCTTCTTTTATAGATTTAAATGGATTTTGAGAACTTAAGCTATTTTATGTGTATGAAGATTGAAATTATTTGTATCAACCTGACTCAAAATTACCTTCCTCTTCTGTTCCTAGACATTCAAAAAAAGGCCAGAACATTTTCCTTTCTTTTTCAAACGCATACTGGAAGCATCACTGGTCGAAAATGAGAGTGAGTACTCTCTGCATGAACAGACAGTCCTGCTGCTTTTCCTTGATCACTGCTTCAATAGTTTGGTATGTTCAAAGTAACTGTAAATAATTCCAGTGTGTTTATGCTGTTTTGTGTTAGTAGCAGTTTAGTTTGAGCAATTTCTTCTTACAAGGCAGATGAAGCAAAATTCCGATTTAAGGAAGACACAGTGCCAGAGGGCTTTTACCCTCTGTTTTGACTCTTGTCTCTCTCAACACATTTGCTTTTCTCTGACACAGGGTCATAGATGAGACTTGTAACTGGAAGATTGGCAGTTAGACAATTAAAAGACAGGATTTAACATAAATTTTTATATTAAAAATTTACTTTAAAATTTACTTGTACTTTCAAATTTATGTATTTATATTTGAAAAGGTGCTTTACATTTAAAACTGATTAGTTACTACTGTAGCTCTTTTTAGTTTGCCTAGGAAATGGCACAAAAATTATTTCCATTAATTATTGAGAAAGTGAGGCTTTTTTTTACTTTTGAAACCAGGTTTAAATACAGTTTTGGTCTGCAGATCTCCTGAGTTAGTTTTAAGAAAGCATTAGACCAACTTGTGTTCTCTATCTATAGTTAAAACAGAGTTAAAAATCCTAAGTAGCAAGCAGGAACAACACTTTACCTGTTACATTTTTAGAGAGCTGTGCTCTCTAACCTTCCTTGCTACTGGGCTTTTTCCTTACTTACATTGCACATGGAGTGTATTCAAAAATCAGGGTCTGCACAAATAAAATTGTCTCTCAGACAAAACAACATAGAAAGTGTATTATTTGATTTTGGGATTAGGAATGTTTTTGGGAGCCAGTAATCATCTTGAACTTTATAGTTTATTGAGATAGTATTTTTATGTAGTGGCCATAGTACAATGCATCTTCATTTTAAATAGTTTTATGGTGACTACAGAGTCCTTCTTGGAGAGCTTATTTCTGATACAACATGATAGGGAAGCTGGTGAAGATGTGTCTGTAAAAGCACACTGTTATTAGAAGCTGCCCTTCTTTGTGAAAGGCAGAATGGAGTAGTCACAGTAGTGTTTTTAGTGAAGAGCACTGAAGTTTGAACGTTCAGAATGCTGAGGATGGAGTATTTGTCCATGAAGACATACTTAAGATGTTAATTGAAATTTTTCAGTAGCTCAGGAAAGAAGGAAAACGTTGTGGATCCAGATCATAGGCATAGTTGGAGAGAGCACATTTGAACTGACATGGAGAAAACTATTTGTTCCAGACAATGGGAAGAGTGTAGAAGAAGTGATAGAAGTTTGATAAAGTAAGGGCTTCAGGGGACAAAGAACAGCTTAAAAACAAGTAGAGAAACACAGTAGGTGAGTTCAAGAATAAGAAATGACAGAAGGAACATCAGTTCCCAGCAGCTTTTGTCCTAAAAATACTTGCATGGATGGGGCCCCCAGTGAAGTGTTAAGAACTGACAGACTCCATGAAAAGCACCTAAAATACAGAGGTGTCACTGGGTAGGGTTATAGTACAGTTTCCTGTTAGGAAATTGTGAAATCTGATAGAACAATATAAATATTTTTGTCAGGTGGTAATGTACTTTGATGTATTTTATAAGACAGGCATATCAGAAAGCATAAGAATGATTTAAAAATTTTTATCATCTGTAACTTTCTAACAGGAAGTGGATTTGATCAGAGCTCAGGTGCAGCAGCTCATTTCCTTACCGATGTGGATGGCTCTACAACCTGTAAGCATAACACTGTTAACTGTTAAGATCAGTTTCCTAGGCATTATCCAAATGGTGTACAGTAAATTCTCAAGGAATACTGTTGAGGAACTCTAATATTCAGAGCATTGCTGTGGAATTACATTTTTCTGTGCTTTGCTGAATTCTTTCTTTTCTGTTGCAAATTTCCATGTAATAATGTTTTTGATATAATTTTTCAGAAAACTGAGCTTTGTTGTTTATAGCCTCTTCAAGCTATAATTTGTAGACAAGACCATGGGGTCACAGAGAGGCAATGGAGTTGACATCTAGTCGTGGCTGGACTCTCTAGCATTATTACATTTTTGTTTTACAGTGATACTTACTGAGAATAGCCACAGACAGCTCTTTATTTTGGTTTATTATATTTTTTAAATAAAAAGACTGGACTGTATTTTTATCTCATGAAAACAAGGTTCCTTGGTGACTGAATACCATTTTAACATTTCAGAATCGACTGGAACAAGAGTTGAAAAAGACACCAAAACTAAGAAAATTCTGGAATCTAATTAAGAAAAATGATGCAAAAATGGATGAAGAGTCAAGAATGCAGTATGTACAGAAGCCTTTTTTCCTTAATGCATTCATTGTGCTTCAGCTAAAATAACTAGTTTCAATCAAAAATAGGTGTTTTTTTAAAATCTGTGGCAAATCAGGACTGATCATACACGGTCTCCTGGAAGCTGTTCTGTTTTTCAGTAGTCTTTATGCAAAATACTGTTGTAGAACTTTATATTTTATTTAGTCAGTGAATTTGGGATATCAGATCGTAAAACTAAAGGATGAAAGCACAAAAGAATATTCATGTAGCTACTCACTTTTTTTCCTTGACCTTCAGCTGTTTAGCTCTTAGGCATATAGCTAATGCAAGTACTTCAATAAATCTGCGTGTCTCACCAAAGTTAAATGTTCCAATGCCTTTGTGTTGCAGTGTGGTAAGGTGTAGGAGGAGACTTAGTGCTCCTTGACACAGTAAGAAGCATGGGTTGTTAATCAGTTTCTGTGCCTAAAAATGTAGGCTGCTAATCTGTCTGCCTGAGTGCAGAGAGAAAAGTTATCCTCTAAGCAGTTTAGGTGTGTTTCAAAGCAGCCTACTACCATTATAATAATTTTGATGCAGCTAACTTTGTATTTGTGAAAGCTACAATATACTTCTATCTGCATTTAAGAAGTATTAATTCTTTTGTCGTATGTCCAATTTTAGAGCATATCGAGAGAGAAGATTTCTTTCACAGCTCATTCAGAAATTCATTTCTGTTCTAAAGTCAATACCTGTCTCAGGTAACTGTGTTTCTTATGTTTCTTTGGTAATCTGTGAAAATCTTTTCATGCTGCTGAAGCAGCTAGTCCTTAGGATATCAGCCTGAGTTTGGGGACCTTATTCAGGTGAGGCTTGTAGTGAACACTATGCCTGCCTGCATGGATTTCATATCAAAATCAATATTCAAATCTGTATATGCTTCAAAAATGAAACAGCAAAAAGCTACTTTAAACTTCCTTCTGTTCAGTATGTACTTAGTAAAAACAATATTTCTGGGAACTGATATTCCTCATTGTGTGCTTAGAGCCTTAAAGCGTTAAAGCATTTCGTACATACTTAGGTGCCTTATTAAATAGGTGGTATAAATGGATATCATAAGGCTCTGTCTGTTCGTACTGTTGATTTACAGTAAGAACAAAAGCCTAAGTGAAGTGAAATTCTGTAAGATTTGACTGCTCTTGAGTCATTGTGACAAGCAAAATTATCTCCTTGCCTGATTTAGAAAGGAAAAGTGTTTGTAGAGGAAGGTGTTAGCCTTTTAACAGAAAAGGGTTATTATGCTGTAAGCACAGTACAATTTGGGTGAAATCAGTTCCCAGAGTTTTGCTTTTTCTGTTAAACTCTTAGCAAACTTCACCTCTTACCTGAGCTGTAAGGGTGAATTTTGTAATGTGGTTTCTTCAGAAAGGATACTTACCCCTCTGTTTTCCTGATTATCTGTTTTAGGAAGATTTACTTCAACATTTCTTTGGAGGCCGTAAGAATTAGAAAGTCATTAAAGGAGACTTGGTGTGTTTTGACATGATTCTAAAGGGCCCCTAGTAGTCACCACTGAGTATTTTTGAATATGGTCAAGGCCTTTTGCACACATCTTATTTGCAGCTTTTAAATATGTATTTTTGAGTACCTGGCATTAAAAGTTCTTAACAAACATAATGGGCTAGTAATATCTCATGGAAGGAGCATTTTTGCATGTTACATTGAAGGTTTTTCAAAGCTAATAAAATCACTCCTGAAATTCTGGTTCTGTTACTCTTTCATTGTTAACCAGAAGAATTTTTAATATAAGAAAGGATTGTTTTAAAAAGAGAATAATGTTTTAATTAGCTTTTAACAAGATTAAAATTAATACTTGTATTTGTAGCATTTATTTAGTTTTTAAGGAGTTGTTCAAGTGTAAATATATGGTAATGTGGACCAATTTAAACTTTTTTTTTTTAAATCTAGGTCCTATTTCTATGGACAAAGTTCATTATTGTGAGAGGTTTATTGAACTCATGCTAGACCTTGAGGTAAGTTTTTAAACTGATTCAGCCAGTTCCCACGTGTACTTTTCTAGGGTTTAAGTGCATAAAGTAATTATTACAGGCTTATTCCAAATAGGGGGTGATTATGTCACAGCTGTGCATATGGTTGTTTAATAGTGATTTTCCATCTGTAAATAAGAGGTTGTAGCTTTGCATCCATATTGGGAACTGAGCAGCAATGTTGATAAACCAGTTGAATTTTTAGCCCAAGCTAGGATCCTTAAGTGCTTAGTGAAGAGGATTTAATTGGAGTAGTGGTAAAAATACTGGCAATTTCTGAAAATGTGTGATGCTTTAATCTGGTAGGAATAATTCAGAATTATTCTTCCCAGTGGATAACAGGTCACTTTAAGTCTCTTTTGTGTTGTTGGGTTAAATCCCAGAAAGCAGCAGTAGTCTGAAATGCAAACTATTCCTGTTTGACTGGAATTCATTATGTAGAAGTACCAGGTCTGGTGATCTGCAGTTTGTTAGAGTAATAAGGCATGGAGCAAGGTTTTGTGAAATTTTGTGAAATTTCTGCAGGCTGACTGTTAAATCACTGATGTAGTCTGTGCTTGTAGTTGCAATAGGTTGAATAATTTAAATTAGAGCTTGCTGTCTTATGTATGTAGTATACTCTGGTAAGAGAAAATATGTTGGAGGGTGACCTAAAGTCCGACTGACTTAAAATGCTTAGAAGCAGCACATTTAAGATTGGTTCTCTCTAGGTATTACAGAAATATTCTAATTCAGACAGGTTATAAAGCCTGTTTATAAAGCAAGCACATGAGAAATTAGCTATAAATCCAAGTCTTTATGCCTTTGTAGCATGTACTGTGTTAATAGGCTCTTTTTACTTGCGTTAAAGCCTTTTTCAGAATATTACTGTTACATATTACAGTGCATACACTGCCATCAAAACTGGTGATTTGGTAATTTGAAAGTAATAATTCAATGGAGAGTTCTTATGGTTTTATGTGTTTGTTTTTGAAATTATTGTGCAGGGCAATCAACCTTTTCTACTACAGATCCTTTTATTTTCTTCATCTTAGTTCTAAACATTATGCTGATGCTTTCTGCTTTCTTAATTCAGTCTGTGGAGAACAGATAATTTTTCTCTTAAATTGTTGTGGTCTTCTACTGTATGCTGTTCAACAGTTGCTACGTATAGCAGCTAAATCTATTTACACTGAGAAGAAGAAATCTTTATTTTTGTTGTTATTGAAGATTTGAAAAATACATGAGTATTTTGCAAAGAAGATACCATATTTAGAAGAAACATTTGGCAATTTTAAGGACTTCAAGCTTGAAATTCATTAAATTAGTGTAGAAAACAGACATTTAAAACAATGCTGAAGCAGTTTGACTTATCATTTCTAGCACACAATCGCTCTGTAGACACTTACTGGTAGAATAATTGCTTTGTTTAATTTACTTTTTTACTGGTAGGATGAATTCTCGCTAATGGGAAGTTCGTGCCAGGCTCCCCGTTACATAAAGGACTGTGTTCATAGCAGCTGTACTGCATAAACCCAGTGTCTTGGCATACATAAATGCTGCTTTAATGCCTCTGTGAAGGTATTAGATATGCAAATAACTGCAGCAGTCTATCTTAATAGGCCTTCTTGAAATGGAAAATTGTGAGAAGCCAGGATTTCTTACTTTTCAGTTTGAAGAGTTGCTTGTATTAACATGATGTTATTTACCACAGGCTTTGCTTCCCACACGGCGCTGGTTTAATACGGTGTTGGATGACTCCCATCTCGTTGTTCACTGTTACCTGTCTAGTCTTGCTAAAAGGGAAAAAGAGGGTCATCTCTTCTGCCAGGTGAGATACAAAGCTCTTGAAAAGAACTTTTTCGTTCCCTTTGTTTCTCAATGCTGCAGTTTTGTTTTTTTTTTTATTAAAGATAGGCTTTTGTTTGGATGCAAACTACGTGTTTATTTAAAATCTTTCACACAGTATTTTTTTCTTACCTGTACCTATGCGTGTGACTGCTCTTACATTTCATGGAATCATGGGATGGCTTGGCTTGCAACAGACCTTAAAGATCATCCACTTCCAATGCCCCTGCCATGGACAGGGACACCTACCACTAGATCAGGTTACTCAAGAGTCCCATCCAACCTGATCATGAACACCTCCAGGGATGGGGCATCTATGGGCAACGAGTTCCAGTGCCTCACCATCCTCACAGTAAAAAGTTTTATCCTACTATCTAATCTAAACCTGCTCTCCTTCAGTTTAAGGCCATTCCCTCTTGTCCTATCACTACATGTCCTGTGAAAAGTCCTTTTCCATCCTTCCTGTAGCTCTCTTCAGGTACTGTAAAGGAAGCTGTAGGGTCTCCCTGGAGCCTTCTCTTCTCCAGGCTTAATTCTCAGCCTGTTGTTACAGAAGAGGTGTTTCAGCCCTATTGTAAACTCCTCTGGGCATTTTCCAACAAGTCCATGGGTTTTTTTGTGTTGGAGACCCCAGAGCTGGACACAGTACTCCAGGTGGGGTCTCACAAGAGCAGAGTAATATTTCTGTTTTGAGAAGTTCTTAAAAGTACAAGCTAGAAGGCAGTGCACCTTCTGGCATGCTTTACCACACACATAGCAGAGGTTGTCACCACTGCATTCTTCCCTTCATTTTGACTTCACACTGTTCTGCAGTGCAGCTTTTTTCACTCCTGTCCTTCAGTTTACTCACTCACAGCTAGTACATTGGTTTGTTTATGGCAGGATCTGAAGATCTGTCCCCTTTCCTGCATCTCAGCTGCTTTCCTGCTGCTTGCTGTCCCCTATCTCTGGCACTTGTTCATTTTCTCTCAGGGTCAGTATTGATGGAACACGAAGCCAGCAGCACATCTGAATAATTTTCTTCCTCCAAGTTAAATAATCTCATTGAAAGGTAGTATGAACCATCAGAGAGGGCAGAAGGGCTCAAGGCCTCTCCCTTTTGGTAGCAGCAAGCTGTAAGTTGGGTTCAATGACAGCCTCTGGCTAGATCACCTTACTGTGATCAGTTTGAGTTTCAAGTCCTAGTATATCAAGAAACCATATTGCTTGTGGACTATACTGGAATCTTGATGTCTTGCAGATAAGATACATAACAAAAACTATTTTGTGCATCAGCCAAGTATAAAATTAAGATACCACTCCATAGTCCAATTCTTCTAAAACTTTGAGGAGCTCTTGTTTGTGCATTTGTCCTCTTGAATTGTGATTTTGTTCATAGTAGGGTGTCTCTTATTGTTAATCCATTAATTTATATTGATGATGATTCAGCTTTTAGATATGCTCAAATTCTACACTGGCTTTGAAATCAATGATCAGACTGGAAATGCTTTGACAGAGAATGAGATGACTACAATTCACTATGACAGAATCACTTCTCTACAGGTAAGCAGAAGATGAAGTGCTTATGAGAGACAGAGGATTTGATTTTGCTGCTCTAGTCTAATTTGCATCTGGAATAGGCATGAGGTTATTTCCCAAATCAAACCCCTTGTTTTCCCTCTTGAGTTACAGGAAGAGCTTTAGTTGACTGCCTGTACCATATTGAAGACATGTAATGCTTCAGTGTGGTGGATGTGACTGACTAAATAATATGCTCTAGCAAAACATTAGTATTTTGGACCTTCTGTTACCAAAATTAACTGTTCCTGTTCAGGAGGGAAAGCAGAATGCTGTAGAACCCTGTGGTGATGCAGTAGGTGGCAGCATTTCCTCAAGATCAGTGTGCACATCTACCTACAGTGCTCCCTTGTACAAATTCACTCACACTTTTTAGAACTGTTCGCTTCAGTTTTAACAGAACAATTCAAGGAAGCATGGTTAAGTTAAACTTGTTCCTTGCTTTTCTTAGTTGCCTGCAAAGCTACATATCTGCTCCCTTATATTTTATTTTAATGACAGCAAATGCTGATAGAAGGGTGTAAGAGAAAGATACTGTGTCAGAAGTGGAGGAGTAGCAACTAGATGGTGTTAAGAAAAATGGAGATTTAATCTGGCTTGTATTTCTGTCCCGGTAGGGTCCATAGAGTGGTTCATGTTATGAACCAGAAGAAGCTATGTTTTTTTCTAAGTATTTAAACTGTTGTTAAATAGTTTCATTAATAAGCTTACATCCAGTTTTCATGCATGGATCTTTTGCAGAGAGCAGCGTTTGCACATTTCCCGGAGTTATATGACTTTGCACTCTCAAATGTAGCTGCAGTAGATACTCGTGATGCACTGGTGAAGTTATTTGGACCTCTTAGGTAAGTTATCAAATTGAAATTGAAATTCTTGGTTCTCAGCATGATTAAATTTAACAAATTTCCAGCCTTTTTTCCTTCTATTTCTCATGCGTGTAACCAGTAGTTAACCTCTAACTTGTTTAGTTTTTTTTTTTTTTATTCTGTTCTGTAGAAGAACTACAGCAGAAATCATGAAAGCATGCCACTCTATTAATTGTGCTATATTGTAAATGCTGTGAGTAAAAGGATAGCAGTAGGTATTTTCACAAAGGCAGCATGTGCTTTGTTGTTTACTTCAGTGTCAGGTCTTGAAACAGTAAAAAATATCCACCCCTTGCCATGTTTGTTGTAGGTGAAAGGTTCAGCTTACACCTTATACACAAACTTCACTTAGAAGCCTGACCCGTAGTTGTTTACCTGAGGTCGAATGAGACGGTTGGGATTTTCTTTGAGGAAAAGCAGCTGCAGTGAGTGCTGCCTCTCTGGCTGCAGTGTGACAGAGGCTTCTTTTTTCCTTCCGCTGTGCAGCTCCAACGTTCTCCACCAGGTGGCGTCGTACCTGTGCCTGCTGCCGCCGCTGGCCGAGGGGGAGGACACGAGCCACGAGAAGGAGTTTCTGCTGGAATTGCTGGTAAGAGCAGGTCTAGTGCTGCTTCCACTTGTTCCATCGGAAACTCAAGGCATAGCTGCACCCAGCAACTACACTGCAGTAAAGTAGTCATTCAGAACGTCTTGTGAATCACCTGTGAACCACAGCAGTGTTACGGCAGTAATTGGCATATTAAAATGGGGTTTATAACCATAAAAAGTTATGAAATTATAATTATGAAAATAATTATATAATTATAATTATAATTATGAAAATGCCTATTCATAAATATAGTTTTCATGAGAAACTAATGTGTGGTTTTTTAGGTCAATAAGGAAAGCCTTGGAAACGGTTTTGAGTTCTTCTGAAAAAGTTTTTGTCCCATTTAAAAACAAAAAGATCTGCTGAAGTGAATCCATATATTCAGTACCTATTTGGGCCTCAAACCAATTTGAAGTATTGTTTGATGCACATCGTGGTTTTTTGGATGTTCAAGGTCTACCAATATTAGGCTTCTAATTTGTTATCAGTATTAGAATAGCATAGCTGCTTTTTAAAATCTCTTTCATAAGTTTGTTTTGTGGTAGTTGATTTCTTAAAAAATTGTTCATTTAGTTCTGTAAGGCTTAGAGGGCGGTGACATGCCTATGGATGCCATGGAAAGATACTTGTTCAGATAACATATTACAGTATTGGATAGATTTTTTTTGTGTCCCAAAGAGGAAATAAAGTCTAACTGTTACTAAATAAGTAGTATTAGTTAGGTACTGACCATATTTTTAATGGAAAGTAAGATAAGTTTTATTTGAAGCTGATTCTCTGCTGAGCCTTGACTGAGTATTTTCAGTTCTGTTGTGCCATTTTTGGTCTGATGAATAGCCAAAGGATTGATTCTTACACTATGACCAATAGCTGGACTATGTGTTTTTTCATCTTCTGATGTCACTCTGTGCATTTAGTTATATTAAAATATTTAATTAGAAAAATATTGATGGAGAAAATGCAAGTGACCACCTTATGAATTATTATCTGTGTTTCAAAAGTATCTTTATTGTTCCTTTTTGACTCAGAGAGGTTTGAAATGCTTCCTTTCTTTAGGTTTCCCGTCATGAGCGACGAATATCTCAAATTCAGCAACTCAACCAGATGCCTCTCTATCCCACAGAGAAGATTATTTGGGATGAAAATATTGTACCAACTGAATATTACTCTGGAGAAGGTATGATTAGTATTTCAGTAAATGCTGAACAGAGCAGTAAATGCTACAATAAAAAAAGGAGTTCTGATGTATTATGTTTATTCTGTCCTAGAAACTTACACATGGTACTTTGGCATCTTCCAGTATCTTAGAGTAAGATCAGGGGGTTTTTTCAGGAACTCTTGAGATTAAATTGTTAGCAAATACATAGTGGATTTAAAGAAAAAAACAAAAATCTATTTTTACGCAAAGATGTTTATTTACTTCTGGATAACAGCTGTGCTGTGCTACCAGCTGAGGCACAGGTAAGGTGAAAAAGGTTGGACACAGCAACAGAAAAGCTGTTGTCTGTGCTTTGCACTGAAGTGTGTTCAAGAAAGCCTTTCTAAAAAGGGGGGAAGGTGGTAATGGGAGGAAATTACCACTTATCTTTCTTCGATTTCAAGGTAAAAGTGCACATAGTTACTGAAAGGTGACTACTTTCAGAACCTAATGTGCTCAATCAAGGAAGCAAACTGCTGGTATTGCAAACAAGAATCATGTAATTTTAAGGTTTGCAGTAAACAGCATATGCATTTTTGTTTAGCTACTTTTAATTTTCTTTTTTGTTTTAGGTTGTTGTAATGCTCTGAAACATTCAGGTTCTTAAATGCAGGTCAGGGCAGCTCTACTGTAATTTCATCCTGTGTGGACTTCTGTGTGCTGTGTGGTTATGTTTGATTAGCCAAATATATTAATAGTAATACAGGTTACAGTGGAGGAGGGAAGGGGGGGCAGGAGGAGAAAGCAGCTCATCATTGTGACTTTTAAATAATGCATTAAAGAAATTTTGTTAATGATGAAATGTAATTTTGTCAAGTAACACAGATTGCTATTGGAAACATTTACTCCTGTGGTGAATGCTTTTGGAATTATGGTATTGATGGTGCTGTTGTGAAGTATTTCGTTTGCTGTCAGACTGTTACAAGTGGTTTTTTCTACTTTGCTTCTTAGTTTAGTTTACGCTTTCTCTTTTTCATCTCCATATATTCTCCTATCCTGGTTTCAAACAAGACAGCGTTGGTTTTGTGGTCTTTTAAGGGGTTTTTTTGTGTTCTTAAAGGTAACCAAGTAAGTTTTGTCTAAAATTTATGTTAGAGTAATTTAACCCAAAAATGTTAGGAATATTGTTTCTATCTCCTTTTAGAAAATGAGAGAAGAAGAAGATCTCTCTGATGAATACTGTGCACCCTAAAGAGGTCTTGCTTCACACGCTACCCTTTGTGCATGTAACTAGCTTTACAGGACAGGGTTTCTTACTTGGTGTTAGGAAGTGTGTTAAAGTATTTTATCACCATCAGGCTTTCCACAATCGAAATTACTGTGTTCTGCTGCCTTTCTTGACTGCTGTTGTATCTCAGTGCGTGTGAAAGTCAGTATGTAGTACCTATACCAGAGAAAGGTTTCAACAATGGTATTGCAAGTTTCAAAAGCAAGATGCTTTCATAGGTCTTAAACATAGATATCAAACTGGAATAGTAGTCCAGGAATGTTAGATGAGTAACTTGCAGGAATTTTAATTATGGAGAATTTGCATCTAAGACTATCCTAAAGCAATGGAAGAAGCTTTAGGACCTGTCTCGGAGTTCTAACACTGCTTGTGTAGGAGGATCTAATCTTCCTATGTTTTCTTTCTCATTTAAAAAATGAACCAGTAGCAGAAACTTTAGAGATGTGTGTTAAAATTTGATTTCTTGACTTAAAGCTTTTTTCTACATTAATGGTTTTTGTTGCATCTAATAAACATAAAGCATGGGAATAGCAGAGTTGTTGGACGTTGCATGGTTTTTATTATTTTATGAGCCTTTTTCATAATTTTTTAATGCTAACTTAATTGTTGCATTTCCAAAGACCATTACTTTGCTGTGCATTTGATTTTCCTAAACTTAATTTTGTTATAGTCTAAACACATTGATGGATTTAATATTTAAGTAGTTCACTGTATTACTGCTAGAAGGATGAAAATTCCTTCAATCTTGTACAGGTTCTTTTAGAGAGAACCTGAAAAACACATGCTTTTTAGAGATGTGTATTGATAAAAGGGGTGGTTTTTAGAATGTCCGTAGATAACAGCTATGGCAGTTGTACAGTGAAGTGTGTATGTGTCTGAATTCATAGAAACAGTATATTAATTAATCTTTTCTTTGTATACCTCTTTCCTTCTGTCCTTGAATCCTTAGGCTGTCTTGCACTCCCCAAGCTGAATCTACAGTTTCTGACTCTCCATGACTACCTGCTGAGGAACTTCAATCTTTTCCGCTTGGAGTCTACCTATGAGATCAGACAGGACATTGAAGATAGTGTCAGTAGGATGAAGCCATGGTAATATTTATTAAGTGCTGCAGACTGCAAAAAGGCAGTTCACTTCTAATCAAAGTCTGTTTAAGAGTCAAAAACTGATACTGTGTGTATACTAAATACATATATGTTTAAAATTATTACATAGATACTGTGGTTTATACTTACTCCTCCCGTAAGGTGTTGCCATGCCGGGGGTTTGTGGTTGTGTAGCCCTGTGGGTATGTTAAAGGCAGTATGCTGGATGCTAACAAACAGCCTTTGTTGTGTTAAGATGGATGAGTTAAGTTTCCATGAGTGCTGAGCCTTGGCTGACATTACAAAATATGGAAACATCATAAACTCCTCTGTTTGTGGGAGATGTTACTGAGTATTCTTGAATTTGCCATCTGCCGCGTTTTAATCCTCTTTTGGTTTAAAGGGTTTATTTGGTGTGATATCTTCTATACTCAGTTTTGTTACCTTTCCTTTTGTTTCCTTTCCTTGTTTTTTTAATAATGCTGGCATAAATTGCCTTTGTTTTTTGAAATATAAGTCATGTTATGCTTTGATTCTAAAATGCAAGATTACATTATTCTAGTTCAGTAGCACGTAAAGTTAAGAATTCTACTTTTGTCTTAAAACTTACTGTGTGGTAAATTTTTTGATAATTTAAAAAAGAATTGACTCTGTTATCAGTTAATGACTGACAAAACTTTGGGATTTCTTTCTTAGGTTATCAGAATATGGAGGTGTGGTCTTTGGTGGATGGGCTAGGATGGCACAACCCATTGTCTCTTTCACGGTGGTGGAGGTGGCCAAGCCCAACATTGGTGAAAACTGGCCCATGCGAGTAAGAGCAGATGTTACAATTAATTTGAATGTCCGAGATAACATCAAAGATGAATGGGAAGGTACTTAACATGCTTTGAAATGAAGTGCTCAAAATAGGTGCTCCTCAAAATATATTTTGATGTAATCTTATTTGTAAGAAAAGGAGGTTTTAATCCATGATACAGATTTGTCATTCCTAATGCACTGTTTACAAGTCAGTTGCTCAAATTCCAAGTTTGAAAAGTTTATATTTTCATTAAGTGAAGTTTGAAATAATTACTTAGACATTCATTGGGAAAATAATGTGTATTACTTCAGACTGATGTCATTCAACGACCAGCTGTAAAATGCTGTCCTTTACAGGGACTGTGGAAAGTTAACTTAGCATTTTAAATAATGTGTATGCTAAAAATGTCATATTGAAAAGTATGGGGAATGTGATATCTGTCTCATGCACAAGTGGAGAGGACAGATTTTTATTTAATTCGAACCAGTGCATTTCAGTAGTTTTCAGTATATTTGAATGTTACAAAGTTCTGACTGCACCAAATACTGTTTCTTGTAAGTATCCACAGGCAACAAATGCTTCTTTTGCTTGGGGATTTGAACTTTAGTTGATGGTGTTGGCAAGTGACATAGAAGCATGCACTTGTACTTGTATTATCAGTAAATGTCACTCCTTTCTGTCTTGTTAGAGAAACCTGATAAATGTGCTGGAGCTGCGTAGTGTGATTACAGGTCACGTAGCACAATTGCTAAAGCTGGACTCTGTCATAAATGAGCAGATACCAGTTTGGGGCTGTAGATTTCTGTTAAAGTAGAAAATCTAGGAAGATAGAAGAGAATTCACTATGCTGAAGGTATTTATATAGTGGTGCACCTAGCTTTTCAAATACTAAAACAGCCTCTATCATTTATAAAAAATCATGTTTTAATTAAATCAAAACTGAGATGAAGAATTAATGAGGCATTGCCTGACGTAATGGGATCTTGATGAAACTGCCTTCTGTTGAATAATGTCTGGTGCTTAATGAGGAATTATTTGTCTCATGAAAAATACAGCATGTTTTCAGAACTTTGAAGGTGTCTTAGATCTCTGAGACTTGGTAGCTATACTGGAGAGAAGGTTCAATGTTCAGAATTATGTTAGTGAATTAGCAGCATTTTAAAAGTAGCACGTAGTTCAACAGGGATGATTATTAAGCAAGAACAAGTCAGTGTACCAATGCATATTAGAGGAATAACTTATCAGGCAGTACCTCTGCAGAATGGAAAGATTGGAGATCATCATTGCTCACAGGTGAATGGGATTCCCCAGCATCCTGTTTATGCTGAGGGAAAAAGAGAAAACCTCAAGTTATATGGAAATTTATAAACTGGAATGTAACAGTAAACAAGTAACTTGGTTAAGTAACCTTTTACTCTCTTAAATAGATAACTAAAGTAACTTGGTTTAGGATTTTGTGCGCAGTTCTAGGCACTGCACTTAACTTGTTGTAAAAAAAAGAAAAAGGAATTGGAGGTTTGTCCAGAGGGAAGCAATGAGAATAAGAGATTAATGCTACACTTCTTTAGAGATGATTGAAAATAACTAGGTTGTGTAACTGGAGTAAGATGACTGGGAGAAGAATAATCTTGAAATAAAGTTTGTTCTTAAGAAAAAAGCATTCAACTTCTAATTTTTATATCTATTATATCACAGTGGCCTATGGTTTTATATTCTGTAAGTTCAAGGTATATTTTGAAGCAAAATATGTACAGGTGGGATTTTATTTAAAAGAAGTTTTAGTGCATTCTTTTATATGGATGTTAAGGATTTGGTCGGGAAAATGCCGTTCAATCAAATCACTGACTGTTCCTTTTGGGGAGCAGGTCTGCGTAAGCACGACGTCTGCTTCTTGATTACGGTGCGGCCCATGCAGCCTTACGGCACCAAGTTTGACAGGAGACAGCCTTTTGTTGAGCAGACTGGCCTGGTGTATGTCAGAGGCTGTGAAATTCAGGGCATGTTGGATGAGAAAGGGCGTGTTATTGAAGAAGGTATGATATACTAAAACTTGTTCAAAAGATTTCTCTTTTTTTCTGTCTCTAATTTTATTTTTAACAGCCTGATTGATAATTTTCCTCTCTTGTAAGGAATGCTCATTGAATTAGTTACGTACTTGGAAAAAAAACCAAAACAATTCCATAAGCAAGGTTAACTAGTTTCCTCTGGTAAAATCTGATGTAGCTACATTAATTAAATAAATCCAGTGTTTTAGGTTAAGAAGTAAAATAGATTCTATTCAAAAACTATTAGAATAATGTAATGAAAATGTTTTATTGCTATGCAGAAATCAGTTTCATCATCAAAATTTGTCTAAATTTCATTTGAGGAGCAATTATGGATCCCTTCCTTGAATGATAAATTGCTTTTACCACTGAGTCAAATTCTAATCTTGCTGTTTCATTATGGGCAGGACCTGAACCGAAACCAAGACTTAAAGGTGATTGCAGAACATACAGAGTATTTCTGGACCCAAACCAGTATCAGCAGGACATGACCAACACAATCCAAAATGGAGCAGAAGATGTCTATGAGACATTTAATATAATAATGAGAAGAAAACCAAAAGAAAACAATTTCAAGGTAAGGTACTTGCTCCTTGGCTCTTAGGTAAGAGTATGTCTGAACATGGTGTCAGTACTGAGACTTTTTTATTTTAGATGCATATAGTTAGGCAAGGTTTAGGCTTTCCCTGCAGGAAGCTAGAGTAAGTCAATTGGTGATAACTTTCCTGTGCTGATAACTCTTACACTGAAAATCAGAACACTGCTACTTTGCTTGAGTAGATAATAAAACATTAGTTTATAATTTCAGTCTTCCAACAGGAAGCCCACAGATTTGGACTTTTGGGTTAAGGGAGTATGTGGAATGTTTTTGCTGCCTAATGTAATAGTGGACTGTAAGAAAAGGGGTAACCAGTCAAAATGTGAAAATCAGAGGAACCTGTTGGCTTTTGGGAGGGTCACTGGATCAGTTATTATCTTATTGGGCATTGGAGTGTGTCAGATCGAGAGCAGCCCTGCTGGGAAGCACTTGGAGGTACTGGTGGGTGATAAGCTTGGTATGAGCCAAGAGTGTGCACTCACAGTCCAGAAATCCAGCTGCATCCTGGTCTGCATCAAAGGCAGGGTGACCAGCAAGTCACAGGAGATGCTTCTTCCCCTCTGCTCTGCTCTGGTAAGACCTCACCTGGAGTGCTGCATCCAGCTCTGGGATCCTGTTGGAGCAAGTTCAGAGGAATGACAGGAAGATGATCAGAGGGATGGAGCACCTCTCCTGTGGGGAAAGCCTGAGGGAGTTGGAGTTGTTTACTCTGGAGAAGAGAAGGTTTGAGGCAGATCTGACTGCACCCTTTCAGTAAGGAGGCTTATAAGAAAGATGAAGACAAACTTTCTACCACTGATAGTACAAGAGGTAATGTTTATAAACTAAAAGATGGTAGATGCAGACCAGATGTAAGAAAGAAATATTTTGTGAGGGTGGTGAAATGCTGGAACAGGTTGCCCAGAAAGGTGGTAGATACCCCATCCTTGGAAATTTTCAAGGTCAGGTTGGACAGGGCTCTGAGTAACCTGGTCTGGTTGAAGATGGCCCTGCTCATTGCAGGGGGAGTGGACTAGATGAGCTTGAAAGGTTTCTGTCACCCAAAACTGCTATATAATTCAGCCTCAACAGTGCTGAGCAGAAAGGAAGGAGCCACTTCCTTTGACCTGCTGGGCAAATTTGTACTGTAGCACACAGTGCTGTTGGCCTTCTTCACTGCAAGGGTGCATAATTTTGTACACCTAAAAATATTTCTTACTCAGTTTCTTTGCTTTTTAGACCTCTGAATCATTAATGCTCCTTGAGTTCTCCGTTATGAAAATTCAACATGAAGGAGAAAACTACATTTCTTCTGGTGCCTTAAAATCATGCACTGCATAATTGAAGTGGTTTTCATTTTAAGGGATTCTGTAGCAAGGTCTGTGTAAATAGATAGGCAGGAAGACTTGGACATTTTTTTCTTTCTGTATCTAGAAAGATACCTCTGGTGTGAAGCAGTAGCTTGCAGCCTGCATAGACCATTGTGGTGCCATCATTTGTACTGTGTTCTTGCAGCTAATTTACAGACAAATCCTAATGCAAGCCATTCTATGCCGGCATTTACAAAAGTCTCATGCATTCATTTTTCAAGACAATCTAAGGTATTTCCACATTTATCACATTGCTGCCAGTTTAGGTGCATGCATTCCATGTCATTTGCAAACCTTTCTAACTTCAGCTGGAGAAAAGAAAACAAGATGATGCTGTGATTAGTGTAGACAGAGTATGCAGCAGATGGAAGGCAGCTTGAAGTTTAAAGCTGAGCTTGTAGGAGAGAAGACAAGAGAACTCTTGTGCAGTCCTTGTAAATTAAGCAGATGAGACAGCAGAGAAAGTGCAAATACAGTGTGTTTGCTGGAGGTGACACCACCGTGTCACTACAATTGGTTAGCAGTGTTAGTTCTTACAAGAATGAATCTTACTATTTTTACATGCATAGAAATTACTTTTTGAAATGCTGAAGCAAAGTTTTTGTGATGTAGAAGCAGCACATTAGCTGTTAGGACTGTATTTCTTGCTTCCTCTTAGAAACTGATCACTAGGTTTAGAAATACTACCTGAAAATGTGACATTGTCTGATTTCTTTGTGCTTTTCTTAGCACAAACATGTTATGCTGTGCTTAATACATGTTTGAGCCAGAAGTACTTGTTCTATATTTCCAACAAAAATATAAAAATTCTTAGTTTATATGGGACTTGTCCATCCATATATCTTTGTAGTAATTGCAGGACCTTCAGGCTTCAGAAGTGCTAAGATGCCTTCAACTTGGTAGCTTTACAGGTCTGTCATAGAATCTGTAGCATGACTGTGATTGGAACAAACAGATTCAGAGAATGGTTGAGGTTAGAGGGACCTTTGGAGATTATTTAGTCCAAGACCTGTTTAAAGCAGAGTCAGCTAGAGCAAGTTGCTCAAGATCTTGTGAATTGCAGTTGGAATTGGATATGTCCAGTGATGGAGACTACATAACCAGCCTAGACAACCTGTTCCAGTGTTGCATTACCTCTACAGTGAGAATATTTTGGTGTATTTAGGTGGAATTTCCTGTATCTCAATTTGTGTCCATTGCCCCTTGTCCTTTCACAGGGCACTACTGAGTGGACTCTCATTGCATTGACCTTACTTCCTCCCGTTGCGTTTTTTTTATACAAATCGATCAAATTCTCCAGTGCTCATTGAGTTTTGTATTCTTCAGGCTAAACAATCCCAGCTCTCTCAGCTTTTCATACAACAGATTCTCCAATCCCTTTATCATCTTAGTGGCTGTTTGCTGGACTCGTTCCAGTATGTCTGTGCCTCTTGTCCTGAGGAGCCCAGCACTGGACACAGCACTCCAGATGTGGTCTCACCCACACTGAGTGGTGGGGAAGAATCAGGACCTCAGCAGAGATTGACTAAGCAGGGATGGTGATCACATTACTTGACTCTCTGAATGATACGACACAAGCAAGGAAAGAAGCTTTGGAGATGTAATATATGTGGATATATAAATGTAGACTGTCAGAATAAAATTCTGTACTTTGATTTGACTGACTATTCTTTTACAAGATTGACATTTGAAGGTTCTGTATTAGGACAGCTGATTAGGACAGGATTCTGTATCAGGACAGCTGATGCACTGTTTGCCATTCATTTGTGTCCATGTTTGGTGGTATGGGAAGTCGGAGGGTCTGGAAATCAGTGCAGGTCTGGTGTCCTGTGTTCCTGCTGCTGCTGAGAAGCAGATACGTGGTGTCCAAATGCCAAGTTTCAAGTGAGATGGTTCTTCAAGACTTGCCACTAGAGTAGCCCTTTAACAGGAAGGCTAAAATTCAGCTACATCTTAGTTAAAAAGCACACCCTCTGTGCAAGTCTAAGGTCTGGAGCATTGGTGTTTTCACAAGAGGGGAAAGAAGAGAAAACTTAGATAAGATTATAAAAGTTTACACAGATTATTAGATAAATTAATTTGTGGGTGAAGAGCAACTGCTTGAAGGGAAGCTTAAGCTGACTGCAGGGGTGAAATATAGGCATGTAAGAGGAAACCTTAAACTCCATGAGGATCTTCTATGCATTTTTCCCTTGCTGTGAGTGTTTTGGGATGAAAACTTTAGTGATGACTATGGTCATCTTTACCGGCTCTTAGTTTAAGAATTCTGTGCTTTGACACTGGTGTTTTGTTGCATATGTACACTGTCTGTATATTGACTCAATCTAACCAAACACTGTCAATTAAAGAGTTACATTCTATCATCTTAAAACAGATTTGATTGATCTTCAGCATGATTTTTACTTGGTAAAAAGTCAGTCTCTTCAATCTTATTTTTCTGTTTTTTCTTATTTACAGGCTCTTCTGGAGACTATTAGGAATCTGATGAACACAGATTGTGTGGTTCCTGACTGGCTGCATGACATCATTCTTGGATATGGAGACCCAAGCAGTGCACACTATTCAAAAATGCCCAATCAGATTGCAACTCTGGATTTTAATGACACTTTCCTGTCCATTGATCATTTAAAAGCTAGCTTTCCTGGGTACAATGTTAAAGTCACGGTTGACAATCCCGATCTGCATGTACCCCCCTTCAGGTGATCTCAGTATTATTTCAAGTACTTCTGGTCTGGTATTCTTGCTGAAATGTGTTTTCAGGTGGAGTTACGTTCAGGGGTTGAAGGGAGATGCTCTTTCTTTTAAAAAAAGATGGAGATGTGTTAAGATTTAGATAGTTACGTGATAGAGAACTGTAAAACAGCTAGACCCAGGACCAGCTTCTGTTCTATGCTGTTCAAAAATGCATCAGAGCATTGCTTGTAGATCAGCCTACAGAATATATTGAAAAAACAAAAGTATGAGATAGGAGGATCAAGACACATAATACTCTCTTCTGCATTGTGGTATCTAGCCTCCTCAAGATCCGGCTAGAGAATTTTAATTACATAGTTTCCTTACATGTCTCATTACAACAAGCTAAGAACAGCAATTGCAACATCAGTTAAAATTTGAGCTTTTGGAAACACTGTTCAATCAACACAAAGGATTAAGTCTGAAATCCCATAATGCTTATTTTTAGAAATGATTACTGAAATAGGATGCCACTGGCAGCTAAATGAGATTTACTCATTTTGTTTCAGTGGTGCTATTGTCCAGCATTTTTAGACTTGACAGTGCTGTCCCTCCTGGTGCACTTTCTTGAATTTTGACAACTGAGATTCACAGTGCATAGTATTGGAGAACAGTTCCTTCAGTTCCTTGTGAAGGAATAAATCTGTGGAGGGAAGAGATGCCTTTCCCTCGCACCAGTCAGCTTTTATCATTGCTAAAGTGAATCTTGAAAAGCAGGGAGGTAATCTCCCAAGCTTTTTTTGGAAATGTTGCATGTTTCCAAATTTGTGTGGAGAAGGCACTAACACTATAATGGTACAAAAATAGTCTGAAGGTATCAGGAAAAGATCTCACACACAGTTTTCCTCAATGACTTGTTGTTCAGTTTCAGTTCCTATATTAAGAGAGATACTGCTCTTTATGAAGAGCTGTTGCTCTTCTTACTGCTACATTTGTGCTGTAAGAGATGATTACTGTTATAGGTGTCTGAATTTTGGATAGGCATTGGGATTCCTTCACCTATAATTTGTTTCTGAATTAGAGAAGCTTGCAAATATATACAGAAAGCTATAAAAAAATTGAAATGGGAGGATAAAAACTTAATCTGTTGGAATATATTGCAACACTGGCACAAATTCCATTTTCACATACGAACTTTTGTCTTCAGTGTTTTTCCAGCTGGCTCTCAGCACTGCTGCTGGCTTTTCCAGTTACGAAAAGAGTGCTTTTGACACTCTTTTTGTTTAATCAGCTTTATCAATTTATTTGTAATTTCTTTTCTTTATTCTCCTTAAAACTTTGTCATTTGGAGCACTTGTTTCCCTGCTGTATGAAAGTTTGTCTTAATGGTGAGAAAAAAATCTTTCTCTATCACCTTCAGAGACAATCTATGTTGTAGTGAACATGTTGAACTGTAACCTTACATTGTGTGTTACAGGATAACTTTCCCAATGAAGGAGGGTAAAGGAATGAAAAGAAAAGAGGATGGAAGTGAAGAAAACCCTGAAGAAGCTAAAACACTGATTGTAGAGCCTCATGTTATCCCAAACAGGGGACCATATCCATATAATCAACCAAAACGGTAAAAAATGGATGGGAACTTACATTCAAATGATAACACATGCATTGCAGTTCATTTTCAGAAATGAGACTGGTTTGTTGTATATTTAAATCAAAATATTCTGTTGTCCCCCATCTGTTAAAAAAGTCCTTTGAAGAACAGTGAGAATTACTCTCTTCTAGTGTCTTTTGTCGCAGGAATTTGAATATTAGGAAAGTAATACCTGAATAATTTTACAACATTCTCTACAAATAATGACTAGAGACAGTCTTTTAGATGGCAAGAGTTTGTTGTTGCATGGGCAACATGATTTACTGTCTTGCTTAGAAATTTCAAGACTGTTGTATCTATAAAAAAGATAGTTGTAATGCTGATTTAATTGAATTGTGCAAAAGTTTGCAAGCGTGTAGTTCAGGAAAGATGTAAACAGTTAATTGAAATAAAACTTGCTAAAAAATTGCTTTTATCAAAACTGTTGGCAAAATCTTATCAATTATCTGATCTTATTTTGCTTTGTTACAGCAATACTATTCAATTTACCCATACTCAGATTGAAGCCATCCGTGCAGGAATGCAGCCTGGACTAACTATGGTAAGAATGTTTTTAAGTATGGTAAGAATGTTTTTAAGGATTCTATACCCTTTTGTATTTAATTCTGGCCTTAGGTACATTCAGTGAAATTCTAGTAATGCCCCTTTCTGTAGCCTTGCTGAGGTAATTTCTATTAATAGTTTAAGGATATG
Organism: Leptocoma aspasia; assembly: GCA_013399835.1. Lineage (NCBI taxonomy): Eukaryota > Metazoa > Chordata > Aves > Passeriformes > Nectariniidae > Leptocoma > Leptocoma aspasia. The sequence goes on from VXAX01003267.1 coordinate 276,994, forward strand.
AAAAATTAACATTCAAAGGTTCAGCATGCTCCAGTCCTCACAAAATCATATGGCAACACATCTCTGTATCCTGTGCTTCAGTGGCTGAAGGCTTTTCACAGCAACTGAATTTGCTTTTGCAGTGGTTGGAGAGTCTTTAAGTAAAACAAGAATGATTTCATAGCAATTTGTAATTTTATTTGCAGATGCTTATGGAAACTGCTATTCTGTGCTTCTTAATCCTGAACAAATTTTTTTGAGATGCTTTATAATCCTAAAATACCTTTAAAATGTCTAAGGTGTCAATTTTGGAGTGTTTGTTGAATTGAGCCTATGAAAACATTAACTGTTGTTGTACGTCTGTATCATCAGTTGTAGATTTCTGAGTAAATAGAAGAAATGAACTCTCTTTTTTTTTAATTTTTCCTGTTCTTTATGTCTGTTTCACCTTATTCTTTTTGAATTGTGTGTCTTCATTCTCTTTTCACTGTTTCCCCCCGTTTAGCCTGTTCTGAGGCTAAACTACCTTTTTTCTACCAGGACGTCTGTTTTCATATTAATACTTCCTGTGCTGGACTACCATATTCCTTTTAGTCAGGAATCTGCCAAAATAATCTGAAAGAGAGTCTTTTATAATATGTTGTATTTGGTCTGAAAGTTCACCAGAGCCGGGAAGCAATGTGTAATGTCAGCGTCTTGTGAGATTGTTCTGGGTTTTTTCTTCCCCAGCTGACTCTGTTTTTTTTTATTCTGAAGTATTCTGATAAACTGTGTATTGATTTTTGTTTGGTTTTATTTTGTGTGTGTGTGTGTTTGATTTTTAGGTAGTGGGTCCACCTGGTACTGGAAAAACTGATGTAGCAGTTCAGATAATATCCAATCTTTATCATAATTTCCCAGAACAACGAACTCTAATAGTTACCCACTCTAATCAGGTAAAGTGTCAGTAATGTGTGGAATTTTCCTGTCTGCAATGGAGAATAACAGTAGGTATTAAGATCAGTAGTTTGGGAATTGCATTTGTCTCCTAACAATGGAAACTTGAGTCAACTTGTGTGCCGTTTTGCCGGTTTCATAATGTGAAATTAAATTTTTGAATTTCAGTAGTTCTTGTAGTTCTAAACTATTTATCTGAAGTTTTCAGTGTGTTTAATTGGTTGGAGATCAAAGATAAGAAAGTATTTTGAAAAAGTCTCTGCTTGGTTCTTACAGTTGCACATGCATTGCAAGCATGCCAGATTTTTGCTAATTAGCTTTCTCAAACACTAGTTGCTCTGTGCTTTATGCTCCAAAGGGGAGGCCTCTTCAGATGAATATTTGCTTCCCATTCATAGGAGATGGAGTCTTAACTGCTAATTTTCAAGCATATATTAAATTAAAAAAAATAATAATGTTAAGTTTTTAAGAGTCTTAATTTTCCCACTTTACTCTGCACTGGTGCATCCTCACTTTGAGTCCTGTGTGCAGTTTTGGGCACTGCAATATGCAAGAAACATGAAGCTATTAGAGCGTGTTGATAGGAGGGCAACGAAGATGCTGCAGGACCCTGAGGGGCAGCTCTGTGAGGAGCAGCTGAGGTCCTTGGTCTGTTCAGCCTGCAGAAGAGGAGACTGAGGGGAGAGACCTCATTGCAGTCTACAACTTCTTCATGAGGGGAAGAGGAGGGGCAGGCACTGATCTCTTCTCTGTGGTGACAGTGACAGGACCTGAAGGAACAGCCTGAAGTTGTGTCAGGGGCGGTTTAGGTTGGATATTAAGAAAAGCTTCTTCACCCAGAGGGTGGTTGAGCACTGGAACAGGCTCCCCAGGGAAGTGGTCACAGCACCTGACAGAGCTCAAGAATCATTTGGACAGTGCTCTCAGGCACAGGGTGTGACTCCTGGGGCAAGGCCAGGAGTTGGACTTGATGATTCCTATGGGTCCCTTCCAACTCAGCATATTCTGTGATTCTATGAAACATGCATCTGATTTGGAATGATTTGTTTGGAAACCAGGGTCAGTTGTTCCCTGGTCTCCCTGAGACCTAGCCTGTCCTGTCTCAGTTATGGGTTACTTTAACTGAACATACCATTGGAAAACATTTCAGAATTTTTCATCAAAGCAAGATCAAAGAGTGGTTGAGGGGGTATCGTTTTGGTGAGGAGTTACAGCCTGGAATAATACAGACCAGTCTGCAATGGGTTGCAGGAGAGTGACAGGTTAAAGTTGGGAGAAAGGGTTGAGAACATGTCCATTGAGGAGAAAAAGAAAGAAACACTTTGAGGCAGATAGAAGACTCTTCTTACCAGAAGAACCTTTAATGAAGACATTAACTTGAAATTGTACCCTGGGAAATTAGCTGTATCTCAGCAAGGTTACCCATGCCTTGATGCTGCACTTTAAGATGTTTACATGACTTGCAGCTGCAAGTAGAGCTTGCTTGTTTTTATTATTTTCAAAACTTGATGATCCAGTGCTTACAAGCTTGCTCCTTTGAAATACACGAGTTAGTTGATAGTAAGCCACTAGAGAACTGAAGAGTTTAAGATAGAAGATGTAGCACACCTAAAAGTTTAGTTAAGCAAAATTCAGTTATCCAAAATGGGATAGAGTCACAGTACCTGACAGTCAGTACCAGATCATCCTTCTCTAATGAACAGTAGAAGTGAAATTGTTTAATGTCATCATACAAAAATTGGTGTTTGTGAGACAGTTTTGTAAATTGATAGCTTTATCAACTAAGTTAACTATGTGATAGAGTTAAATTTTAAAATTGTAAAATCAAATATAATTGTTATATAAAGTATGCAAATAAAAGGGTGTTAGTAGTCTAATTTCCCTGTTGTCAAAATTAGGAGTTTCAGTATTAACTTTGTTTTGTTGAAACAAAATTACTTTTGTTTGTTTTGGCTTCCATTTATACTAAAATAGTCATAATCTCCTACTTTACTTACAAGTAGTTCCTCAGTTTTTCCCTGCAAGAGCCTCTGAACTTCTAAAAACTACCTTTTCTCCTGTTCTTGTCAATCTTTAGGCTTTGAACCAGCTGTTCGAAAAAATCATGGCTCTAGACATTGATGAGCGTCACCTTCTGCGTCTGGGTCATGGAGAAGAGGAATTAGAGACAGAGAAAGATTTCAGCAGGTGAGAAAGGAGATGCTAATGATAAACTCACTTGTATAAACAAGGCAGCAAGATGTCTCTGTTGAATCCACTCTGCCTCCCATGTGAAGGAGCTGTGTTGGACAAGCTTTACCCTTCTCATATTATGGAATCCCAGTAACATAGAGTGCACTATTTTTCAGTACCAGGTTTAGTAATTTTGGTTCTTATTCTGTACAGAAGCTGTGCTCCCTTGAGCATCTAAGGGCAGAATCAGTTAATTGCTTGTTTACAAAATCAACTGCTTAAATAATAGATAATGATATTTTTTTGGACTCTTGTACCTTTCGTACAATTAATCTGTGAGAGAAATTAGAATAATAAGGCAGATTCTTAGAGTTAGTTTCTTTAATACAAATGTGGTATCACTTATACTGTCATGGTGATTTTTGAATTAATAAACATAAAATTAAACTTTCTGCTTTGAATTCTTTTATGAATTGCTTAACCTCTAAGTTACATATTTCATTGATAACACATTTTGAAGTGTACATATGTAAGGAAAGCTATCAACTCTGTGTCATTCCAAAGACTTAAGAACCTGTTCTTCTAAATATTTGTATGTTTGTCATGCGTTAGTCCAACTGACGTCAGTAGGATTACACACGTTCATAAATGTAAGCGGGGTATAATGGTCGTGCGCTGGAAATATCCGAACTGTCCAGTACTGGATTATCATAGCAATACTTTGACTTCAAAAGCTGTAGTAAAAATTATATATAGTCACTAGAAGCTACCCACATATACATAGTTCAGTATTTAACAAAATATATACCTTGTGATTTTTTTGTTTTAAATTGAATGCTTTAACATAGTCAAATTATTCCAGAAATTTGATAGCAAAAAACTTACTGAATTGATGCCATAGCAGATACTTATGTAGCAGTATCCACAGTTTAATATACTCCTTGAATGGTAGTGTTCATCATTAAAGGGAGTTATCTTTAAGACACTGCATTGTCTATTCTCACACTTTCTCAAGGTAACTACAGACCTGTGGGATATTTGTGCAAGCACCATGAGTGCTGGCAGTTCAAGAGGGAGGGGTAAAGGTTGAGGAATATATTTAAAGGTGGGCTGCACTGCTGTGAGAACTTTATTTCTTGTAAGTTTGGCTTTGTGAATTGTTAAGGCTCAACTGATAAAAATAGTCAGCACATAGCAAATTCTTAGGTTTTGGAACAGGGTTGCAGTTGTGGGGTCTTCTTGGCAGGGTGCTGGGGTTTTTTGTGATCTCTCATTGTGATACTTAGGTACTATTTTGAGTTTAATAAAAATGATGTTATATGTAATCTGTTTTGTAGGTATGGAAGAGTTAATTATGTGCTGACTCGAAGACTTGAACTTCTACGAGAAGTTGGGCGATTACAAGAGAGTCTTGGAGTCCCAGGAGATGTTTCTTACACTTGTGAAACAGCTGGCCACTTTTTCTTATACCAAGTAAGGACTAAAATACTTTTGCAGACTGTATGACCTAAATACATTACGAAACACTTGGTAAAACTTGCAATCAATTTTTCAGAGTTGAGAGTAAAAGTGAAAAGCATTTTCCTTGGTGATTCACAATACAGTAACAGCTAAAGTTAAAATTGCAGCATGACTTGCTTGTGTTGCTATTGTTTTAAATCCTGCCTGCTGACTCACAAGTCATTGCTGCCCTTCATGAATGCTGGCAAAGATTCTAACCTGAAGCTTCTCCTTCAGATAGGAAAATCTGTGGGCTGCTTTATATTTTGGACAAGGATTAGAGCAGCTACTTGATGGTCCTGATAGGAGGCTTTTATAGCATTGAATGCCAATGTGAAATCAAATGTACAGTGTACAAAATAGTATGTTGCATGTCCCTCATTTCTTCAAAAATGTCATTCTGACACAAGGTCAAATGCTGCCCAAGACATACCTTACTTTTGTGATAACTTTTTTAATGCTATGCTGCAAGCCTGTATATGGCAAAAAACCTTATGATATTAACCCACTTTGTTTTGTCATAGGTAATGTCTCGTTGGGAGGAGTATATCAGTAAAGTGAAAGTTAAAGGTGGAAAATCACCAGATGTTGCAGATGTCTCCAGTTTCTTTCCTTTTCACCAGTATTTTGCAAATGCTCCTCAACCAGTTTTCAAAGGCAAATCATATGAAGAAGATATGGAAATTGCTGAAGGGTGTTTTAGACATATTAAGAAAATATTCACTCAGCTTGAGGTAAGACATGTAACTGTTAAAGGCAAGTGAGTCTGGCTAATCCTGTAGAAAAACTTTACACAATTCCAAAATTCTCATTTTCCCTACATCCTAGAAGAAATACACACGTCTAGGCAGCCTCATTACCTTGCAAGGTGAGAATTTCCACCTTTGAGTAATGTAGGTGTGTTACACAATAGGGACAAGGGTCTAGTCTCTTTTAGTTGGATTGTGGGCAGCAGCCATTCTGCGTCTGTTTTCACTGATGAGGTTACAAGGATTGGTACACCTATCACTGCTCCTCTGATCTTCACAGGGTCTTGTATTTACAGTGTGTTGCCTTTAATCAGGTAACCTAAAAGTAACAGACTATCTTCTCTTTTGCCAGAATTGCTTAAGAGGTAGTTAAAAGTTAGGGTAAAGGTGATTTGTGTATCATTTGATTATATTAACTGTAATGGTCTTTCTACTACTGAATTTGATGTCATGTTATGATGCAGTAAAGTAGGAAACAAGAAGATGTAGTAAAAGAAAATTTTGGAGGATTCTAAGAGGGTTCCTCAGAATTATTTGAATATTTGTCTACTAATTTATATGTACGTACAGGTTGGAAGAATTCTTTCTTTTACAAGATGGTTTTCCAAATACGCTAAGCCTGGAAAACAAAACAGATTATTCAGATGGGATTGTTAACAGTACATACCCTCACAACTTTCTGGTTTAATTATATTAAGAAGGTGGCTGCATAGTTGGAGTGGATTCATTTTATAAGTGATATTTTTTCATGTTCTGACTTTCGAGACTGTTCTTTTGTCCTCCATAGGAATTCAGGGCATTTGAACTTCTCCGCAGTGGCCTGGATAGATCCAAATACCTGTTGGTGAAAGAAGCAAAAATCATTGCCATGACTTGTACTCATGCTGCTCTGAAACGACGTGACCTGGTTGAATTAGGCTTCAAAGTAATGATTATACTAGTGTTACTGTGCTACTTGATTTTGGTGTTGGTTCTCCCCTATTCCCCACCCCATATGAACCTTTTTATCTGCCCCAAATCTAGGCAGCTAGATTATTTAGAGTTGCATTTTTTTACCTGTATGTTTCAATTTTTAATTTTACTGAAGAAAAATATAACTTCTTTAAGTAAAAGATTACATCACTTTTAAGTTATTGTATATACAAAAAATTCTTAATATTGTATATTTTAAAAAGTCAGTTTTGCCATATTACATGATAAACAGCAGTGATAGGATTAATAAAATAGAGGCAGAACTGGGTAGAAAAACTTGGCCTTTACAGCTTTGTTTACCTAAAAAATAAACAATTTGAGGGAAGAGAACTATGATGCAATGCTTTTTTCACTCTGCAGTGGTAACTGTAACTATTAATTTAGTGCAGCCTTTTTTTCTGACAAAAGCTAGCCACCAGTAATTACTTCAGTGTTATTTTTCACTGATCATGTACTGTACTGGATCACAAAATGGGTCCTCTTCAGCTTCAGTGCAGAGATACCAAACTAGTTTGCTCCACTGCACACAGCTTTTCTCTTGTGGTTATGGCATGCTATGTAATTTAGTCACGGATTCCTTCTGGGTATAAGCCCTGACTGGTACAGAGAGATCTGCCATTGATGTAGTAGGACTTCACCTATTTGGTAATACTGATATTTTGCCTATAAGGTGAAATCCTGCTGAAGTAATAGATGCTTTCTTTTGGTAGGCTGAATAAATACATTCATTTTGTTACTGTGTTTATGGACATCTCTTTACTTTTTTTTTTCCTCAGTATGACAACATCTTAATGGAAGAGTCTGCTCAGATTCTGGAGATAGAAACCTTTATACCTCTCCTGTTGCAGGTTAGACTTGAAACATAAAGGATCTTTCAAAAAAAAAGATAACGAAGACTCAGTGTTCTTGTACAATATTAGATATTAAAATGAAAAGTATCATGTGCAGAAAGTAACCCAGAACTGATATTTGCTAGTAAGAACTTTCACATTGATTATGAAAATATTTTATTCAATTAAGTAAGCATCTTACAGTTTTTTCAAACTTTTAAATGAGCATTGAATAACCAGATGCATCTGGCAGGTGAGGGAAAATAGGTATATGTTAGAAGTGCAGAAACTGAAGAGTTTGTGTAATTAGAGTAGACCATTTCACCATAGAGGCATATTCTGGGGGTTATTCCATGAGTTTGTTTATGTGAGGCATAAATAATCAATGAAACGTCATAAATCATAAACATCAATGAAAGTTGTGTGGGTTTTTATTTTAACAAAACCTAAGGATCTAGCCTTCCAGAGTAGCAGTACTTGATTTCTTCACTTGAAATTCAGTGAGAAATTTTTAAAAACAGAATTTCTGGGGGCCTCTTTGTCCGGGATTAAAATGGCTGATACATACAGAGCATCTCTATAGAATGCTTGGTCATCTCTACAGCAGAAAGTTTTGGGAGTGGGTAAAAAAAAAAAAAGAAAGTTTTGGTTTTTTGTGGTTTTTTTATTCTTGCCAGTAAAAATTATTTCCATCTTCTTACTTTCTTACTAAGGCATTTTCAGGCTTGGGGAATTGGACAGTCCAGAGTTCAGTTTTCTTTCCTTGCTGTCTGATCAGAAGCAGCTTCAGAGCTCTTCCACTTCAAGTGGCAGGAAAAGGAGCTTTGCTTTCTGTCTCAAGTAGTGTTCCCATGGGGAAAGGGAATTATCACAGGAGTGTGTAATGAGGATCTGACAGCTGGAAGTCTCCAGGATCTTAATTGTGAGGGGCATTCAGTCCAAGAGCCAAGATGGGAATCAGTTAGGGGCACATCCTGGTCATGGAAGAAGCTATTTGAGAATTACAGAAGTAAACAGATGAAGCACATGAACTACAAAGACACTTGAAAGTCAGGTTCAGTGTCACCTCAGACATCTGAACACTAAAAACTGTTTCAGATGATTCATACTTACTACCTCAGAATCCAAAAAATAAGGTTCAAAGGACAGTTCTGGGGTAACTGCTACTATTGTGTAGCAATCAGGGGGTTTTGGCTTTTAAAGCAATACAATATGATATTTATTCTGATATTTCTCTACTAATTTTAGTAGCTAAAGGTACTTGTTGTATAAGAAGAAGAGACTTTATTTACAATTCTGCTCTCTGATTGGATGGAAGCTAGTAGTCTTTAAAAAAACTGAAGTTGAGTGTAGCTTAAAAACAAATGTTGAACGGCTTAGACAAAGGCAGACAATCTGACTGTTAATGTGTTCTGAGTGCCTTGATTATGTTGTCACAGTTGCAATAGTGTCATTGTCCAATCCTAGAACCCCCAGGATGGATTCAGTCGTTTGAAGCGGTGGATTATGATTGGTGACCATCATCAGTTGCCACCAGTCATTAAGAACATGGCTTTTCAAAAATACTCCAACATGGAACAGTCTCTTTTTACACGGTTTGTTCGTGTTGGAGTGCCAACTGTGGATTTGGATGCACAAGGAAGAGCAAGAGCAAGGTAAGACAGAAAATCCTTTGTCTAGCTTGTGAGAAGGTAACAGGTTAAAAATGAGAGAAGGGCCCATACAGCTATGGAAACTGGTTTTTATTGTTAGGACAAGAGTTTGCAAAACTGGAATTTAGTTGGTTTGTTCCATTAATTTCAGTTTAGACCATGAAGACAGCTTTTCCTTCTCTGAAATGCAATAAAATTAATTTATTCATTTTTATTTTTATATAGTAGTACTCTTCTGTTACATGAGTACTTTAATGAAAATTGAAAGGTACTTAATCTTAAGTGTTTAGGCTTTTTTACAAATGATACTTTCCAGAAGCTTTTTTTTCTAAACTAACATTTAGTACATTCAAAGTTAAATAAAAATCTGATTTATTTAGTGTTGAATATATAATAATTCCCTTAAAGTCTGTAAAAGGGTGCTTTTCTGTAGTATTTCAGGAGAGATGCATCCAGAGATTGGACACATTCAGGTTGTCCTCACAAAAAACCTTTTTTATAATGAAGGAGATACTGTGACTCTGTAGTGTAAATAGCTTTTCTTTTTTATCTATGTATTTGTCATTTCACTGTGGTAATTTAAACATCAGATTTATTGATTGTGTAAATTTCATATTTGTAGTGTCATGTTAAGAAGGAAAAATAAATAAGAGAAAATTACTCCATATAAAATTTTGCTATTCTAGGTTTAGTTCTAAATCTTTATTTTAGGCATAAAGTGTAGTGAACAATATGAAGGATAACTTCATTTTTTTCATGTAGGAAATGTTTGTAATCTAGAATACTATTTTCTAGTCTTAGGAATGACAGTTCAGTATGATTTTTAAAATGAAAATTTTATCTGAATGTGATGGTAAATAAAGTTTATTTTACAAAATCTTAGTGTACTTCTTAGTGATAAGAGAGCAAAAAGTCCTTCACTTTGCAAGTAATTTCTTGATCAAGGATTTTTTTGTCCGTACTTTCCTATGCTTTGACTTTTGTGATTACAGGTAGCTTCCCCATGAGCTATCTGCTTCTTAATCTGGTCTGGATATTGCTGTGCATTTGTGAATGAGGCATTTTGTTAGTATTACTGTCCCTATAAATATCAGGAATCATTCAGAATTAGGTAGATTTTGTTTGTTTCCATTCATGTCTTGTGTTGATACTAGGCAATACATAATAAATAAGGAAATCAATTTCTTTTTCCTGTAAGAAGTTTTACCACAGTTAATGCAGAAAATACTTCTTTCCTTATTCCTTCTGTTTTGTAAAGAAGGATTAATATTCCTTAAGTTTGGTTGCCCATAAAAATTTTTTGCTAGAATTATTGCAAAATTTGTAGCTTGATCAAGAGGAACAGACTTAAACCTGAGTGTGCCACATTGACATGGCATCTGAAGTTTTCAGAGAGAGAGAACAAAACAGAATCATGACCTAAAAATAATATTGCTGGATAGATTGTTCAGGTGTGTTCATTTACATAGGTAAAGGCTGCCTAGAAAAATTATTCTTTTCACTGAAAACATACAAAAGCAGTAGTCTTGTATGCATCTGAGCTATTCTGATTGAGTTGAAGAGCCTGCTGTAGCTCACTCTGTGTGGTTTTGGACAGTTTGTGTAACCTCTACAACTGGCGCTACAAGAACCTGGGTAACCTGCCTCACGTGCAGCTGCTGCCTGAGTTCAGAACAGCCAATGCTGGCTTCTTGTATGACTTCCAGCTTGTAAATGTAGAAGACTTCAACGGTGTAGGAGAGTCTGAACCCAATCCTTATTTCTATCAGGTAAGGGAAATACTGCATGTGTAATTTATTAACCTCAGCAGGGCATGTTGGATCCTCAATGAAGTCAGACTGTCAAAAACAGTAAACTGGCATTCAGTTCATGTTCTCAGATCATTGAGTCATGTGGATGATTTTTTCCTCCTCTTAATGAGTTTTGAATATTGTAAATGAAAACATTATGCTGGGGTTTTTGCTCAGTGAATGACTTTGATACCTGTTTTCTCATTGTTGTGGGAGGGATGAGACTTGGTGTAATTCATTACAAATCGTCGTTTTGAACTAAGGCAAATTAAAGTCCATAGCAATTCCGCTGTACTGCCACGATAGTGAAATAAGCAGTAATACTTCCCCTGACCATGAAGAATTGAAGTTTGCTTGGTAGCTCATTCCTGAGTTTGAGGAGTCACTGTGTTGATTTGATCTATAGGTAGGAATGCTAAAAGGCCCGTTCATAAAAGAATAAAACAGTACTGCTAGTAATATGCATAAGAGACACTGAGGACGAAGTAAATGGCCAAAAAAGCTTAATCTTGGAGTTTCTCAACTAAGTTTTCAAATTCTCAACTAAAGTTTGAAATTAAACCATCATCAACAGTCTATATCTATTTCTCTTCAATTAGGAAAACATTTTACACTTGTAATGAGATGCTTATATTTTCAGTCCTTTTATTTTTCTTGTTTTAAAAACTGGTGAAACAAACTATGGTGCCTAAAATAGCAAACTTGGGCTTTGGAGAAGTTAGAGCTGAATAGGTTTTGCTTGGGTTCTTCTCCATACTTTTTCAGTACAAATTAGTGTGCTGCTAGAGAAGAAAGCAATGGTTAATCATAATCCACTTTATCCCATTACTAGATTGAAGACAGAATTGTTTGGAGAGATTATTTTGATTTTGTTTTTGAAACTGTAACACACAAGTAGTAAGAAGTCCAGTGGAACACAAAGAGCTGAAAGGAGTGCCTGATAATTGAGAGTGCAAGCACTGCTTTAGACCACTCTTTGGCTAAAGAAGATTAAGAATACTGACATGAGGACACAGAACACACTTCTCATTGTATCAGTACTCTCATGTGCACACTCTTGTAATACTTCCTACCATTACTTTTTCTTTTGTGATCTTGATAATTGAATGATATTTAGCAGAGTATGTTGGTGGCATTCAAGGTTTTTCATGAGATAACAGATTGCTGTCATGTATTATTTCTCTTCATGAATTTGGGCTTTTCTTTCCAGAGTTAAAGAGGATTAAAATTTGTAGAATAGCTTTACACCCACAGGTGTTTGATATGCCTGGCAACTGCATATTCCGAGTAATGCGGAGCCCACTTAGTAAGAAAAAATAAATGAGGCTGGTATGTCCAGCCTATTCAAACATACGCCAAGTGGGGATAAAATTCCTTGTATAAATAGAGCAGGAGTAAATGTCAGCATTTGAGAGCAACTTTTTAACCTGAAAGATAATTTTTGTTGACAGAAAATGGATTTAAATAGGCTATGAATAACTTCAGTCTGGAAATAGAACAAAGCTTCCTGTAGCCAGAAGAGGGGTACTTTGGGACAGACTCATAAAGTAATGACAGGGAGAGAAAGTTACAATATACGAAATAACAGCTGGTAATTTGTAATTGAATAGGATGGCCTGCAGTGGAAATAACTGGATTTGATAATCCAGATGTCTTTCTCCTAATTAATACTTGAAAGGACTTTATTTATACTAGTGCAACCAGTTCTTACTTTCAGTTTACTGGGTAGTGAGTCATTGCAATATTTACTCCAAAGTTCCAGTCAGCCCAAAAAGCTGCAAAGTTTCAATCAGTGCCGAACAATAATATTGATGTAGATATTTTTAGCAGTTCTCTGGAAAGGAATGGGAATGAAGGTATTAAATCTACTTGTGGTTCTTTCATTCTTTCAAAATGGCTTCTATGAAGTGAGCAAAGAACCATCAGATTTAGGGACATTTCTCTCAGCACTAAAATATTTGTCTAAATACCTGACAGTGTCACAGGTGTTACTCTTTCTAACCTGACAAGATGTGTAACCCTTTTTTTGTCTTCATGTTTTTTTCTCTTATTTTAAACTTTAGAATCTTGGTGAGGCAGAGTATGTTGTGGCAGTCTTCATGTATATGTGCCTGCTTGGTTATCCTGCAGACAGAATAAGTATCCTGACAACATATAATGGACAGAAACACCTGATCCGTGATGTCATTAATCAGCGATGTGGAAACAATCCTCTGATTGGACGGCCAAACAAGGTGACTTTGAAAGTATATTAGTCATTGGAGTAGTTCTGGTTTCTGTGTTTTTAAACTGTCATATTGCAAATCAGGCTGATTTAAGTTATACAGGTATCTGTGGAAGTATTTTCCTGTTTAACCACATATTTATGAACCTACATTCTATGGAATTTCATAGATTAGTGCCCTTGTTTTTGCCTGTTGATAATTTGACAGAGTGAAGTTGGTGAAGGTGAAAAGACTACTGGCTGTGTGGGACAGAATAACTTTTTTTGTCATTTGTTTGTCCTCAATAATAACATCATTCCCCAAAATCACATCTTTAGAAGATCCACCCAGAGTGGAAATTATTTGATAGAATGTATGGTCATGAATCGGAAGAAACAAATAAAAAATACAGTTATAAATGTCTGGTGCTAATTCTGCAGGTTTCAAACTGTATTGCAAAGCAATGGCTCTCCATAATCTTTTGGTATTAGCACCTCACTTCTAGCTGTCCGAATTTAAACAAAAAGAAGTAAAAAAACAGTATACAGTCAGACAAAAGGTCCTCTCAACGTATTCCAGAAAAAAACCCAGGCTTTGTGTTAGAGGCCAGCTAAATCAGTTAAAGAATTTTGTTTTCTCTTGTTTACTGCAATCTCAGTCCAAAGTTGATGTTAAAATGTTGGTGCCATGTTTTAATTGAAATGGCAAAAATTAACCTATAGAGGTTCTTTCTTATTTTTTACTTCTCTAGGTGACAACTGTGGACAGATTTCAAGGCCAACAGAACGATTATATTCTCCTTTCACTAGTGCGTACCAAAGCTGTAGGCCACCTTAGGTATGTAAGAACATCTTGTAAGTGCCAGAGCAGTACTGGTACTCTGTATCAGGTACAGAAATGTTTATAGTACGTTATACAAAAAATTCTATTGTATGAGTATGTAGTAGAAATGAAGTTCAATGCTATGTGTAGAAAGAGTTCAGACAGGCTTCCTTCTATAACTGTGTGGTACCCTCTTCTTGGCCACTTCATCCTTTTGTAATGGCTCTTACCCTATAATTAGGTTATGTTGCTGCAGATAGGCTGACATTGGTTTCACCCTAGTAGAATGGTAGGACTGTAGGATTTGCTGAGAAAATGCAGGCTTAAATTTTCTCATAGATCATCTCCTGTAATTGAGATTTTTATTTATTTTGCATCAGAAGTGTTTGATCATTGCATAAGTTGCATTATTGTGTATAGTTTTAAATGTTTGCACTTCTGGTTTGGGATGTGATGAAGGAAGACTTGTCTAATCTTAGGTAGCTTGATGAGTTATCAAAGTCATCTTTAATCATTCACGTACAGAAATGCTATTGGGATTTTTTTCTCAATTTTTACTCTCAACTTTACTTCTGAGGTGTAGAAAAATAGTAGAGGGTAGTTTCTCATAGTGGTGTTGGTACAGTGAACCAATATATTTATGTTTCTATATAATGCTACTAGGATTTGCTGGTTATTGAATCAATGTGTAGGGAAAACAACTACAGATAAGATAGTATGTTGGCAGATGATTGTATATTTCTTTTAATTAAGACTCCCATGTACTTCTAGTTATTTTTATTGCAAGCGTGTCACCAGTGAAAAAGAACATGATTGATTTTGTTTTCTGAAGGGATGTCCGACGATTAGTCGTTGCCATGTCAAGAGCCAGACTTGGACTTTATATCTTTGCAAGGGTATCACTGTTTCAGAACTGTTTTGAACTAACTCCAGCTTTCAGCCAACTCACAGCTCGACCACTTCACCTCCATATCGTTCCCACAGAATGTTTTCCAACAGCAAGACAGGTAGGACAGCTGCACTGGATTTTGGTATCTGGGTGTTTGTGTTTGCTCACTGTTTTTGAGTGGGCTGTAAAAGGTGAAACTGTTTTCTCTGCTAGACAAGTGTGTCTGCTTCTTGGCATTGGACCAGGTTACCCAGGGAAATGATGGAATCACCATCCCTGGAAGTATTTTTAAAAGGTGTGGGTGTGGCACTTGAGGGTGTGGTTTAGTGGTGAAAGCAACAGTGCCACTTGATGATTGGATTTTGTTTATATTAGAGGTCTTTTCCAACCTTAATGATTCTATGATTCTACAGATAACTTCATAGAGTTATCTTTTGTCATGATACACACCAGCTGGTTTTAATTGATGTTTCCACAAAAGTTAATTATCACTATAATTAAAGTATCAGTAACTGTTGTGCCTGCTTTTTCCTGAATTCTACCTGTGTAAATGATTCAGTATTTTTCTTTTGTGATCAAAATAATTTTTTCGTTTTTACATGGTTTTGGTCTTGTTATGAAACAAAATAATGTTATTTCTCAAGCTAAGCTACATAAAGCTACTCATTTCTCATTTAAAGAGGTAAAATTACATCTAACCGAGTAATTCAGGATTACAGGGTAATTTTTTCTCTCTTAAAATTGGTTTCAATATCACAAGAGCTTTGCTGTTGAGCTAGGTTCATAAGTACAAAAACCTAGTTTGTAATACTGCACTAGGTCTTTAGGGAAAGGTTGGTGTTGAGGATGTAAGCAGAGGGCACACAGAGCAGGATGCTAAATGAAGAAACAGAGGAGCGTACCCGCTCTGCTTTCTGAAGCTTGGAGAAGGGATGCCTGCATGCACCCAAAACTCAGTTACAGCTCTTTCCCTGGTCTTAATTGACAAATCTGAGAGGGAGCCCTTTCAGTTGAAACTTTTAGATCAACTATGGAACAAGAATGCAATGGGCATGGTCAGTGAGTGTGAGCAAGGAGCTGGGCTGCCACAGGCAAGAGGCTAAATCCGAATCTGATCATTAACAACTTGTGCCTTTAATGTGTTAAATTACTCGAGTCCAAAATGGACTTCATGCAGTAAGAATCTGAACCCAGCCTCTCCTTTTGAAGTTTCTTCTTCAGGCTGCAGTATAATGATTAATCCAGTTCTCCAAAATGTAAGACTTATGCTTCCTAACTTTTCAAAGAATTCGCCAATTTTTTTTTCTTTGAAAAGTGTTATTTAATTTCTCGGGGCATTTGACTTGTAATATAGTTAAATAACCTTTGAATGATGGTTGTTTTGCTTTGTTTGCTGAATGTCAACTTTTTTCCCCTTCCTTAGAATGGAGAAAGACCAGCTCACCAAATACATGTTATTAAGAACATGCCTCAAATGGCTAACTTTGTGTACAATATGTATATGCACATGATACAGAGTACACGCCACCATCAACAGGTAAGGACCTTCTAAGTTTTGGAATGCATTTAAAATAAAATAATTTTTCAGTAAATGGCGTGAGAAGCTGTCGAGATTTGAGTCTGTTTCTGTTATAGTGAAAATTCAAGAAGTGTGACTAGAATTGAGAATATTGAGTTCTTGTAAAATGTTGCAGTAGCAAAAGCTGTATCTTCTAGTGGTTTAAGCCCCAATTTAAGGCCCCAAATCTGTCAGTAATTGATGACAAGTGCATTGATGGCTCTGTCTGGGCCAAAAATACTATTCATTAATACTAAAAAACTAGCTTGTCCAGTATTAATTTGAAGGAAACTTGTGTGTTATGTTTCAGGTAAGTGTGGGATTTCAGCTAGTGAGGTTATAACACCACTGCATGATGTAATAATATTTTGTAAGAGAAAGACCATATTATGTCTTGAAACCATCTTAACCCTATTAAATCACCCTATTATCCAGGTTAGTTTGCAGCTGTAGTGTTTTTTTGTTCTGGAGCAATTTTTTTCAGCCCTGCTTCAGCATCAAGCAAAATTGCATGGGGCTGGAAGCAGTTGTAAGCTGACTATTTCATAATTACAAGACACTATAAGTGTTTTTTGGCTAGACACTTCTGTACCTAGTTTTGTCAGTGTTTAATCCCCAAAGCAGAATTCAGAACCCAGCAGCAAGTCTCTGTAGTCTCATGTAAGTGAGTGGAGCATTAAGGTAGCTTAGATAGTATTCTGGCCAGAAAGCTCAGCATACTTGGATCTGTAAAGCCTAGAGGTAGTTAAACCAAAAGGGAATGGTCCTAAATGCTACTCCTCAACTGCATCAGCTTTCACTCAGTGTCTAGGGTCTGTCATGTTTATATTACCTATACATTATTCTTCATATATTATATAATACCTATATATTGTATTATCCATAATTTATTCTTCCATAGTACTCTGAAGTTCCCTTATTGGTTTTTGCTCTTCTGAAGGATTTCCAAAAGTGGACAAAATTGATGTAAAATACTTACTGTGTATTAGCTGACTGTGGGAAGAGAGTGTGAACATGACTGTCCTTGAACAGATAGTCTGAGAGATCTAGGTCCTGTTCTTTAATGCAAGGATGTCTCTGTCACATCCTCTTACTTTTCTTCTTTCACTTCCATGTTTCATCTAATACAGAACAGTGTAATCAGTAGAGATCAGAACTCAAAACTTTAACTGAACGTCAGACTTTCAGAAAGAAAATTTATTTTTCTCTGCAGTTCTTACCCAGTGACATCTGGATTTTATTTTTATTTCTGAGACAAAGCTTCAGCCAAATTTGAAGTGTTTTGTTAGCCAGAAAAAGCCCAGGCTGTCTGGACAGAGAGGATACACTCTCACTATTTTGGAGAAATGCTGTAATTACCTGTGTGCTATAAAGAAAAGGGAATATACAAAGAGGACACTACTAGAATTTCTTCTTACTGTAATTCTTTTTAGTAGTAGTGAGGTAAGCTCACACTGTTTTTTTGGAAACCCAGTCCTATAAGCACCTGACAAGACCTGCTTTGAAGCCAGTTTGGCTAATATAGTTTGAGATCTTTGAACCATGCAAAATGTTATGTGATGAAGGCTTAGTAGATTGTGCAGTAGATTGGCCACATTTAGGTGTAAATGAATAGCCCTGTCAAAACAGGCAACTGTATACATGTCCTGAAAAGCAGATGCTAGCATCTAAATTTTACCAAAACGCATTTGCTTGACACCTTAATCAAATACGGACCTAATTCTCCTGCTAATACCTGTTGCTCTTTTTGGCATCCTAATCTTACCCAATACTAGCTAAAATTAGTCACAAAACTGCTGGTTTTCCTACAGTGACAATGAATCATATTCTCCCTGCAGGAGAAGCCAAGAAGTGAAAGTACTGAAAAAGAGCAAAGCTGACATTAAGTTTGTTTTATTCTATTCAGTACAACATTATTTTTTTCCTTTTCTTTTACACTAGTCTTTACAGTAGTCATCACAAAGCACAATGTGCACCTAAGTAAGTCACAGAAGTCTGAGTTTGTCTCATACATCAAGAATGTATTTTTGTAAGATCTTTGGTTTGGAACTACACTTTTCTGTGCACAGAGGGATACAGAAACCAGTCTAATTGATAACTTAAAAGTCTATAGAAAATGCTTTTTCTCTCTCTGCTGATAATCATAATTGATTTGTAGATTTGCCTGTGCAAATTTGTAATATTAGTGTCATCTAACTGAAGGTAAAACTTCACTGTAATTAAACACCTCGTTTGTCATGTGATACAGAGTTGCCTTTTGAGCCAAACAAAGCAAAACAATCATCAAGTTTTTCAAGCTTGCATTTCATTAAAATGATCCAAAATATTCTAAAGAAATATCCATCATGTCATTAAATAATGTCAGGCTGCAAGAAGTATGAGTGTTCTGTTCAGCCTGGAGCTGCATGGCATTCATCCATCCTCTTCAGCTCAACGTGTTCCTGGTATTTTTTGTCCAGTTGTGTTACTTGGCTACCATTCCAGCCTATAATGTTTTGCAAACTAGCTCTTTGGTTGTAAGCAGGACACTTTGAATACATGAAATTACTTTTTCAGAAATATTGTGTGAAAATATTTAAGCATTGTCTAACTGTTAGTGAAACTTGAATTGTTCTACATTTACAGCTGTGCATCAAACTTGTGTAAGTACAGATAACATTCACATAGTATTTTATAAGATGTTGCAAGGGGAAATTATGGGTATGAGTTGTTAAAGACAGGCCTGTTGAAGGCATCAAAAACCAAGTCAGACATATCTTGGAGTTTGAAATGGTAGCAGATGAGATTAGGGTAGAAATACACATATTGCTGCAAGTAGGGATTTGCCATAACCCTATTACTTTTCTGAGTGTTTGGGATAATGAAATGTGTTTTCTGTCCTTGAATTGGAAGTCCTGAGATTTTAACACCCTCTTTTTCAGAAAAAATGTATCTAAGATGATGATATTGTGACATTATTCTAATTTTTTTATATATAGGAGTGAAGTGCTTACAAATCATTACAGATTCGACATTTTAAGTGTTTGTTGTTAACTTGTTATCTAATGGAAAATCCTAAATATAAGATGAATGGTTCAAGCTAAAGTGTAAAAACTTAAGATCCTTCCTTTTTCAATCATCCAGCATTTACTGCCCCCACCTGCCATGGTTGAAGAGCCAGAACCGACACAAACTGGAGAGACTGAAGCTGAAGGTGAAGTTCAGGGCATGCAGGAGGACGCAGCAGAAGAAAATGAAGTAGTGGAAGAAGTGATGAAGGAAGGAGAATTGAATGTGGATGAAATGGATGAACATCGAAAAATGCCAGAACACCCTGGAAGAGACAGTGATAGTGGAGACAGTGAACCTGAGAATGAGACTGAAAAGTGATTGATGGAATCCTTGCCTTTAACGCATTTTGGAAAATTGACAGGGAAAAGAGCAGTTACAAAAATAATTGCTATTTTTACATTGACTTTCATTAAATGGTTGCCTCTGTAATACCTGTTTGGTATATTTTTCACTGAGTACTTTGTGGACAAGAAAGATGTTTGGCAAACATTCTACTGAGTTCTTGTCACTGTTGGTGATGTGATTTGTTTAATAGCCTCAAATTATATACATTTTCCTTTTTTACAAGTTGTTCAGTAAAGATGCTTTTTATACCAGTTTTGAATATTTGATTCTTAATTCAGTCACCCACTAAACCTCACTAAGTATATTCAATATTGGTCAGACATGGTTTATAGTTTCCTTAGTATTTTGCCATGGAGAACTCCTTATGTAGAGCTGTGCTTGTATACAGTGAGATGGTATTTTAGGCATAGGCTCAAGTTCATTAAGATATTTGATTGTATGTCTGAGAAATGTGAATTGTCATGGGACTTTGAAGTGTTCAAAAACTTTATTGAATTTTGACCTTGGTGGATTCTCAGGATTTCAAAGGCCCATGTACTTGTAGCAGTTTCTTATCATTGACTGCTGGTGTTGTTTTAAATTTTGTATTCTATACGGAAGAAGGAAGGATGCAGCTTTTCAACAGCACTGGGTTCTAAATTAGTGTTTTGAAATAAATTTCTTTTGCTTGAAGAAGACACAGTAATTGCCCAGCCTAAAGCCACATGAGGAAGAAAAGTGATAGTAGTTCCTTGAATGCAGGATATGTAAAAAATACAATATCAATATTCATGACATAATGTTTGAGTGGGTTTTTTTAGGGTAACTTCTGAGTATGCACATTTCATAGAGTGATCAGAGAAAGGATTTGTCCCTGATTCATTATGAATACTTGCCATCGTGTCAAATTAGTCAGTGGTTTAATGAGACTTAGGAATTTCTAAGTAGGTTTTCAAACACAGCAATAGCCACAGGAACACCTTCTGCTGGCAAAGGGAAAACTCTTGGATTTCAAGTGTTGTGAGGCTGCCAGATGGTGTTGCTAGAATGATTAGAAAATAATTAACTTCCAAGCTTTTTTAACAGCATTGATGTTTATTTTTCTTAATATTGTTAAAGTATAGTACAGGAAAAAATAGTATAATGTTAAATGTATGCCAAGCTCCATGAAATGCATCTATTGAGTACCAGTCTGTGTGTGCTGGGATCTCATCTGCTCCTCCCCCTGAAATCATTCTCTCCTCTCTATAAGAGGGGAGCTCAGGAGTAGCAAATCTAAGTACTTACCTTCAGTACATGGTGTCCTTTTATGATCTTTTATGTTCTTCCTTTGCTGAAATGAAGTTCTCTCAAACAGGGAATTAATAATAATTTAGAATTTGTGTTCTATCCTTGCGTGTTTTGATTTAAGGGAGTGTACTGTTTATTACTGAATTGCCTCCCTTGGAAGAACAAATTGTGTTGAACATATGGGTATTAAGTTTCATGCAGTAACAATCATGTTCATGCAGAATTGAATAGTACTCAGCCTTCAGGCCACAAGCAACTAGCTCAGATGAGGGTTGTTATCTCTATTTTACGGCTAATTTTCTATAAATACTGAGTCTGACAATTGTTTACTTGCTTTAGTATTTTAGGAATTTGAAAAGGATTTATTTGGGGTTTCTTTTCTAAAATGAATAATTAAACTGACAGAGATTCTATAAAAAATTAGGACAGAATGACTCCTAACAAGCACCCAAAGCTGGAAGGGGCTGCAGAGACCTTTTCAAGTTGTGCAGTGGACAGTGTGCACACCTGGCTGTGCCATGCTGTGCCATGTGGGCAGCCCCAGGGGTGTCTGGTCACTTTGGCTCAGTCCTTGTCGAGCAGCAGCCAAGCACAGAGCTGTCCTAGCCAGCCCTCAGCGTTGCCCTGAAGTGATGAGTTGCAGTGGAGGTTGTTTCTGGCTGGAGTGCAGGAAGAGGCAGTGGAACTGCAAACTGTAAAAGCTTGAACAGCTTTAATGTGCAGCTTTCTGAGGCACCAAGCACCACCTGTAAAAAAAAGGGAAGGTTTTGTTGAGGTAACTTGAGCAGAGCAGGTCCTTCATTATCCTTAATGCCATCTTCCACATGTTAAACTTGACTTTTTTCAGAGATATGGGGGTGTTAGGAGAATACATGTTCTGGAATTTGGGAAAATGACAATCCTGTCATCATTCCAGCAGCGGTTGGAAAGTTCTTGAGGCTTTGCTTTGGAGAGTGAGGTTGGGTTTGAGGCCTTCTACTTCCAAAGCTTTTTAGTTCTGCTTTTAATTTTTGCTAAAGGATGAACCTTGTCTTTTCCACCAAAATAGTTTTTATGCTCGATTCACATTTTCTTTCAAGAAAGATTAGGTGGGAGTAGTGAAGGAGTCTAAAACTGTAATTTTGATCTACGTGTTTTGTTTTCCAATGGCAATATTTGCTTAAGATTTAGTATCTCTATTCAAGTGAACAACAATATCCAGTTGTTAAATTAAACATATTGAAATTTTTAAAAAATACACACAAATGTAATTAATTTTAAAAGACAGACTCTTTAAATGAACAAAATAATTGTTAAAATAGCATTTAAAAATTTCTTTTTAAACATTATTGCAAAGATTATTATAGCAGTGCAGGAAAACTTAGTGAACAAAATGTAAATCTTTCTGAGGGCAAGATCCTCTGAGGGTATGAATGGAGGAAAAGATATAAAATTGCTTTATTTTATTGTTCCAAAGCTATAGAGTAAGAAATCCATTAAGGACATTTGAGTGAAACTAAAGAGCTATTAGTGGTTTTTCTTCATATTTATTTAGCCAACCCTTACATGAATTCCCTCATTTTCCTCTTACACTGAGCCTGTAAAACAGCTTAGTTTTACTTACTTATTACTTTCCAGACTTGCTTAGAGACTGGTTTGGAAACAGCTCAGCGCTTGGATGGTGATGTAGTGCTAACATAAAAATGATGCTGTAAGGCAATGTCCTGTTCATATCTGTAACAGCCAGAAAAAGAAAGGTAAAGAGCAATTTACTTTGGGTTCTGTCATCCATATATAGGTGAAATAATGCTATATAAATACCGGATGGTTTCTGTCTGTGACTGAAATAATGCAGTCAGTGCAGGTTTTGGTATTACCAAAGAAAATGCCTTGGTAACTCTCAGAGCATGGTTTGCTTTTGCTTTAGTCTCTATGGACTTCGAAAGGGCTTGGCAAAGGTGGTGGGTAAGACAGGACTAGAACATTCAGGAGCAGTTTTGCCAAGGGGAAAAGAAGGGACAAGTAAATTAAGACAAAATATATATAATCAGTAATATTAAATATAATGAAATATTATAAACTTCTAAAGATAGGGCTGTTATTTGTTGCACTGTATTTGCTTTCATAGTGTATACCGAGTACTGCTCTGTGAGTTCAATAAGGCAGGACCTAACTTCCTTTAGAGGGGAAGCAAGCACTGGCAGTTTCCCTTCCCTCTTGGAATGGATATTGCCATTTCCTGGGATGTAAAACACTATGAATCCTGAAGAAAAGTATTCTCACAAGGAGTAGAAATTAAGTTGGTTTTTTTTAACAGAAGGGCTTTGCTGACAGGACAAGAAAGATCAGCTTTCTGAAATCACTGAATTCTTTTAAAAGAAGACCTAGAGGTGGCGATGATCACATGCTGGATAAATATGGTGATAAACAATTCTATTGAAACGAGAAGTAGGTAACACTTGAAATCTTGTAGCAAGCAGACAAAAGTGAATGTCCTGGTCAACAGATGAATCTCAGCCCACAGCAGTCAGGAAGCTGTGAGAGCTGCTAAGATATATGACAGCATAGTTTCCTTTGCCAAACAAGGTGATGCTCTCAGGAGAGATAATCAATCGAAAATGGATATTTTTGTGGGAGTTTTGGAAGCTGGTTTTATGGCCTGTAGTGTTTCTTTTGCTATGCGGTTTCTCAAGTGTAGTTCTTTTACAATCCTTTTTCTCAAAGTATTGGTGGCTTAGGTACCTGATGGAAAAGCCCAATAACCATGTAATGTTCATATGCTGAAATGCTTTCAAAGAATGCTGTTTCCATTGCAAATTGCAGAAGAATATTCTTGAAGGACTTTCAGCTAAGTATCCTCTGTAAATCACATATTTTCCTGAGTTTTTGGGAGGTATCTGAAAGAGTACAGTACTCACACTTCCAAAACTTGCAAATGTGAGCATCTACAAAATTACTACATTGAAGAGAATAATTACTCCCTCTCAGTTTCTAAATAGTAGTATTTCAGACTAAACACTACTACAGTAATGAGAAAGTGATTTTTTTTCCCCACACGTACAGTAGGTAACAAGGACAGATCATCTCCCTGGGTCTTGCTCTGTCAGGGCTTTAGCTTAATCTAACCAATATAAGGGATAATGTAATATGTTGCTATTAAGAAAGATAGCATGTTTTATTATGATTTTCACTCACCTTTATAAAGGAGCAAGGGCAAGGATAATTGAATCAAGTAAGAGCATTAATTAAGTGTAATACTGAGTAGTCTGTTGATGTATCGCAATATTTGGAAAACAAGATTTAAAAAGAAGCTGAAGAGGAGCTGTTTCAGCTATAGGTAAGAAACTTCCCAGAGTTGAGGCATTATCTTTCTGCTTTAGAAACACTATCAGAGCAGAGTATGTTTCTGTACAAGTATGTTTTAAGAAAACATAGACCCAAACAAACGGTTGAGCCAGCTGCTGACAAGGACATAGTTCACCTATAGATGTCAGTGAAAAAGCTATATACAATAACAGCCTATGTTTGCTTAATCAAACATTAGAATTTTGTGATTCCAGAGAACAGCATAAAAGAAGCAAGCTGGATTGCCAAATAAGGATCAGGAATACATCAGTCCTGGCACCATTTGCAAGAGATAAAAAGAAGCCGCCCTTACTGCATTTATCAAGTGTGGATTCCTAAATTGCTGCAAGCCACTGTAAGAGAAGCCCTGCTACACGTCTAGAGACGCTTCAGCATCCTGCTGTGCTAGTCTGACATCTCTTGTGTGTCAAGAGCACTTATTTTTAGATGGGACAGTCGTTAGGGACAGAACGTGTCTTAACTACTGTAAAGGAAGAAAGGAAGTAGTTGGGGCAGCAGAAGTAGGTAGGGAGAAGCTCAGTGTGGAGGCACAAAGATTCTGTTTCTGACCACAAGCCACAGCAGTTTAGGCTTGCCCTATTTTTTCAGAGTGATTTTTGGCAGCAGCAGTCATGTCCTATTGGGCAATACCCTGTTTTCTAAAATGAGACCATGTTTTGCAAGCTGAGTCAGAGAGGGGAGAAATTGACCCACCAATAATCCTCCTCTGGTGAGGACACATTCAAGAACACTGAAACAGGACTAACTGGGATGAAAGAAGTCCAGCTGTGGAAAGGTTTTCTTGATGTCTGCCACTGACAACCCCTGGAAATGTGATCAGTGTTAAATAAAACACTGCTGTATTGTAATTATGCAATGTAATGTATGATCTAAGTTTGAAGAGGACTCATGCAAATCCAAATATTGCCTCTGCATAGCTCTGAATTAAACCTAATAATGACTAAATTCAAGATAAGAAGAGATAACGGTTTCGCATATGAGAAAGATATACTTTAAATTACTATTCTTTGATTAAAATAATCCCTAAGTCTCTATTAAGAGTTTTGTGGTTTCATACAGATTCTAGAGAAGAATGCTACATATTCACCTTCAAGAAAATTTTGACTTCTTATTTTGCAGACTGTTTTTTTACTGATAGCCTACTGTGTATTGATCTGGATTCTCTCATCTCTGTTGATATGCAGTAGTGAGAAATTTTGTGGAAAGCAAGGCCAGAACCCAGGGCATCCAGTTCAATTCTGTATTATAATTTTGTATCTAAATTATTGCAACAGATGTGTTTTATATAAACTTGATCTTACAGGAACTATGGGTTTTCAAACAGAAAAGAAATTACATTATTTGGAAACTGCTGTGGGATATTGTTTTCAAAAGGGGTTCTAGACATGATGACAATTTTTCCAAAGCAATGCTTTTCCCAAAATGTTACATTTATGTTGCAATTTGTTGGGTGCTTATTTAAAAAGAAACAACTAATAAAAACTGTTCAAGCACTTGCCTTTAGTAATGTACTTTTCCCTTACATGAATTACACATTTTTAGGAAGTCAAGGGATGAAATAGAAAGTAAAAGGTGCAATATTAAAAAACACCAAAACCAAACAAAAAATTCAACCAATCCAACAAAAAAACCCACCCACACCAAAAAAACACCTCAACATATTTGATTGTTTAAAATTTCTGTTGTTTTGTTTTCTTTGTTGATCCAATTAGCACTGAAAGGAATTAAAAAATTCGGAGTTTCACACAAAATGAAAACATCAAACTGTGACCAGCTCCGGTCAAATATGTTTGGATGTTGAACCATTACCACTTGAGTTCCAGTTTTGAAAAATGGCCAACCTCTGTGCAGAAGTGGGTGATTCACAATAATCTTCATAAAGTTCAAGCTATTGGAATTGTCCTAAATGCTCTGCCTTCCTGTCCTGGTAAAAGATGTAGTATCATACAGTTTCTTTCCTTGTCCACACCGTCCACGTTTGAGGCACCTGCTAGTTTTACTCAGAGCTAAGAAATGCTAAGAAATTTTCACAGGCTCAGTTCTTTATCTCATTTGATCTCTAATGTACTATGAACTAATCTTGTTCCTGCATACACAGATACTTCAGTGATGGGACAGTTGTCCTGGATTGCTCCCTGCTCCTGCAGTGTTCACCCACTGGCGTTCTGTCAGTCTGAGCTGCCTAATGAGATGAGGCACTGAGGACAGCTGCTGCTCCTGACTCATCTCGGTGCTCAGCACCTTCCTGTGACTCTGAGCTGAAACAATCACTGTAAATTGGAAACAAATACTGAGCAAACACAGCAGGTATAATATTTTAAATTGTATCTATTGAAACACAAATATCAGTGGATGTACACATGCATACCTTGTGTAGTGGTAAATTTATATCAAGCTGATTCTAAAGAGAATCTCTTACTGTAATCACAAATGTGTTCAGTTTTGTCAGTATGAAGCCTGAGATTTTATATAAATATAAGGTAAAGCTTATTTTGTAAATTATTTGTTTAAACCAGGTTTTTGATACTATTTCATTATAAGAAACAATGAGTGAATATGCACCCATGCTTTCTTTCTATGTAAATATGCAAAAAGCCATTCAATTTAAGCAACATAAAAGGGTTTGTCCTGCAAATTTAAGGTTATTCTATTTGCATTATTTTATTGTATTTTGAAATTATGCCTTACAGTGTTCTAAAATGAATGCAGTGGAATAAAAGGCCAATGCAAGTTATCGTTATTGCTGATGCTCCTCTGCCATGGAGGAGGATGTGTGGAGAAGGGAATCCCTCTCTTTATATTTCTGAATTCTGCCAGCAAAGGAGAGCATCAGAGGAAAGTATGTTTCACCCAAGCTAAAGAGGCTTTGGGTCAAGAGTATTTATCTTGATTCTCCTAGACCTTAGAGAAAGATGCTAAATTTACCCACATAGAAATTTATCCTGAAAATTGCTACCCAAACTTTTTTGGAAGGGATTGCATGGCTGCGAGTAACTGGGACCTGGAAGGCAACGGGTACAAACTGGTGAGACCATTAGATCAGAGGTGCATAATATGCCATGAGCACAGCGTGAGGAGATGCCCAGCAATGTGTAGCAGTAAGCTAAATACGTACCTCAGTGGTTTAGCTTTAAGTTACAAATGTAACAACAGCTCTGTGTTTCTTCTGGCAAGACCTTGTAAATGAGCTATAAATACATCTGCTTTGATAAAATATTTTCCCCGCTGGCACCTGTCTCCACCTTAGGCTACTTTTCTCCTTTGAGAAGCTAGAGAGGAAACTGTGTTTGTTACTGTTCTCACACTGATGCCTGCAGAGCCAAACTCTTCCTCAAGTCAGCCAGAAAAACCTTAGTGGGAATCTTCCTCTCCCTCTGCCTTCTGCCTCAGTCTGCTCTTGATAAGAACTTCTCAGCTTGGAAACTTTGCTGAATGACTTTTGCAGCTTTTTGCACTCTAGATATGGCCACACAGTTTAAGGGAAAGACATAAGCTTCACCTTGCAAGGTGAGCCTCTGAGAGATTAATGTGAAAAAGAATGAATTTGCTCATAAGCAGAAACCTGTATAAGGTTTATCAGGGTACCTGTAACACTAAAGTGTCAAACTGCCACTGCGTGACTCAATGTCAGCCATGTACATCAAAGTCTCTCCTAAGTCACACAACCCTGTGGCATTAGGTAGGAGATATGTGCATATTTTCAGGTTATGGTTTTAGATTTTGATGTTTACATGCTGTTGTAGTCACAAATGTTTTGGTTTGGATAGGGGTTTTTCCTTTCAGATCTACCTCTATGCTGTATGGGTATCAGTATCTTTTCAAATCAGCAATCTTGGAGACAAGGAACAATTATTCATAACATCTTTTGGGTAATTCTGAGAAAAGACTTGAATGTGTTCATAATGTTTTCATTAAATTTTTTTGACTATCACCATTTCAGATACCCTTGTAAAATCTGCTTAAAATAGGGAACTCCCTCACTCAATAGAACAAGAAAGACTGTACTTGTCTTGTTCTAGCTTGAAGCCAGATTTGGGACATCTTAAATATATTCATAACTGAGAAGTATGAAGACAGATTTAATTAGCTATTTGACTAGTTTGTTAAGAAAAGGCAATCAGAAATTAAGCACTAATTTGCAATATTATTTCTGTGGGTACATGTTCAGAGCGAAGGTTTTGTTTGTTTTCTATTGGAAGAAAAAATTCAAACCATCTCCAAATTAATGTTAAGGGCCTGTTCAGCAAATATGAGACTGAAGATATAGTGCCACTATTTTGCTCTGTCCTGTGCATTTTCTTTATTTGAATTTGTTCTTTTGCTTAAGTTGACTGTGTGTTTAAAATTTCAGCTGGCAAGCTGTCACGTTTGCCAGCAGCATTATAACTGTGAATATCATGACATCTATATACTTAAATTTTCAACCAAAATATTTGTTTGGCAACTTCAGTGATGAAATAAATTTATGAAAAAAACGCGCGACTTCTTCATATACACTGTGAAAAAAAATGTTGACATAGTTCAAATCAACATATATTTTCATTGACTATAAGATGTTTTGTTAAACTAAACATTTTGTGGCAGAGACTTTGAGATATCTCCACAAGAAGAATGTTACTTAGAATATCTTACAGCATTTCACTCTGATGTGACTTAATATAGTCTAAGTGGATTTGAACAGAATTTTCTGAAGCAGAAACATTGTTGAATTATAAAAAAGCTGTTCATACAAAAGCATTTGTTAAATGCCTTTTAAAAATTACCAAATGTGCTAACAGAAATACAGACTGAACATTTCCTGGAAGTCATAGAATGTTCTTGTCATCTAGCAAAATGATGGCAAAGACAAATAAATTGTAGGATTTGAGGAAGTGCTTGTATCATGAATATAAGCAGAAACTTTCATATACAGGTTTTGGGACATGTTTTCCTCCCTGTCTGGTTGTTTCCTGTTTCTTTGGTATGCCTCTACCAAAATCACAGGATCACAAAATATTTTGTGTTGAAAGGGTCCCACGAGGATCACCGAGTCCAGCTCCTGGCCCTGCACAGCACCATCCCCAAGGGTCACACCCTGTGCCTGAGAGCATTGTCCAAACACTTCTTGAGCTCTGCCAGGTTGGTGCTGTGACCACTGCCCTAGGGAGCTGTTCCAGGGCCCAAACACCCTCTGGGGGAAGAACCTTTTTCTGATGTCCAGTAAACCTCACTTGATTCAGCTTCATGCCATGTGAATGACATGAAGAATATACTCTTCCACAGTGATCACAGTGAAGTTTTCTGTAAGATCACTACAAAACTTTTCTAGCCCTCCTTATTTTTCTGTTCTTGTCATGGAAGGAATGGAGGGACTAATTTTTAATATCTTCAGGTGTGCCATGTCTCTCCTCCAGAAGTTTTCACTAATCAAAACACAGCATGCACATGCATTAATGTCTACCTTTGGTTTCCCTGCCTCATGTTTTTTGTAGCTGAGATCAGAAGAAACTACTGTATTCACTAAAATGCATCTGCCAAACCATGGCAGAGGCTGGAAGCTGCATTTTCAGCTCTTCAGAATAGGTGACATACAAGGGTCTTACCAGGGCAGCCATGAATGCCTCTTGGGATGTGCAGTCTCTGGCTGATGCTGGTGACTTCCACACTCTTCTGTTCCTGCCCAGCAGCTCCAGATTGCCCAGCCACCAGTTGGGATTCCACGAGCCAGCACAAAGATATTTCCTGCTGTGGTTGCCGATTTACAGGTGTGAGCATTGGGGAATGTCAGGCTCAGGAGCACCTGAGTTCCTGAGAGACATTTGCTTTCTACAGAAGTCCCTCCATTCCTCGCAGCCCTCCTGAGGCATGAGCCACTTGCCGAGGCCACACCTGTCACTGTGGCATGATTTGGCTACAGTGTGGGTGGTGGTGTTCAGGTGACACAAAAGGAGACAGGCTCGTGTCGAATATTGTATTCACCTTGGTTTCCTGCTTTGGTGAATGCTGCTGGAGAAAATATGATCATTTAAAAAGCCATAAATCTGTGCTGTCAAGGTAAGGAAGTCTGTTTTCCATATATTTTTCTGGTTTTACTCATAATTGATAAATTTATGTACTTTACAGTATGGTATCATGAGGCAGTAAAAATTCAGCTAGTTAATCCACACCTTCCTAACTTTGAGCCCTTCTTTGGTCCATTTTCATTAACAGGAATGATGAAAACTACATTAGTATGTTAGTATGATTGTGTGATTGTGCTAG
Organism: Leptocoma aspasia; assembly: GCA_013399835.1. Classification (NCBI taxonomy): domain Eukaryota; kingdom Metazoa; phylum Chordata; class Aves; order Passeriformes; family Nectariniidae; genus Leptocoma; species Leptocoma aspasia. The sequence continues at coordinate 307,297 of VXAX01003267.1, forward strand.
TATGAGAAGTGTGATCGCTATGAAATTAGTCCATGAGCAACACTCTCTAGGTAAAGCTATACTGCTCAAGAAAACGTTCTTTCTAGTTGTGCTTTAAATGCTTTGTAAGCAGAACTTGTCTGAAGAAATGGAACTGTGTATGTTGCCCATACCCCCAGGGATACTCTTATTTTTCATGTCATTATTTACTTTGTCATGATTTTAAAGTGGTGCTGCCTGTGTGTTGTTCATGTATTTCATTAACATCTGAATTAGAGCAATGTTTAACTCAATAATACTGTACCATATCCAGTTATTTTTCATTAGGCTGAGTAATACTGCTTTTTACTACCCCAACTTTTGCTTCTCTTTCTCTCTCCTTGATGTTTAACCCCTGTATCACCTTGTATATGTAACTAGCTAACAGCAGTCATCCGATAACCAAGAGTGCACAGAATTCTTGGATTCTAATTTTAAAAGAATTTCCTGAGCAGTTTGTATTTTTACCATGAAATCTCAATTATGAATTATTAAGAATGAAACATTGAAAAATGTCTCAGTATTTTAGATATGATGCTTTATTTTTCCACTGCATCCTTTTTCTAGGTTTCTTTAGTTGTTGGACCTCTCACAAGACCATCAGAAAATGGCAGGTTGTGTTTTCAATTGTGTGGTGTTATCATACTCAAAAATATATCTGCAATTTTCCAGGCTGCTGAAAGAATGAGCAAGGCAGAAATAAAATACTCTGACAGCTCACAACACATCTCAGTCATTGGGGAGATAGCTGTTAATAGTCTTGGTGGATAATAGGCTTGATGAATCTGTTAAATAAAGCACATAGTCTCAAAGCTCATCACAGGGAGTAGGTGATAATGAAAAGATATGCAAACTCAATTAACCTGCTACTAGTTGTGTACAACCTATTCCTCATTAGGCCAGAAAATAAGCAATATTGTCAGCCTGAGATGTTCTGCAGATTTATGGACTAGCCATAGTCTATTTAGTGGGATTTTATTAATGCATTATATTCCAAATGTGTTATCTTCCAAGCATTAACTTTATTCTTCATCATGCATTGAAGAGAAATTGAAACTTATCTCTGTAGAGCTGTGTTAAAAGTTTGCATTTAAGTCATTCTGCTCTAGAATGCTACTCATTAAAGTGAATCTGGTATTTTCCTTTTCCTCAGGAAGAAACCCCAGAAGGCATGTGTGACTTGGTATTTTTTAAATGAGACTTTTGTTAAATAGAGGAAACAGATCTTTCTTGGCTGAAAATATCTTTCACTCACTCCCTCCCTCCCTCAAAAAAAAAAAAAATTCAAACAAAAGTGGTCTATCCATATATCTCTAGATGCACTTGCAGCCAAAATCAGCCCTTCTTTTCCATGTCAGTGGTTTCAGATGGCAGACTGCAACTGTGCAGGGTGGAGATTGTTTTGTCTCATCGTGCTGGTGTTCCTTGGCTGGCCTGTAGGCACAGCCTTGTGTGCCCTCCATGGATTCCTTTCCCCTCTCTCGGCTCTGACAGGACCTGGTGAATTCAGGGAAGTGTTGCTGAAGGGCGCGTGGCTGGGGAGGCAGCGTGCTCAGAATGCGTGCAATGGCAAGCTCCTGTGCTAGGCAAGGGAGACAGCCCTGCACCAGAGAAGCTCTCAGCTGTGGGCTGCTGGATTTCATAGTTCACTCTGTTCATCCTTGTTTTCCAGGTTTGAACAACCTTTTCTCCATTTTTAACTGTGTTAATTTCTCTTGAGGATGTCACAGAAACCTTAACAATCCAGAGGTTTGTCTCCTAAAATATACAGTGGAAGATATTGTACTGAAAATGAGTAATGATACCTTGTACTTTTAGAAGGCAGCTTACTTGGAAAAGGTAGATAAATATGCCTTTGTCAGGTTTTTAACTCAGTGTCAAAACCTAATTAATTAGAAAAGATTGAAAACAGGAGGATAGGGCAGCCAAGGTTATATTGTGGAGATAGACTTGAATGTAAGTAAGTAAGAATGAGGTTATAGGGCTGATGAGATGTTGTTGAAAGACTTAGAGGAAAACAATGCACCCAGGAATTACACTTATCTCCAACTTGGTTGTGGAAAACACACATACTGTGACAGTAACATTGTTGAAAGTAAAGACACAAACCTTGAAGCCTTGCTGCGGAAAAAGCATTATGGTGCTATATGATGCCACTTCTGAATTTCAGTTTCCTTTTTTAAATCTCCCTGAAACCTTTCTGCAAAGACAATTCAGTGAAAGTATACCATGCTTGCAAAGTCAAGAATCCAAAGTCAGGAATGTTTCTCTTACTGATTAAGTAGAAGTTAAATGACTGCATATATTTTCTTCAGTAGGAGTTTTGGTATCACTCTGGGTACTACAGGGACGTGCTCTGGGTGTGATGCTTTGGACTTTAATTTTATTCAAACCTATTCCAGAGCTTTTCAAATGTGGAGATTAATGTAGCATCTTGTTCTGCAGGATCCTAGGAAAACTCTGGTGGTGAAGAAGGGTACGGGAAAATGCCTGAGGAAACCAGAGTCCATCTTCTCCAGCCAACAGCTTAGAGAACCACCTCCAAGGCTGGTTTACAGTATTTATGTAATGCAGTTACTTTTTAGGTACTGAAGGAGAAGAATAGAGAAACAACCCCCAAATATCTCTCATTACCTCTTTTTGACAATGCACCTAATCATTAAGGTATAGTGAGAGATTCGATCCTGTGTATAGCTATCCATAATTACTCTTGTAATAGCTTCTGTCTAGAAGTGCCTTGAACTTGGCTCTGAGAGGCAGTGATATTAGTGATATGCATTCTACCTCAGTAGGAACACAAAAGGATTACATACACTATTTATAAATAAGCTACTGCAATTAAAAAGCCATTGGAAAATAAAGGTGGCCATAACTGATGCATTTTTGGGCCTTTGGAAGCTGGTTTCAAGCTGTGAATCCAGACTGGCCAAAAAGAGCATCTAAGCTTTGAAGATGAATGGTATTTCAGAAATACCCTTGTCCTCATTTATCCTCAACCTTCAAGCATCATCTTATGCTGAACTAAGTGATGATGCACAGGAGAAATTTAATATTTTAGAGGATAGGATCAGAGAAAACACAATGCTGACTGAGGTGATTCAGTGGGAGTTTTTTTGCTGATTCTGTTCTCTGAAACATTTAAATTCCCCTATGTATTAACATGGGAGCTGTGAATTCTGCTAGGGCAGAGCAGACAGATAAAACTTCATGATTAAAATGATTAAACATTCATCTAACATTCATGTTAATATATCGGGTGGAAATAGGAGATTTAGACTGGGCACAGTATGTGTTCTTGACATTAAAATTAAGAGAAATAAATGCACCCAAACTCAAACCCCAAACTTAGTATGTGGTTCATGTAATGGACCCCTTGTAGTTTGGCTACTAAGTGCTGGAATGAAAGCATATTTTTTGTTTAACTTATTTAGCACAAACAGAATGACTCAGATATTTTCTCTTTTATTCCTCTTTTATAGCTCCATAATAATCAAACAGAATTGAGAAAAATCAGATTTTCTTCTGAAAAAATATCATTTTCCTTCTGAAGAATCAGATTTTTTGTTGAAAGCTGATTTTGAAATATCTGTATGTGTGACTTTTTGTTCTGCATAGAAGTCAACTTTCTAGAAACCAATCTTGTAATTAGATTTCCTTCTCAGTCATAAATGTTGCTGTGTGACTTCCAACAGTGAACTGGCTGGTAAAATGGAGCCTCCAATGTACAAACATTTTTAAGTTCCTGCTCAAGGTAGCAGGTGCATTCTGGGACTACTGGAGCATTAGCTGGTTGGCTCCTCATCTCACTTCTGCCACACAGCCAGTCACACTTCCACAGGGTACAACGGGTCAAGGCTGTGTCTGTGGCCCAGAGTCCCAGCAGGATTTGTGAGAAGCACACTGGGAATTAAAATGTTGAGTGATCTCTATGAGCACCTCTTCAATTTGCTCTTCCCTCCCCATCTCTCTCAAATTAAAAATTAGTAGGTGATTGCTCAAAAACTCTTGGATTGCAATGAGTTCTGGAGCCCACCAATCAAGACAAATGTGAATGTCAGAATAGCCTCCATTCTTTTCCCTTCCCTTTCACTCTTAACGTGCTATCCATTTTTGTTCTCTTTAACTTTTTCCTCTATTTTTTCCTATTTTTGCTGGGTTTTGGTTTAGTTGATTTTAATTTGCATCCTCTTTTTTTTTTTTTCTTGTAAGATTTTAAATTTTTTTAATTTAAGATTTTGTTAACAGATTTTATTTTCCTTCATGATATTTTCTACCTTCTCCATTACACACTTTACTTTGTTAAAGCCTCTTTTATATTTAAAAAGCTGCTTTTATGCCTGACATAACAATTGTAGAATTTCTTGTGCTGAGTATGTCTTAAGGGGTTGTTGCATTTTGTTTTGTGTTGTTGTGTTTTGGTTTTTTGTTGTGTTTTTTGGATCACAGTCTGTTAAACCTTATGTGATTAAGTTTTCTTGTTCAGCCATCCTTAATCAGATTTTGGACTGCATCCTATTGTTTATTATTTCCTAGTTGGAATGAGCCTCCAGCATTAAGTTTTTTAGGCTGCTGGTCCCCAAACTTTTTTAATTTCACACCTCTGTCAGTAAAAATTTTGAATGGGGACATCCAATCTATATATATTTATTAATGTATAACTTATGTATAAGTGCTACTATATTAACACATTCTGTACACGATAAAAATATGAAAAAATAACAAAATTAGGGAGTGAATGAGATAAAGATGAAACAAACATAATTAAAACTTTTTTTATCTTAGATATTAATGATACAATGAATACTTTCCTCCTGCACCCCAGTGGATTTTCTTGTGCACTCCCTTCAGTCCTTGCATCCCACTTGGACCCCACAGCATTTACCTTTTGTAACATTCTTTTCCCTAACTCAAATTTCTATGGTACTGAGTAGAACCAGGATAATTTCTTCAGTTTTCCTTTTAGAGTTCACCTATCTTACATGATTTTTTCCATGGTAAGTAATTAATCTCTCACAATATCATATGGGTTGTTTTGGTAGCAGTGACATTTTTATATCCCACTACATTCTCCCAGCAGTTCCAGAACCAGGAGGTAAACCAAGAATATATGTTAAGCTGTGATTTTCAACTCCCTTGTGTTTCTGTGCTTGAGATTTTATTTTTTCATTTGAATAATGCAGAGATAATTTTCCTAAAGGTAAGGCCTCCAGTATTTAATTTCCTTTTTATTAATAATTGAACTCAGAATCTTAGTGCTCTTTGGCTTCAGGTGGGTATAACTGCTGAAACCAGCAGTACTTTCTAGGACTTTCAAGAAGATCAGCTTGGAAAATATGGCTGAGCAAAGGAATTTCTTCATGTTGACAGCTATGTCATCATGTCAAAGTCATCTGTAAAACTGCATGCCCCAAAAAATCTACTGATTCATCCAGTAAAGAATTGACAAACCACTAGTGGGAATGGGGGATAATTGAAAAATTTGAGGACTATAGGACTGATGCTTAAAACACTGGAGTGGTACTTCTAAGAAGAATTGTTTTTCTTTTTTAGGTTGGTCAACAATTTCCTGTTTATCAGCAAGTCATTTAACCTGTACCTCATTGCTTCATGCATAAAAGCCTCACAGGAATTTTGGGAGTTTAAAATTCACTAAGAAGCATGAACATCTTAGTTATATCAAACTGGAAGACCTCTGAAGATCCAGAAAACTAGTGACTTTAGGACAGAGGCAGGTTGTTAGCTAGCCCAAGAATGTAATTACAGTGCATATTCTCTCTTTTTCTCTTAATGTTCAGGCTTTGAGACCTCATTTAGTTTATATACTTCATAGTGTATGTGCTTCAAAGGCCAACTGGAATTTTCAGAGTATATTTAGACATGATATTTTCAATATTCATCCTATTTATTTTATGCTTGTATGGAAATGCATCTGCTTTCTGGTGTTATGGAAACTGACTCAGCAAAATAATATGTCAGTCCCTTAGTTCAATAGGAATAGTCCAGTTTCTGCTGGGGTTTGAACTCTTACCGTGTCTTTTCAAGGTGACAACCTAAATTAACAGTTCTGTAGGGTACACAATGATTCATAATTAATGGCCAGACTAAATATGCTAGTTATATTTCTACCTAACAAATATTTCTTTATCCTTGGCCATTTATGCCTTCTATTTAACTATAAATAGTTGTTGTGTCTTTAATTTGATAGGAAAGCAATATATCTAGACAACTCTTATTGGGCTTATTCCAAAGCCAATAAAGCCAGTGAGAGTTTATTAAGAATTTTGGTGCAGTTTTTATGAACTCCTTAAGTTTTCTTCTAAAGATTTTCTCTCAAACATATCATGTTTCTGAACTTGCTGTTGTTAATTCCCATTTTTCGTGGACTTGAGTAGTTAGAACCTGCATTCTGAGTGCAATAGTTTAATTCTTACAGCAGCAATTTAGATAGTTTTCATCTGTGTCCGAGGGTCCTCACTGGGAATCAGCTTGACCATGAATGACAGAAAAAGGAAACAGTGCAGATGAGTCTTACAGAATACGAAGTATTTCTTTTCAGTTTCCAAAAGCTTTAACAAAATGTACATTTCAGAAGAGATTCTGTGTTTAAGGCCTTTACCTTTAAAATGGTTTATTTTTTGAAAGCATCGTAGAATTTAATCGTTACTTTCAAAAGAGCATGTGTACTGTGCTAAATGTAAGGTAGGCTGGAGGTGCTGCACACCTAATTCTTAGTTGCCTCTCACTCACCTGTTGTCTAGAGAATTGGCATAGGTATGTTGGTTCCACCTGCAGGATGAGATGGCTTGGAACCCTCAGCAAGTAACTGTTCTTTTTTTATGAGTTTTTGCTGAATCCTTTGTCTTAAGGCCATTTTATCTCATTTTGAAATGCAGTATGCTATATTTGAAATTTTCTTCATGTCAAGCTATGTCATGAAGACAATAGAATCCAAGACAAGACATTTTGCACTGGGAAACAGCTGCTTATCATGAGAGCCATTCCTCTAAGGGCAACCTTGTGGCCTGTCAGTTTAGATACCATTTTGCAAAGCAGGAAAACATTTAGATTTTCCTTGTGGTGACTGCCTTTGGTTGTACTATGTGTATTATTTTTGAAAATATTTTATGGGGAAATAATTGCTTTATGAACCATTGAATTGACCTTTCTTTTTTTTCTCTGAACATCTACTATGCTTAAGGCAACCTATTAAAACTGTATTTTCAGCAAATTTTTTCCCAGTTGACTTAAATGATGAACTTTTGCCAGTGAGATTTTACTGATTTCCATCTGGTACTTTCTCTGATCTTGAATTACTGAGATTTTGGGTAGATTACCTATTCCTTGAATAGGCATTTAACCTTTCAATTTTGACCCTTTTTCCCAGAAGTTTTCCAGGGTTTTGCAATGATTCAAACCCCCACCCGCAATGGATCATTGTTCCCAAGCTTAGAATAGTTCCTGTTTGTCAATTCTTTACTGGATGAATGACAATCAATAGAAATTTTAGCTATGCCTTAACAGTATTTTAAATGGAAAATTCTACTGCTGCTGTTTACAACTCCTACCTGTAGTAGATACTGGACAACTTCATACAAAATGCTAATTGAAATCTGAATTTTAGACACCTTTGTAGCAAGCATAAATAATTACTAAGCTTGATGAGCCAGTAACATAACTTCCTATGTTAAGGATGACAGTACCTCAAATAAAGTATTCCAATACATTGGAAATCCAGCATTCTGTTCTACAATTAACACAGAAATGCCCCATTTTCTATCATGCTAATGAAAGCTTGGTAAATGCTGAATCTTGTATAAAACAGGGCTTTTTAGCAAGAAAAATGAGGGACATCCTGACTTTTTTTTTTTCTGTAGTTAGGACTTTGAATAAATAAGTGACAAAATAAGTACTGGTAGAAAATATTTCCCACTATCATTCTAGAATACTATTTAGAAAGGTATTAAACCCTGGACATAATCCCCTTTTAGTCCACTGAAATTGTTTCCATCACAAAGCATTCCATAATGGCTTAAAATGTGGGTTTGCTATTCTCATTTATCTCTGATTTGTTGTTGTGGTATTGGTTTTCTTAGCCTGTAGGTACTTAATAGGAGTAGCTTAATAAATGGTCTCTGAGATCCTAAGTCTGTCAGCACTGTTAAAATGTTGCACATATATTTTATTGGTAAAATGAAAGATGTCAGTTTGCTATGGATTCTTAAGAAAGTAAAATGGGCTGACTTGAGAGCATTCTTTGAAAAATGGAGCAGCAAACCTTTGGGGGTAAATGTATTTTGAAGGAGCTTTCGTTTTTTAGCAAGATTAATAATTTTTCCAGAAAGTTCCAAGCCAGTCTCTGCATCATCCAATTCTACACCTGAATCCACTTACTTCAACTCCATGTAACAGAGTGCAGCTACACCCTCTGTTGATAATGGAGATGATTTTATCTAAATCATCTCACAGCTTTGCAAAATTGTATGTGGCAACCATCACAATTTTATGAGACTCATCAAATACCTTTGTGTTCCTAATCGTACCAGCAGAATCCATGGGTCTTGTAACACAACATTTCTTCAGAAAGGTATATCTATGAATTGTGGCAAAGCAAACTCTGCATGCACCACAGATTCAGAAAATCTTATGCACTCTTATCTGAGAGGAATGGAGCTCTTCTTATTCAATGGCAGAACTGGTCTTCAGAAGCAGGATTCGATTCTTACAGAAACTGCTAATGAAGTATGACTTCATCCTGCTGAAGCTTAGCTTCTCAGCTTTAAAGCATCACTTCCCTCCTTAGTCTGCAGATTAAGAAACGTTGGTCCTCCTGCTTTCACACACAGTATAAACAAATGCATGTAGAAAGGTTAACAGAAAAGCAAGTATTTGATGTTTTCCTCTATTAAAGGGTAATTCTTTAGTGAGAATGCAATTAAAATAGACTATTAAATTGCTGTTTTTGTTGTAATCATGAGACATCTGTCTCTGATTCTAGAAAACTAAAAGCCAGCTGAGAAACAGTCTGAAAACTCTCACCTTACTTTGCAGCAGCTGGTAGATTCAGGGCCCTTTAGTTTCAAGTTAGAAGAATTTCTTCCTAATGCCTAATCTAAATCTACTCTCTTTTAATTTGAAGCCATTCCCCCCTGTCCTGTCACTCCAGGCCCTTGTAAAAAGCCCCTCTCCATCTTTCTTGTAAGCTATTTTCAGGTACTGGAAGGCCACAATTACATCACCCCAAAGCCTTCCTTTTTCCATGCTGAACACTCCCAATTCTCTCAGCTCTTCCTCACAGGAGAGGTTCTCCATCCCTCTGATCATCTTGTGGCCCTCCCCTGGAGTCACTCCAGCAGCTCCATGTCCTTGCAGTGCTGGCACCCCAGAGCTGATGCAGCACTGCAGCTGGGCTCTCACCAGAGCAGAGCAGAGGGGCAGAATCCCCTCCCTGGCCCTGCTGCCCACGCTGCTTTGGATGCAGCCCAGGACACACTTGGCTCTCTGGGCTGGGAGTGCCCATGGCTGGCTCATGTCCAGCCTCTCGGCCACAGCACCCCCAAGTCCTTCTGGGCAGGGCTGCTCTCCATCTGTTCATCCCCAGCCTGTGCTGATACCAGGGGTTGTCCCAGCCCAGGTGCAGCACCAGCACCTGCTCTTGTTAAACCTCAGGAGATTCCCACAGGCACAATTCTTGAGCTTGTCCAAGTCCCTCTGGATGGCTTCCCATCCCTCATGTGTGTCAACCACACTACTCAGCTTGAACATGAACTACCAGAGGTGGTTGTGACTCAGACCTTGCAGAAGGGCTTACAGTAGAGGATGTGACTACCCTGGGAGGTTACAGCAGTGTGCTGGAAACAGCACCACTGGTAGTAGCTTTGCATCTGCTCATGGCACTGGTCTGGTAGCAGTTTTCAAAATGCTAAATTTGCAAAGCAATACATGGATAGGGCACAGATTTACTTGCCCAGTCTGGCACACTCTGAGCTCTCCTTCTGCTGCAAAAGGGGCAGAATGGATGTAAGAATCTCATCCTTTCTTTGGAACTGCAAATAATACTTCTGGAGAGTGAGAGACTTAGAAGAACAAATTCCTTTTACTGCCACTCACCTCCACTTATTCTGCCCATGTCTAAACCTCTCAGCTTCATAACAAGATGTTTTAGCTGCATCTCTAACTCCCAGTGCCCACCTCATTATTTTACTGTTTCAGAGCACACTTAGAGATGTTTTAGGTTAATTATAGAAGTGCAGCAGCACATGAGTGAGTGAGAGAAAGACGTAGAGAGATGATAAGAGCCTGTGGGAAGGGTTTAAATGCTGAAGAGACAAGGAATATATAAAGCATGAAACGTGGGCTAGTACTAGAGTGGATGAGACATAACTAAGAAAGGGGAACACTCAATGAATTCTCTGGAAAAGTTTACCAGACAATGTAATCATTAAATTGGGAGACTCGTCTAGGAGAAAGATTTCTCACTTGGAATGTTCAAGACTTCTGTAGTTTCATAGGGAATAATTTCAGATTTGTGGTTACTGCAGAACTGTCTTCTCTGGCTTCTCTTTGTATGTCTGCATACACAGAGAGATTCATGACTGCACAGACACTGATAACAACACATGGCTCCTTTGTGACAGTGACTCCTTCATGACAGTGATTTTCATCATATATTGCATGTTTGGCATTCTCATCTCATCAGGACTTCTGCCTATCAACAAGACTTTGCTGCAATGCTGCTTATATTTCTAAAGACCATATAGCTCCAAACAGCTGTTGTGAGACAAAAGAGACTAAAGAAAACCTGTCAGAATGGCATTTTCTTCTTATTCTTGAAAATGTAAAGTTTCTTTCAAAGACTACACTGGCCTGAGGCTTAAGGGAGGTAACATTTGGCTCTGTGCTAGGACAGATTTTATATGTCAACATCCATTGGATTTAGAAAAAGCAGATTTTAAGTGAGAAGTTGCTCTAAAATCTGCTAGGTCAGAATATACTGTATTTAAAAATTTTTGGTATATTATGAAAAAGTTATTGATTTTATTGGGACATTTACAGAAAAAAAATCATAAACTGAAAGGCTGAACTACAAAATACAGAGAGGACCTGATCCTACACATTTGCAATTTCTGAATGCATTGCTAAATACTGTAAATAATCTGAAGTCTGTTGTAATAAGTGTTCTACGCTTTAAAGCTTTTAAAGAATCATGGCTATATTTTTAAGCTGTTGTATTTTTTTTAGTCAAAAGCTGAATAGCAGTTGTGAGGATTTCTAGGCTTCATAAGATCACAGTATGATTTTTTTGTTCACATTTTTACCACGCAGAGGTAAGGACTGTGTGTGTGTATATATATATATATATACACACCTCTCTGCATATATACAGACATACATATATTTAATTTTGCTCTCCTATTAATACTCATATACATTGGGGCTTCATGCTCCTGTGTGTTCAGGCTGTTCTAGGGACATGCAGGTCACGTCCACTGCAGATCTGTCTGCTCTCCAGCACCCTGTACTGCCTGTGTGTCCCTTGTCTCTGGGGTCACTCCCAACAGCTAAGTCATGAGAAATGTACACTGCATGTGGGGGCCCTGGTCAGTCAGAGCTAGAGTGTTTTTCCTGTAGCTGACATTGGATAACATACCTCAGTAGGATTTTGCTTCTCTGGTTTACTTGAGACTGTGATAACACTTTATTGCAGAAAGCAGAATTATTTTGGCCTAAGGAATAACTTTAGCTGGGCAATTTTCAAGTAGCTACAAGGAAGGAAATGATATTTTGGAATTATGTACGTTGTGTGGTGCCCTTTTCATTTGACCTTGCACTATATGGGAGTGTGTTGGTGTGTGGAGTGATGAGTTCTCAAGTGCACCAGGATCCTAACTGTGAGTCCTGCTGGATTAGAAATTCAAAACTTGAGGAGATAGTAGAGAAACCAAAAATTTAGTTAGACAGTAAACAAGAAAATACAAACTGTTTCATACATTTTTCAGTGAGAGCTGGCTCTGTCTCAGTTTCAGGAGAGTCTGTCTCTCTCTAGCCAGAGGGAATGTAGGATGTGTCAGAGAGGGTCTGATTGGGGAGGAATTCAATGCAGCTATCAGCAGTGGACTTCTATGTAAATACTGCAACACCTCTGAACCAAGCAACAGCTGAGATAACACTGTAAACTAATCTCTAGTGCTGGCGAAGCTGGTCAATCCCTCACATTATACAGTTTCTGTAGAAAAGATGTGCTAGGGAAAAAGAGAAGCAGATTTAAACTATATATGGCAACAATGGGGTAAAATATGCTGACTTTTTAAAACTGAAACCAGCACATGGTATTTTTTTCTTTGAAAGGGTGCTCTGTGCCAGGCTGTATATGCTTAGAAATCCTTGCATATATATGAATTCTTGTATAAATAGGCATTGTTATCACCAAAGTGTCTGTTACGTGTGCCTGATCAATTTAGGTAAATACATACTCACTTAGGGTCCTTATCCCAACAGTATTGATTTTGGCTGATTTTCAATCAAGACAAAGCAAACAAAGAGCCAAAGTCTGTCTAGAGCAGAGGCATTGAAGTACAGTGTTTTGCTGCTTTGACCTTTTGAGGTCACTGCATTTCACAGTCCTACACAGCCTTTCTTAGGTAGCTAAGAAAAAGAAAAAAATATATATACACACAGATAAATACATGAATATAAAATATATACGGGCATATATATTTATATATACTGATGTATTAAATATACATACACAACTCTGTATACAAATGGTGTCTCACCTGGAACAGGTTCTCTTTCCTCACGGCATTTAAAGAAAAGCAGGAGCTATTAATATCCAAGAAGTTTGCTGCTACCATCTCTTTCAGAGCTGTGCTCATAATTGGGCACAAACTCAAGATAAACTGGGGTTGGGGTGGAGCTAACCACCTCATTAATTGTGCCAGAAACAAGGAAACTGATTCCACAATGTCTAATTTCTGAAGAAATTAAAGTCTGAGGGTCTCTGACGCCCCCTTTGGATATCATTTAGAAACAAATAGCGATTTCCAGTTGTCGCATGCTTTGTCAGAGCTAAACCACCGTGCAAAGATTGCTCTTCCCCCAACACTTCTCAAAGCCCCCAGACTGCAGGTTGTGTAGCACTCACAGGCTCTTTCCTTCCCCATAATTTAAGATGTATACACCCATGTGACGTCTGCCAGCCTTTGTATGGCATCTCATAAACTGGACCTGTGTTTAAGCAGTTGATCCACTTGAGTGTTCCTCTCTCGGCTTTGCATCTCACCATTCCCTTCTGCCCCAAACCTCAATTCTCCCTGCTGCATCCTAGCATTGTTTCACAGGCAGACATGAGGCATTTTACAAGATGAGCTCCTGGAGGACACTGTACTCCACATTATAATGAGTTTCTCTGGGACATGAGTTGACAATCTCTGCTTTCACATACCGGGCCAAACCCACTCAAAGGATGCCTCTCCAGTCTTTCTATTTTTAACTAACAAAAAAAAATCCTGAAGACACATGGATTTTCTAGGCTCTACTGCTGGAACAAATTATCGATGTGGATGTTTCAACAACTGAGCAGGAAAACAACTGTCACATTACATTAATACCATAGCTGGGTTTTGTCCAAGCTATATCCATATCTCATTCTCTGCCCTAGACACATCACTATCTCTTACTGATCTGGTGTGCATTAAAAGAGCAAAGATGAGGAGTTTAAGTATATGCATATTAACGTAAGTGAGCACATCCCATTTTGTGATATAGATGTCAGCCAAAAGCAAAGAAAAGGGTGATTTTTGCAGCATGTGCTCATCGAAGTTTAAAGTGCGTGTGCAGAGCAAACTGTGCATTGCTCCTTCCTAAGCCAGCACAGAAAAGCAGATGCCTCCCCCATGCAGGAGAGGAGCCTCAGTTGTTGGCACCGAAGTAACCTCATCACTCGTTGATTAAATACAAGCTCGACTGGCCTTTTCTTTTCGGTGGAAAAACGAAAAGCCGGGGGAGAAAACACCCGTGCGGCTTCCCTCGCACCCTCCGCCAAGCCCGAGCATCACGAGTTTGAGGCGCCGCACCTCGTCGGGCACCGGCGAGTGCTGACCCCGGGGGCCGAGCCGTGCTGCGGGAGCGGCGGCCCCTTCCCGGCCCCTTCCCGGCTCTTTCCCGGCCCCTTCCCGGCCCCTGCCCGGCGGCGCTGACCCCCGGGGGCTGCGCTGGGCTCCCTATTTGGCCATGCGGCGGCCGGGGCCGCGCTGCCCCGCGCCTGCCTTACATGGGCCGGGCGGCCGCGCTGCGCCGGGGCTGGCCCGGCTCCATTCATGGCTGCGCGGCCGCTCAGTGGCGCGGAGCCGACCAAATAAGGAGAAGGTGGCTGCCCCGGCCCGCCGCGGCCCCGGGCGACGCTGCCCCTCGGGGGGTATAAATTGGGGCGTCTCCGCCGAGCCAGCACCCAGGGTCTCCTCCGCTGCCCCCCCGCCGCCGGTGCTGGTCTGGTGAGTGGCGCGGCGGCACCCGCAGCC